>OX155957.1:23361615-23897114 GCA_944548615.1 Micropterix aruncella
GGCGTTCGCGGTGATCCTATTGTTTGACAGCTGCGCCATCCATAACTGTTATTCATTCCGTGCGATTGTGTAAAATTTCAAAAAGTCGGAAAGTCGAATAGTCAAAAAAGTCAAAAGAATCAAAAAAGTAAAAAAAGTCGAAAAAGTCAAAAACGTCAAAAAAGACGAAAAAGTCAAAAAAGTAAAAAAAAGTCGAAGAAGTCAAAAAAGACCAAAAAGTCGAAAAATGCAAAAAAGTCGATAAAGTCGGAAAAGACGAAAAAGTCGAAAAAGCCGAAAAAGTCGAAAAAGTCGGAAAAGTCGAAAGAGCATTTATATTTCATCATGTAAATTAAATACATTGAATTTATTTTAATTACAAACGACTTTCATTTAATCACCAAACGAAACTCAAACCGTAACATGATTCGGCCATATTATAGATTTCAATTAATTTTTAAAGGTTGATTAGGATCAATAAACGCTTATGAAGAGTTACAATCAAATCAATTTTATGTGGTACGAAGTTTACCGGGTCATCTAGTTATTAATATTACATTGCTGAATTTTACACTTTTTGGTGAGTTATTATAGTTAGTATATTGGTACCAGATACATCATTAATAAGTATCGTTGCGGGGTTTCCGAATTAAAATAATCTTTGAACTTTGAAAATATTTCGTAACGTTCATGGTGAAAACTTTTCTGTTGACATTGATTGTTCATTATTCGTTGGCGAAATTGCAAGTGTTTCACGCTGCCCCCTCTTATCCACATTAAATTATATGATTAGGGTTATAGCCAGGAAGCCATACCGCTAGTTCAGTGACCAGCTCTACAGGGATTTTATGGTGTTGGATGCAAGACAGCTATACGTACGTCAGGTCTTGATTTACTACAGGAAAGAACTCCAACAAGACAAAGGCAATCTGACCAGTAACGCCCATAGATACGACACAAGACATAAATACAGACATGTAGGTACAACCAAGAATGAGAACGACCTTTGAACAAAGACACTACATTTACCTAGCGAAAAAACTCCATAACATATTTACCACGCAATTAGGCCAAGCTACAATCATTCAAAATGACGCTCACTACAAAATACTCATAACATTATGGTTGTTACACTCGACGAGGAAGCTTTGTGAGTCGTTAGTAACTAACATTATTAAATAGGTGCACAGATGATTTATATTACTTATTATTGTTATTATTATCTCATTAGCCTCATAACTGTATTCATATACATATCTCCCATATATATTATATGCCGTTGGAGCTATGCCGAGGATAGTTCATGTCCCCTTTATAGCAACACCCCTTGCCCAGCTAGACATATTCTAGCTGGCTGCAAGGTGGTCTTGGATCAAGGACGGTACACTTACCGCCACGACAAAGTCCTTGCTGTTATCCGCAAGGTAATCAGCCTCTCAGTGGTTCGTGCCAACAAGGGTTCCACAGTATCCTCCAAACCCCCAATACAGTTTTTGCGGGTTGGCTCTAAAGGCAAAAATTATTTCACTGCAAACCTTTCTCAATAATCGAGAAAACTTCAGATTGGATTATGGAGGTCAATTCGGTCTCTAAGCAGTATCAATTCCCTGAAAGTCTCAGATGCCCAGCACTGCGTCCAAATATAACTCTTTACTCTCTATCTCGGAAGATGGTCCTTATCGTAGAATTAACTGTTCCATAGGAATCCAATATCCTAAAAGACCACGAGTACAAATTAAATAAATACCATGATCTCGCAAATGCCGTCACCCGGAACGGCTTCACTGTTCACCTTCACGCGGTGGAAGTTGGCGTGGCCTGCCAGCTAAATCTTTGTTTCACCTTTTTAAAGATCTTGCTTGGTCTCTCCAGGAAAATAATCAACTTCTTTCTAGAAAAAATATAAAAACCGCGATTTCCGCATCTCAAATTCTATGGCTTCGAAGGGGGAGTGAATGGGTGGTAAGGTGAACGCTCACATGTGGCAAGACAGCTGTCCTAAACTTACCACAGCCGGTCGTTAGTCCGGAATCCACCGTTCACCTCCCAGAAGTGTAACAATTATATATGATGGGCCCGATTTCGTTCGGTGAATTCCATGGCAGCTCCGTTTGTATTTTATTTATTATAATATATATACTATAATAGTTATACAATATACACTTGTAGGATTTCCCAAGATCACAGAAATTACCTATACACCCGACAGATGAACGCAGTACTAAATATCACCTCAATACAGGCTCTGCCTAGTGAGGTGATAAAATCCCACCGAAGCCGCACTTTTAGTAAATTTCCAGGGTTGTATGTACGACTAAATCATGTAAAATATATTATTCTATAAATAAAATTATTAAAAATAAATAAATAAAATTATTGAAAATAAAAAATAAAATGTAGGTATTTGATCATTAAATTATTCATCTGATAAGTTACCTAACTACTGCGGTTTGTTTCCAGGCAACTTGAGTGCAGTAGCGTCGCAAAGTTGGCTTTCATGTCGGTCCCTGATGTAAGTGGTTCTTTAGCGCGGTTAATTCTTCCGCGGGTAGTCGGGGAACTTCGTGAAAGTAGTCGCGAAAGTCGTAACACGTCTCTGAATGAAAGCTCTGCATTTCAGCGCAAACGGTCTCGTGCCATTACAATTAACATCGCAGTTTGTGACTCTTATAAATTAAACCTTTTTAACTCTAGGTAACTTGACTGAAAGGTTGGTTAGTAGTAGTAGTAGTAGTAGTAGTAAGGTTGGTTATATACAACTAAAATATTATTGATATTAAACATGACCAAAACTACTCAAACAGTTTAACAACAAGTAAATATATCAACTAAATAAAAACGACTGGCGTTACAGAAAGTGAACTATAGTATTTTTAATTATTTTTACTACGGTTGTTTAGTAAATATTTGTGGTTTATACATTTATCCATATAGATAGATATATATTTCCAGAATGTACTAAATCAGACCTTTCATTGGATACTAAACACGATAGGCTCCCTTCCGAGTTGACGCGACTAAAAATTTAGGTATTTTTGCAATGCCATGCGCCCACGCGCTATCGATATATACATAGAGATGTAGGATATACCGCGGCGACAAGGGAATACGTACCACCGTTGGCAGTGGCCAGTTACGAATGACGATTTCGGCTTAGCGCGTCGTCTAATATAGTCGATTTGGCTTTCCAATTATAATATAATAAATTATCAAATGAATAGTTTGTTATAAAGTAAAAATTAGATTACAATAATAAAATAACTTAAGATTACTGTGTTACTTTTTGTATCACTCAAAAATGTCTATAATAAATAGGAAAAAAATGTTTGGCCATAACATTTCTGGAAATTACGTAATTTCAAACATTTTTTTCTTATATTTTTTGTATGAATATATAATGAATCTCATTCACAAAAAGATTCATCAAACGTGGCTTAATCATCTGGCATGATAAGAGGAAATCTGAGAATTATGTGAAATACGTTAGTTGAAGGACAGTAAAATACCAATCGATCAGTATATGCAAACGTCTTGAATTTTTCAGTAAACTTAAAAAAAAATACATAAAATTTCACGGCCCATAAAAATATTAATAAGAAGTTTTATCTACTCAGTAAGTGATAGTATTGCGTTTTGAATTTCGACTAAGTAAATATTGGATTTCTTTTCTCTAATAATCTTTGTCTTCTTCTTCTAAGATTTTCTCTGTCTCTTAATTTTAGTAATCTCTATTTAACTTGTAATTTGCATAAATCAATGTACCCGTCTGTACATACAAAACAATACCTGTATTATTTAGAAAATTCTTGCTACTTTCTAAGCGTTTATTAAAGTACAAATAACTTTGAAAGCTGAAACTTGACTCTTAAGGAAGGGTTGGTGAGCGATTAAAAATAGTTTACACAGAAAATAAGGTAAAAAGTCGGTTGGGTCACACCAAGACTTTCCCGGACAATTATAACCCCTTCTCCCGCTTCAATTCTTGTTATATTTGTAGTAATTTCCGTGGTATTCAATTTTTCCAAAAAATATGTAATATTTTCATTATTATTGCAGATATTAAATTTTATTTGTGTCTCTTGTATACGAGATATTTCCACCAAAATCGTGATTTCGGTCCAACAAAGCATCTGAGTACCGAATACGAAGTCTCTAAGTCCATTATTTCGAGATCAAAGTATGACTAGCGTGCCCTCTGGTGGACCGATTTCAACCACAATCTATTCAACTCTTGCCATAACCAAATGGAGCCTTTATACCAAATTTTAGCTCAATCTGATTAAGCGTTATCGTAGAAGAATACACACACACACGCAGACTTCAGTCTCGTAATAGTCTTAATCGTCTCAGGGGCTCCAAATGGATATTTTTTGTCTTCATCTCGATTTTTTTAAAGCGTTCTCAATACTTTCGAAAAGTGAAAAAAAAATATATCATATTATATTATGTGTCATCATATTATATTATGTGTGATCATAATATAATATGATTTTGTACTACTTATGTCTCAAGGTATATAATTAGGCCCACCTGAAATCATCGGAAATCGGTCGAAGCGCCATTATGCAAATGATACCGCGATACGCCCGTATCGAGGCATTTACGTCGCCCGGCCATTCGGGGAAGTTTGATAAATTATGGGTGCTTTTTCCGCATGCCTAATTTGCTTTAATTACAATTACGGCGATCCCTTCCGCACCCCGCATCCGCCCCGCCCCCACCCGTCGAACCGCACTAATGGCCCAGTGAAAAATGATCGGCAATGTATATTTTCCTACAAAAAAAAATGTTTGGGCGACGCCAATATTCACGTTTCATTAAATCTGCGGCAATTAATCATCGATCCGGCAATGTGGCCCTATATTACTCGATGTGTACGTTTATTGCGTATTTATTTGGAAGGGTTGTGCAATTCCAGTACCCTGTCATGTACGATATTTGCGTGAGTACATTTCTGGTTGTCGACTGATCGATAATGATCATTTTCTCTCCCGTGAGCTACTACCTAAGCGTAGAAAACTTAGAGGACGATACAAATCTAGCGTCCGTCAAAAACCTAAAACCCGCCAGAGGCCAACGGCTTACTACTAGGCACTGGGAAGATAACCCAGTGGGCCACCTCGCCCCCAGTTTCGGCCAGATTTCTCCGGTCTCCCCACTAGTTACGTGTTCAAGGTCGCTTGCGCAGTGCTCTCCTAAACGTAGCGGTAATTCCGTGTCTACCAAATCTATAGCGGACCGCGGCATCCTTTGCCCGGCTGGTCACCCGGAATCGGGTAGTCGATTGGTCGTTTCAAGAGCAGTTGCCGAAAGGTTAACAACTCCCCTTGCTTTATAATATAGGAAAAAATACACTTTCCAGACTCCCCCGGCTGCCAGTCGGAATGCACAGTCGATTGGCTGACGCCGCACTGTGCGAAAAATGGTCTAAGAGCCCAAGAAAAACGATTCCTAAGGGAACTGGCCTGCACTTCTGAGTAGAGGGCTCGCACTTCTACGTAGAGGCAGCCGGATAGTTATTGACCCGTGAGTTAAGCCGACCCTTACACATGGGTCTTAGTGACCTAACTGCAATATAGCCATTTGCTCCCAAAATATAAAGCATGTCGCGTTATACTTTGGGATTATACGTATACCTTATAATATACGATGGGTTATACGTTATATAAACGATTAGCATGGTTAAATAAACACATTGCTGGGCACGATGATAGCGACGCTGCACGTCAGTGTCTTAAACCGTCGCAAGGAGTCACGGACAGAGTTGAACCTCACATGTCCCTTGACTCCACATCTGCCCGCAGTTTGTCACCCGACCGGTCTCCTCTACCCGCGCAAATCGTATCCTTCCCTCCTCTAAAATTCCCTTCACTTGCGAAAGAGGACTGGGAATTTCATAATAATAATTTAACTTCTATTCTTGACCACTCTGTGAACCGTAATGCCCCTGCCAGCGTCCAGCTGTCATCCTTCCAGGTGGCGGTCCATGAATACTTCTCGGGTGTTTACCCAAAATCTACAAATGTCGACCCGGTTCACAGAGAAAACGCAATTAAGGCAAAGCTCCGTAGGCAAAAGCGGCTACTTCGTCGCCAGTTACGTGAAGCCAAGAAAGCCGGGGATAAAGCCCTCTGCCACAACTTCTCGCGCGCGTACCGCTCTATACTAAAACTCATACAGAGCGTAGCAACGCAAAACGACAAGCGCAAGGCAGCATTTCTCAAATCCAAAGAGGAAGCCCGGTTCGACAAAAACCGTTTTAACTACAGCAAAACGGTTTTGTCTGCCGCCAAGGGAAAAATCCAAATCCCGGAAGATATGGCCACGGAATACTTTTCGACCACGTATGAGGACCCAATGCGGCTCCATAATTACAGCCCTCCGCCGGGCATTACACCTCCGCCCCTGCCTACGGTAGCTTTTGCTTCTCAACCTCCATCACTAGATGAGATTCTTAATCAAGTAAAGAGGAAGCCGTCGGGCTCTACTCCGGGTCCCGATGGTATTCCCTATTTAGTATACAAAAAATGCCCCTGCCTTCTGCAATATTTAGGATCCATCTTCCGAAATATATGGAATAGCGGTGTAGTCCCACAGAATTTTGGCCGAGCGACAGTCATCTTAATTCCGAAGGTCCCAGTTTGCACCGGACCAAAGGACGCTCGGCCCATTGCTCTCACAGACACTGTGGCCAAAATATTTTTTAGCATAGTCCACACGAGGATGAGCGAATTCATGCACCGGAATGAGTACCTTGGAGTATCAGTTCAAAAAGGCTTCATGCGCGGCGTCTCGGGCTGCCTCGAGCACAACTCTCTCCTGGCTGCTGCCATCAAGATGCGAGACAGCACGAACGCCAAATCAATGTATGCTGGCTCGACCTAGAGAATGTCGACCTTTGGGTCAGTCCGACACAGTCTCCTCCACTTTGCACTCCGCTGGTACAACTTCCCACCAGTCGTGCGTGACATTGTAGCCTCCTACTACAACTGTCTGACTTTCCATGTTAAAACGCAAGAATGGACTACCCGCTCTATACCATATTCAATTGGACTATTTCAGGGCTGTTGCCTCTCCCCGACGATCTTTAATATAGTTTTTAATATACTTCTGGAAAGCCTGAGCCAGTTTGACAGGAAGTGGGGCTACCATTTTAAAACAGACGGCCAATACACCTCGTCGTGCCTCGCTTTTGCCGACGACCTAACTTTCATCACCAGAAGCCCCAAGCAGCTTTCCCTGCTATTACAGAAAGTGGAGCTTTTCTGCGACTGGTCAGGCTGTATAAAAGTGAAGCCCTCCAAATGTTTTTGCCTTGGACTCGCCCGCATGGGCACAAAGTTTACATCCTATGACCCCAAATTGGTCTATAAGGGCTCTAATATCTCCCTTATAGACCCAAACAATCATTTCAAATTCCTCGGCAGAAAAATCACCCATCAGGGAAAAGACGTCTCGGGCGATAATGTTATAGAGCATTTCAAAAGTTGCCTGGCGAAAATAGATGCCTTGCTAATTTCTGGCCCTCGTAAGGCCTGGATCTATGACAATTATCTAACGTCACATTTGTCATGGCCCTTTCTTATTTACGATTTTACCAAAACCCAACTGTCCCGTCTAGATGCACTGGTGACAGCTAGTTTAAAATCCTGGCTGTCCTTAGCCAAACCAGCTGACCCCTCGACTCTCTTCAGGTCCAAACAAAATTTTGGGCTAGCGCTTAAACTGCCCTCTCTGCTCTACGCCAACTCCAGAATAACCAAAAATTCGATTCTGTGCAATTCCAAAGATCCGGCAATATCGAAGCACGTAATAAGTGGCTGTAGTGATTCAAATGAACTACAAGCCCGCGTAGACTTCCACAAAAGGTTCCTTACTGGAATCAGCCAGAATGGCACTGGTCTGGGGTATGGCAGTACAACCACGAGCGACGTGGACTTGAAGAAGTCTCTTTTGCGGGAGATTACGACAGCAAGAGTATGGCTCATGCTATTGGCCTTCAATGCCAGAATGATTGGACAACAATTGGTGACTTTTGCATTCCGCCTCCAATGCACTGGAAGGTAATGCTCTATGACTGGACGCCAGAGATGCTGAAATTTTATTTGAATGCCTTTCAGCATACACTTCCAGACCCCAGTAACCTCGCTCGTTGGAGCTTTGCCGAGGATAGTTCTTGTCCCCTCTGTAGCAATACCCCTTGCACAGCTAGACACATTCTAGCTGGCTGCAAGGTGGCCTTAGATCAAGGACGGTACACTTACCGCCATGACAAAGTTCTCGCTGTTATTCGCGAGGTAATTAGTCTCTCAGTGGCTCGTGCCAACAAGGGTTTGACAGTATCCTCCAAACCCCCAATACAGTTTGTGCGGGATGGCTCTAAAGGCAAAAAACATTTAACTACAAAACCTTTCTCAATAATCGAGAAAGCTACAGATTGGATTCTGGAGGTTGATTCGGTCTCTAAGCAGTATAAATTCCCTGAAAGTCTCGGATGCACAGCCCTCCGTCCAGATATAACTCTTTACTCTCTATCTCGGAAGGTGGCTCTTATTGTAGAATTAACTGTTCCATGGGAATCAAATATCCCAAAAGACCACGAGTACAAATTAAATAAATACCATGATCTTGCAAATGCCGTAACCCGGAACGGCTTCACTGTTCACCTTCACGCGGTGGAAGTTGGCGCTCGTGGCCTGCCAGCTAAATCTCTATTTCACCTCTTTAAAGATCTTGGCCTTTCCAGAAAAATAATCAACTCTTTCTTAGAAAAATTATCTAAAACTGCGATTTGCGCATCACAAATTCTATGGCTTCGAAGGGGGAGTGAATGGGTGGCAAGGTGAACGCTCACATGTGGCAAGACAGCTGTCCTAAACCTACCACAGCCGGTTCGTAAGTCCGGAATCCACTGCTCACCCCCCAGAAGTGTAAAAAAAATAGTATTATGATGGGCCCGACTCCGGTCGGTGAATTCCATGGCAGCTCCGTTTGTATTTATTTATTGTATGGTGCGTGAGTATACAAAATATAACAGTTCCGTTCTCCGACTCAGGTTTAAGGGGTGGGTGGGGGGGAGGGGGGGTATACACCCTGGTGCCAATTTAAGGGGGTGTCGATTTCATGTGATTAAAAAAAAACTTTTTCCACTAAAGCGCCTCTCATCCATGGTGCGTCTTATTACTGGTTGTTCATTTGCTAGGTATTGAATGCCCATTCGACTAATAACCAGGGGGTTTGGAGACATATGTTTCATATAAAACATCACATGAGGTCACTAGAACTAGAGTGGTCCAAGTGACGTTTTGGCGATTTTGACTTTAATGCAAAAATCCATCTATAAAATAATAATAATAATAATAAACTTTTTATTCTTAAGAAAAGGCGAGCTATAATCATTATTTGCAAATCCCGATCGCCCAAAATTGATATATTCAAGAAAACATCAAATTAAAACTATGTGCCATACTACTTTTTTGCTATGCTCACTTAAGAATTCGCTTTATCTATTTTGCCCCATTACCACAAAAATGATTTTTGCATTTGGGCCACTCTGGTTCTGGTGGCCTCATATGATAGCGGGGGTAGTTGTCCGATCTGATATTACTGCCAAAACGTACTATGGCATTGAGCAATCTATTACCCTGTATAATCAAGGATAATACGATTACCTTACTGGTCTTGTATGTTATATATTAATATATTCCTTTTAAATATTTACTGCATCTATTCATCTCACTTTTTTTTCAAATAGGATAAAAATCACTTATAACTTTTACCTGCTGCCTATCCTCCAAATCCGCGTGATTACTTGCTTTCCCATATTGAAATGTTTTAAGGGTGCGTTTAAAATGTAATTTTACAATAATTATTATACTCGCGAATAAATTTAAGGCGCTTGTTCTCGGGCGCACATGAGCTCGCGGTTATTCCATGAGAATAACATGAGATTATTGTTGATCATTATTAGAATAGTCTAAAATAACGGTAATCCGCCTACTCTCTATAACTCATTCATACATATGGCATAAGCAATACGAGACAGCTCAAACTGAAAGTCAAATTTCGAAACTATCCATATTTTTCCATATTTGACACCATTTCTCTGTATTCTCCCAAGTCTATTTACGAACTCAACGCTTTCTACCCGAACAATTCTATTATGCAAACTGTAGGCAAACACGACCGAATGAGGATATGACTTCGCTAATATAAGCTAGTCAACATTTACAAATGCTACTCCATGCGAGTGCTACGCTCTTTTTGTTGCTTGAAATTAAGGTGTTTAACGTCTAGTTTGATTTTTAGGCGGAAATAAATAAATAAAATTAAAAAAGGATTCCTTAAAACATGCTCAGTAAAGCATATATTTGCAATATCTTCCATTAATGGCAAGTATACCAGCAGGGGGTTCCAGTGGCAATCTCCCGGCTCCATCTTCAGGTACTCGTCATCATGTGTAATGGAAAGTACTCATGACAACAAAACAAATGAGCCCAACTCTACTATCTTACCACTTCCCATCTGGGATTTCCAGTGGCAATCTCCCGGCTACATCTGCAGACCCTCGTCATCATGTATAATGGAAAGTGCTCATGACAACAAAACAAACGATCGCGAAATCGACTGTCTTAGCTATTTTCATCAGGGAGTTTCAGTGGAAATCTGCCGGCTCCATCTTCTGACCCTCGTGATCGTGTCTATAAGAAATTACTCATTATAACAAGACATACTAGCCCAACTTTGATTGCTCTACCATTTGCCATCAGGGAGTTCCAGTCCCTACATATCGGCTTCCTCATCAAACAGCTTGATGGTACCATAATATTGTATTGTCGCCGAACTTACATAAGTATGCCAAATTTCAGCTCAATCGGATACCATCAAGTGGTTGAAAAATCGCAGTGTGGGTCGGCCCCCCACAAGATAGACCGATGACATTGCCAAAGTCGCAGGAAGTAGGTGGATGGAGGCGGCTCAGGACCGCTCGTCATGGCATTCTATGGGGGAGGCCTATGTCCAACAGTGGACTTCTACCGGTTGATGATTTCGCTCTTTAATGTGAGGCGCTAATTTCGCGTTGAATACGTTTTGCATGACTTGAATCAGTGTCGGAGAGTTGCTTTAATAAAAAATGTGTAAAAAGGTTTGAAAAGACGAGATTGAAGCTAAATTTAAATCAAACCGGGCGGCCCACGGACTTATCGGAGTGAAGAGAACGCGCAGAAAGTTGCCGCTTCAGTACGACGTGATCCAGATGTATCGACGCGCTAGCGTTCGGCTGAATTAGGAATATCCAGCACATCTTTACGCCTTATTTTGAAATCTGATTCGAAATGATTCCATACAAAATCCAGATAGTGCAGGAATTGAAGCCTAATGATTTAAATTTACGCATGTTATATGCCGAAGCAATGTTGGATCGTTTCAGTAATTTTGACAACATCTTGTTTTCCGACTAAGTCCATTTCCACCTGAACTGGCACGTTAACAAACAGAATTACAGGTATTGGAGCAGTAAAAATCCTAAAGCTAAACGTCAAAGGCCCCTTCATTCGCCTAAGATAACTGTATGGGTAGCAATTTCTACGAAAGGGATCATTGGCTCTTATTTTTTTAAGATTCTCGCGGCCGCACGGTCACTGTTAACTTTGCTGTATGTAAAAATGTTACGGGAGTTTCTGGCATCACAGCTACTGTAATTTACTGGCTACAATTAGAACTTGTGGTTTCAACAAGATGGAACCACTTGGTCACACGTCTAACGAGTCCCTGTCGGTAGTTAAAGAGAAGTTTCCGGAAAAGCTGATTTCTAGGAGAGGCAATATCCCGGGGCCAACCAAGAGTCCGGATTTGTCCCTAGAAGTTATTTTTTGTGGGTTTATTTGAATAGTCGTATCTAATTTAATAAGCCAAAGACTCTGCTTCAATTAAAAGCAAAAATTAGAGAAGAGATGGCTGCTTTTTCACGGCCTCTTTGCCGACGAGACTTCGAAAATTTCCGTACTCGCTTAGAAGAATACCACAATCGGGTGGTCATTCAGAGGATATTATTTTTAAAACGTAAATTCCTGTAAATTGACATGTTGTAAATAAAAAATAAAAAGTCAAATAGTTAATGTTTACGAATTCATGGCACAACCTGTATATAAGCAGGTTAGAGTAAATTATTAAAATAAGCAATTTATACTATGCAATAACTAACTTAATTAACGTAATAACTGTTTTATTATTAGAATTATTTAGAAAGCTAGCCACGGGAATGAAACTCACGAGAGGCATGTTTTCAACCCTCGAAAATTAATAGTAAGGGGTGTTAGTACACGAATACTAATGTGTAATAGAGGCTTATTCAATGAAGGCGACTTTTTTCTCATATATTTACAAATTTGCATAAATACTGAGATCTGTCGAACGCGAGTTCGGCGGTATTGGCATTCCAACGGTAAAATATACTTATTTTTACTATTATATATTAATGCTATTATACAAAACCTAGATGACTTTAAAAAAACAATGCTTATATTAGCCTGCAACCGTGCATACGTCAAAAAGGCATAGCATTTGTCACGATACACCCAGGTGGATTAAACCGCCTAACCCGAAAGAAGAGGCGGAGGGACTTTTTTTCCTAAAGGACACGTACACGGCGTCAGCGTTATGTTAATTTGACACCATGTCTATGTCCTGTGCATTGCATAACGTGGACATAAACGGCACCTGCTGTTCACAACGACGCGTGGACGCTGTACCCTCCTACCCTATAAGTCTGAATCAGCGGAAAGGCAGTTTATTGAAAAATATGAAGGGTTCCGGTATTAAGTAAGAATAAAACTAGTGGAATAAATAAAATTCAATTATTTTTGTTGGAAATATATGGTCACCTAGTATATAATAATTATTTTTAATCGCTAACTAACTTTACTTATATATGGTATTGGATTGTTACACGCCATAGTACGTTTTGGCGACCTTCTGCGCCGGCGACTTGCATGTGATTGCGGCAAGGGGGCGAGGTGGCCCCACTGGTTCCTTCCTATTGCCTCGCCCTAAGGCGTTGGACTCTGGCGGGCTTGTGCCTTTGCTGGACGATAGGTTAGTGCCGTCCCAAAGTCTTCTACGCTAATCCCACCGCTGGAAGAACAATCACATATACCAGCTTGGGGTGACGGGCTCACCTGTTGTAGTCGACAACACCCAGCTGTGCTCGTGGTCATTGGGGATTGTTGATTCCCATAAAAGAGTTAATTCTGCAATAAGGTCCATCGTCCGAGATAAGAAGTAAAGAGTTATATCTGGACAGAGTGCTGTGCGTCTAATACTTTCAGAGTGCGTCTAATACGTTTCAATTTTGCTCGGAATAAAATGAAATGTTATTAATGGTTAAAAATTGCAATGTTGTTTACTAAGATGATGCATTTTCCAACATTCCTATGACAGTTACTGTTATTCTGGAAAGTCTTGCCGGGAAAGTTTTGGGGGGACATAGCTGATTTTTTTCTCTGTAACGAATACTAGTGTGCTTTTAGTAGCATGGACTATTTCTCGAAATTTTAATACATGGTATAAGGAACAATTCATTATCAATAATGAATTCCGATAATGACATCGAACAATTATAATTTAACGGTGCGCGTTGAAGCGTCGACCAAATATAATTAATCGCTAAAGCTCGTTTATTGTTTACCTTTCATTGATATTTAAAATTACCTATCATTCTAATATAATGATACAATAATCATTGCATTGGTATCATTATTTCAAATATAATCAACAGAAAACAGACAACTAACAATAACTGTAATATTTTAAAATAAGAACAGATTTAACAACAAAGAAAACTCAATATTCCATTTATGATCACAAAAATGACAAAGATATACAGAAATATAAATGAAAGTATCACCATTTCCAAATTGATTCAATATAAAAGCCCGATAAAATTAAATAAACTAGCCCAAATAATTCACATAGTTTTGCAAAACAGGACAGATTCCTCAAGATATTCTGATGGACATACTAAAAGTCGCTAGTGGTGGTCTGACCAAGGCGAAGGGGGGTTCAAATGTCATTTTTTCAGTATTTCGCAGCAATCTCCTAAACAATTAGATTGCTCCTATAACTGCTACAAAAATAAACTACATAGTCCCCCAGAATGGGAAGGGGGGGGGGGGGGTCAAATGTTTCTTTCTACAGGTTTTCCCAGACTTTTCGGAAACCTTTATGATAAACGATATGACTAATGTATAATAATGGAATTTTTGTGTAGTTTATCTTCGTTAAAGTAATCCTAAAAGTATTCTTTAAAGGTTAGGAGATTTTTGCGAAAGACTGAAGAATGGTATATTTAATATTTTAGGAGTTCTGTATATTTTGATTATACCGCATTTTCTGCATATTTACTTCATTAGAATGTTGGTATGTATAATTTTTTTGTAGTATTATGAATTTGTAAATTTGATGGAAATCGTTAAATATTAAATCTTGTTAGTCATAACTGGATAATACAGTAAAAATATACAAAAACTAATATACTTGTTTTAAATAAACTGTACTGAACTGAATGTAGTTCGCTTCAGATATAAGAGACAAATCGTTTAATCAAAATATTTCAAATGTTATTTTGAAATATTTTGAGTATTTTAAAATTTGAATGCTTTGAAATATTTTGAAAAACTAGTTAACTTTGAAATTTATTTAGATTGCGTGGTTGACAGAATATTTTTGGAACATCATTCTACTCGTGTTTTTTCAAACGATACGACACAGCTTTCTAGGATGCTTTTTTTATGAATTTACCGTGTTAACGGAGAAATCGACAAAATAAGAAAACATGGCCATCCAACAGAAAATTTGATAGTTAGTGGGAGGTTGACAACAACGGATTTTAAAATATTGTATATAGCCACGATTGCCTGGCTAGATTATATTAAATTTAAAATGACAACTATCGCGTTAGACGTTTGTATTTAGCGCGTGAAGTTTGTAGCACACGACGTTTCAACGATGTTGCATCCGCCGTTTTCCAGGGTTACTACTAACTAACTACCCTGAATAAAGGCGGTTGCAACATCACCGAAATATCGGGTGCTACAAACTTCACGGGGTAAATTCGTTTTTAACGAATTTATAATATACTAGCTGACCCTTGCCCACTTCGTTGGGCGGTAAAACTTTTTACCTGTGATGAAATTATGAGTGTGGTTCGGTTAGTACTGAGTGCTATGATTTATTTCCTGACTGCCAAAAGAAGGATTATATTTTTACTGCATATGTATGTATGTACAGTAGAGCCGCGCTAGTCCGAACCCTGCCTAATCCGTTGATCGCGGTAATCCGAACGAACTCGCACCCGCCTCGCCGCGCACTTGCCTCATTAGTTCGCCCGCACTCGTAGCCTTGAGCACGCGTGTGCGCTGCGCTAAGTGTTCTGGAATGTTCCGCGTAATAAGAGTTTATTTGTAGTTTTGGTTTAACCCTTCCTATTTGAGTTAACCATTTTTGGTTAGACGCTTACAAATGCTAAAATTGTATCTAACCAATATTTGTTAGGGCGCTCCGCGCTGCGTAAAATGCCAACTTTTTAAATATTTATTCATTATTATATTAATTGTTTGACGAGATAAGGTTATAATATTATAAATTTCAAATTTCAATGCGATCATTTTACAGTTATTCTTTTTACGATCCATATAGTAGTTTAAAAGTTATGGTCGTTTTTCTCAAGGCCATCGACTTCACGCGCAAAACTGTCCCGAGCAGAAGTGACGACTAAATTTTTACCCCGCGATAGGAGGGGTTAACTCACATAAACACAGTCATGGCATCACAATCAAGTCGTAAACATGTCACATTGACTTTACGTGACAAATATGAAGTGATTCAAATGTTAGATCGAGGAGTAAGTTATCCAAAGATTGCAAAGAAATTTGGGATTGGGAAAACGACTGTGGCTGACATCAAAAAGAAGAAACAACAGATTTTGGAGTTTATCAGCCGCACAGAACGAGGCCCCGGGAAGAGACAAACACTTAGGAAGCCTGAGAATCCTGCTGTCGAAAATGCCCTTTTTTTGTGGTTTTTGCAGCAAAGAAGATTAAACGTTCCCATGTCTGGAGAGTTAATTACAGAAAAAGCTCGCTTTTTTCATGAGAAGATCACACAGTCTAAGGACTTTAATGCAAGTCGCGGGTGGCTCGACCGTTTCAAAAAACGACATGGAATAAGACAATTAAAGGTTACTGGAGAAAAATTGACCAACGATATAGAAGCTGTGGAACCGTTTAGACAAAAGTTACGCCAATTAATCGAAGAAAAAAGATTTACCTCTCAACAAATTTACAACGCCGATGAATCAGAATTATTCTGGCGTGTACTGCCAGATAAGACCTTAGCTTCAGGGAGTGAATCTTCAGCACCGGGACATAAAATTTTCAAAGACCGAATAACGTTCATGCCGTGCGCTAACGCTTCTGGTGACCACAAACTTCGCTTACTAGTAATTGGCAAAGCCAATAAACCACGCGCCTTTGGTTCAACCATCCTACCTGTGTCTTACCAAGGCCAAAAAAATGCATGGGTTACTAAAGACATCTTCTTGGTGTGGTTTAAAAATGAGTTCGTCCCAAGCGTAAGACGGCATCTTCGAGATAATAACTTGGAAGAACAGGCTGTCCTGTTATTGGACAATGCACCCGGACATCCTTCTGAAGAAGAATTAAGAAGCGAAGATAGAAAGATTTTTGCTCTGTTCTTACCTCCAAACACAACTGCGTTAATTCAACCTATGGACCAAAATGTTATTCAAAACATAAAACTCAATTTCCGGAAGAAATTGCTCACGCAGATTGTCGCTCACCAAGAAGACGGCATTGAAGATGTCATTGGGATACTCAAGAAAGTTAACATGAAAGATGTGGCTTTCGATTTGGCTACTTCTTGGAATAAAGTAACTCAACATCTCATTCAAAAGTCGTGGAATCAATTGCTTCCAGAATTCATTCCCATGGTGGCTGCGGAATTTGAACCAGATGATGATATTCCTCTTAGTCTGTTATGCAATAGATTGCGTTCCGGCGGTGAAGAAATGAGTGAGCTCGCTGCTCAAGAATGGGCACAAGGGGGTGCAGAAGCAGAGTTGATATCTCAGGAGATCCTCACAGATGAAGAAATAATCGCGATAGAAACGGGCGAAGAAGAAGTCAATCACGAAGAAGAAGCTGACCCAGGAATTAAGAAAATAAGCCATGCTGAAGCTGTGGAGGCATTCAACAAATGCATTCAATGGACTGACGAAAACGGCGTGTCAAGTCAGGACACATTGTTGCTGCGGCGATCGCAATCGCCGCAGCAACAATGTGTGATGTTTTTTCCCAAAAAATTACCAAATCAAAGCAAAAGTCAATGCTAGATTTTCTTGTTCCAAAGTAGTATGCAGAAGGAAATATGTAGGACAATATAAAATATTTGTTACTTTTTTTTATTTGAATTACGATCGAAGATGGCTTTAAATAAATAAAACACAAACAAATCCCATTTTTTTATTTTTACCTCTATAGAATTTGTCCCATACTATAATCCGAACACCCGGTTAATTCGAACCCCCCTGTGTTTTAGGGGTTCGGATTAACGAGGCTCTACTGTATTTGCATGCCAATTTGACTATAATACCGTTATTTGTGAGTGTCTTCTTGTGAGTGACTTATTTGTGAGCGTATTATCTCTTCAACTATTTATGCAGTAAAAGGGAAATTATATGCAGTAAAAAGGAAAAGTCATTTATTTTAAACACTTAAGACGATAAATTTACTTATCTTGATAAGAATTCATAATTGTTGATAATATGACCAATAAACATGACCTAACGATTTAAATTATGTTTTTAATAAAAAATACTACTTTTTGTGACCTAAATATGAAAGTTAGATATATGCTGTCGCTGACTTTTTTGTAGACATTATCAAGCTCTACAACTTTTCTGTATAACTTAATCATATATCTCTCATCGTTAAGGGAGCGTTAGTTAGAAACGTTTTCGTTCGACCGCTTATTCTCCGATTTACTTTGCGAATCCGACTACCACGAAAAAGTCTATTCATTATTTGGATTAATATATAGCCTATGACACTTACAAATAACGTGGATTTCTATTGGTAAAAGAATTTTCAAAATCGGTTCAGTAGATCCAGAGATTACTTCCTACAACGTCACAAACTTTGCCTCTTTATAATATTAGTATAGATTACAATTACTTCATGATGACATATTTCCAAATTTTTATATTTTATAACACTGGAACGGCGACACATTCTCTCGTCCAATGAGAAAATTTGCATATTTGTATCAGGCCAATGCATACACATCATTTTCAGTTGCAGTCACGTATTTGGGCAGCATCTGCTAGGGCGTCGCGACGTCGACATCGGCGTGAAATTGCGCCGCCAGAAGCCGGGTGCCACGACGTCTGCTAGCTTTATGAAAAACCTGTCATTTTTCTGAAAATCTCTTACAACATTGAATGTCGCGCGAATTTGCATGGGAATTTTGCTCAACGAGTTGACTTATTGATGCACGTATGTGACAGCGTGGACGTATAAGTCGAACAATCTGTATAGCTTAATATTATCATTGATTATATATGGTGTTAGATTGCATAACTTTATAGGACGATTTGACAATAAATCTGCGCCGGTGAAATATATGTGGCGCTGATAGTATTGACAGCGAAACTAACAGCAATTTATTTGGCTATCTATAATATATATTGTAAATGAACGGTTCCTTTTAAAGCACTATTAAACCCAATAACTTAACCAATGGTAATAATAGTAACATTTAAATATTAGTATCATCTATTGTTTTTTTTTAACATAGGCTCATTTTTATAGAGACATATCACAATTAATTCGCAGAGATAGAATGCCATCTTAGTCTGTCTGAATTTTCAGTGCGTAATTATTACGAATAAAACCTGCATACTAAATTAATAATTACCATATCTTTGTAAATAATAATAAAATAATACGAGACAAGTCGGGAAACCTCCCATTTCGTTGTGCTTCATCGAAATTTTCAAAGATTTAAAATAGAAGCATCGCGAAATCCTTTCTTAGTAACATCATTAATTATATATGGAATTAGATTGCTCAACTCCATGGTACATTCTGGCAACCCTTCTGCGCAGGCGACTCGCAACTGGCGCTGATAGCATTGTCAGGCGAGACTAATAGATTTTTTTTGTTCAACTATAATAACATTCATAATACATATTTTTTAAATAATGGACTGATACGAAACCATTATTGCAAAAATGATAACAACCATAACGCTCAGTTATTGATGCCATCTATTGATTTTTTATATAGGATGATTACATCACAGAAATAGTTCGGAGAGATAGAAAGATTATAGCAAGAGACGTGCATATATAAATGCCATGTTGCATGTCGCTCCACTAAACTCATTTAAATTGTGTTTTATCTAGTACTACATATTGTGCAAATCACTAAATACAAATCCAATTTTCCGCATTTTAGAGGCTAAATTATTAATACGTTCAGCGCAGATTATTATCAAATAAAAGCCCGAGATATTTTATTGAATTCTCTCTATCGATATCTATACAATGGTTTGTTTTGTCGTAGTCGAATTACTAAACCTAGTTCTTTAGGGGCTTGCTCAGTTTTTGTGGCAGAAAAAGTTATTTACTTTATTTTATAATATTGAGAGTAAGATCTGTTTCGCCAAGCCAACATTTTGCAGATTTCTCCAGGAAATTCCCTGAAAAAAATCAGGTATTATTGTTAGGTAATAGTTTTACTAAGCAGTAGATCGCACTGGTAGGAAGGACTTTTACGTAAACTAGGGAAAAGTACAGGTACACTAACTTGTACAGTGCAGTGAACTGTACTGTACAGTGAACTATTTATATGCCTAATTTTTACTATTTGGCTTCTTCTGGTGATATATATATACAACTTGCTAAGGGACCAATCAAGGGCTGTATATTTTCACTCTCTTGTAGGCATAAAAACGGTTCATTATGAGGGACTGTGTCCAATGTTTTAGCCAGATCTTAAAAGACTGCCAGACATTTATTACCCCTATCTATGTAATGTGCCACGGTCTCGGTGAGCTGGAAAATACCGGGTAATGTACATAGTCACTCACGAAAGCCAAACTACATTTTTGATAATAACGCCTTGGGATTCGTAAACTTTATTAACATCTTTTTTTAAACATTTCCAATAATGTTAGAGAGTGAGTTAAGCAAACAGGTCGGTCTATAATTATGGATATCTGAATGACCAACGCCTTTGTGGATCGGTATGACTTTTGCCCACTTTCGATTTTTTTGGTAAGTTCATTGTTCCTAGCTGACATTTTTTATTTGTTCATTACTGACATGTTTATGTGAAAGCGGTGGAGGGATTTGTATACAAAAATATGAATTGTCCCAAACAAAACGGAGGATCTCTTACCCGACGGCAAGGAAAATCTTTGCATTCAACTACAAGTTGAAACTGACAGTAAATAGTAGGAACTATTAGCAACTTATTTGGCCATCTAAACTAATAATTAATGGTGTTTGTAAATTACTGATTCATTATTTAAAACCCAATAATTTAACCCAACCCAATGAAACATTTAATAATTAAAGCCATCTGCCAAATTTATATATTATATAATCTGATTACATCACAAAAATATTACGTAGACATAAAATGCCTTCTATAAGTCTCTCTGAACATTAAAGTGTGCAATTATTACGTATTAAAACCTGTATACCAAATTAAAAATTTACATATTTATGTAAGTAATATGAAAATTAAATGATCGTTTGTTATTATATTATTATTTTATCTTGAGGTATGATAACGTATAAGCGTGTTAAGACCGCCATCTATAGTTAGTCCCCATGTTAAACATAATAAAACGCCGCTATATTAAACATAAGAAAATATTAATATATTTTTGGAACTATGAGTGCCATCTACACGTTGCGTAGTAGTAAAATCTGCCAAATCGTAGTACGGTGTTAAGCAATCTAATATGCTATATAATCAATTACACCCTTCCCTCCTTCTCCCCCCCCCCCCCTCTCCCTGCAGCCTGCGTCTCCTGCACGTGGCGGTTTCTACAACTCCTAGTTATGTCCTCAATGCTTAATAAGCTTGCCGATTTTTATTTTAGAACTTCGAAATACACCTATTTTCTTCATATTAAAATGTGTAAAATACACATTGTAACTTTTCCCGAAAATCGACCCTGATTTTTTATTGCAGGAGTCGTCAGGAATTTCGAATTACGCCTATTTTATTTGCTCAAATTTTATTTATATTTAAATATATTACATTACGGCACGCAAAATCGACCATTTTTTTTTTGTTTTTTACAAAATTGTAGGTACATACACTGACCAAAAACCAATATTATTCGCCCTCTTGGGGCTCAACCATGTCGCACTCTCTGATCCACCAGCCTCCCCCCCCCCCCTTTCATCCAATGACGCCCTTAAATCCCCGAATGAATTGTATGGCTTAATAAATGTTTAGAAAATGGTAATTTTGATACTGGAGAGACATGTCTCGAACAATATTTACATTGAGTTAATATTGATTACATACTAGAAAAGATATTGCGAATTCTATTCGTATCTAAATATTTATTCTGCAAAAGCAAGCGGCTCGTTGTCTGGCACGTGCTCTCCCAAACTATTGGAGATTTTTACCCACGAGGCTAGTGGCTTTATGTTGGACCCGCCCTATTGTCCAATAGAGAAATCTTCTGGGTTGGCATTTGTAGACTTCTAGGTTGGCATGTCGAAGTCAGGATAGTCTGATATTCACGCGGTCAGACGCCCTGGCGGTCACCCATCTAAGTTGACATCGCTCGACGCTGCTTAACTTCGATAGCGAAAGAGACACGGTGTTTCAGCGTGGCTACGAGCGCTATATATTTTTTCCTGTCAATCGAAATTCTGACCCTTCCATGTAAATATGTGATGAAGGTGGCGAGATTTTTATACAAAAACATGGATTGTTAATAAATACGAGAATCCACTATTGCCCGACAAGACAGTGCAAAACTTTGCATTCTCTAAGCCATGCTCTAACAAAATCAGAGCAGTCGGTGTATATCACTAGGACGACTATTTTCAACAAACTCAATCCTAATATTAGGAATCCAAATTATAATAGTGGAAATATCATAGCTGAGTCATTTAGTTTCTGGAAAGTAATGTAGAATAACAAGTTACTTACCAATTTGTCGATATTTTTATTTTATATTTCTGACTAATTCGATCACTTATTATTACGTGTTAAAATATTATTCTATTTTAAATGTATGTAGATGCGATATGTTTAATGTTCATGAAACAAACTAAACAGGGAAGGCTTACAAAAAATATCTGATGAAGGTATTTTGATGAAGTAGAAACTTAAGGTGACATAATACCTGGAAACTACGATATCTGAAGAACTCTCATTTCCTTTTTTTTTTTGAGAAATACAACCATTAATTAAAAAAAGTTTCTGAACGAATCCCACGATAAGGAACCAATTTTAATTAGGACTCAAAAAAGTTGCTCATTGCCTTGGACATTCAGGCTTTAAACTGATTTTAAAGTAATCAGGTGCGATTACTCCTACAATGTAAGGAGTGAGTGTGTTTTATTTTATTTTATTATATTGGCTCGTTAATTCTCTAGCGCTGTGCAAAGCAACATTTTTTATTTAGGCCCCGAAATAATTACAAATAATTAAAACGTGAGAGCGCTCTGAGAGTGACGGCAAATATGCTTTATCATTAAAACACTTATACCACCTGTGCGGAAAGATAATTGAGATTATTGAGTTTTATTGAGTCAGCGCTGCGGTCGACCGTTAAGTTCCCGCCCATTTCCCGGCGCGTACGTACGTGGATTCGTGCCTGACGCGTCATCAACGCTGGATTATTTTTGGTCAAACCCTAAATCTGTGACCCCGCCTATTTCTTGGCGGGTACGCCAATTTTAGATATTTTTTCAGGTCTTACGTACTCTTTATCTACGTTGAGTTTTCTAATCCTCAAATTCGACTGTCTGCGTTTGCTCGATGGTTGCGCGATAACTTTCAACTGATGATATAGACCTAGGACTTTCCACTTATTTGAAAATGTTATTAAGGTGGGTAATGCGCTATGACTGGACGCCAGAGATGCTGTTGACTGGACGCCAGAGAAGAAGTTTTATTCGATTGCATTTCAGCATGCACTTCCAGACCCCAGTAACCTCGCTCGTTGGAGCTATGTCGAGGATAGTTCATGTCCCCTAGTAAGTGGATTGTTGACATTTATATGATTAAATAAACGGTTCACGGAGTACCGGAGGGGGTAGAAACCAGGAGAATCTTCCTCCATATCTCCGTTCGTCCACCCCTCACGTAATACCCTTCTGGTACGCGTGAGGTTGTCGATGCACGATATCCCGGGCAGATAAAACGACCCATGTCGTTAGAACTGCCTATATACAAAAACGGGTGGTGGGCGGGGTTTCTCCCTCCGTCTGTCACCGCGTGGCCTAATAAAGTTCATGTCCCTTCTGTAGCAATACCCCTTGCACAGCTAGACATATTTAGCTGGCTGTAAGTTGGCTTTAGATCTTGGACGGTACACTTACCGCCATGACAAAGTCCTCGCTGTTATTCGCGAGGTAATTAGCCTCTCAGTGGCTCATGCCAACAAGGGTTTGACACTACCCTCCAAACCCCCAATACAGTTTGTGCCGGATGGCTCTAAAGGCAAAGTCTCGGATGTACAGCCCTCAGTCCGATATAACTCTTTACTCTCAATCTCGGAAGGTGGCCATAATTGTAGAATTAACTCTTCCATGGGATTCAAATACCCCATATGACCACGACCGGAACGGCTTCACTGTTCACCTTTACGCGGTGAAAGTTGGCGCTCGTGGCCTGCCAGCGAAATTTCTGTTTCACCTCTTTAAAGATCTTGGTCTTTCCAGAAAAATAATCAACTCTTTCCTAGAAAAAATATCTAAAACCGCGATTTGCGCATCTCAGATTCTATGGCTTCCAAGGGGCTGTGAATGGGTGGTAAGTTAAACGCTCACATAGGGCAAGGCAGCTGTTCTGAACCTACCACAGCTAATCGTTAGTCCGGAATCCACTGCTCACGCCCAAGAAGTGTAAAAAAATAGTATTATGATGGGCCCGACTCCGGTCGGTGAATTCCATGGCAGCTCTGTTTGTATTTTATTTAAAGATGCATTATAAGTGGGCGGACGTCAAAGGCTAGCGCGAAAGCTTAGCGAAGAACTAATTTAATTACTGCTACTTGACCTGTTCTGCCTGCAATATGTACATTTGCCTGGACATTTGAAAATGTCCTCTAGTACGTAAATACACTGATATCAATGCATAGATATGCCAATGCTCGTAAAAAAGCATACACAAGGACTCGTACATGAGCATTATATCTTTTGCGATTTATCACAAGCATAAGACTCCGTTGATTATTCTATTACCTAATATGAAAATTATAAACAGTAAAGGGACTGAGATTTAATGCAAAATAAATATAGTGAAGAGCTCTACAAGGCTACACTTGCGGCTCCTTCTTTTATGTGCAATTGGAAACTCAATGTGCAATGTGCAATTGGAAACTCAATGTGCAATTGGAAACTACCCTGTTGCAATTGTTGAAGCAGTAAAACAGTCGTTTGAACAACAGCTGATACAATATTTTGTTTGGTTTTCGATCTCAAAGCTATATTTTATAAAAACAAATATTCTGCACTCTCAATACTTCCGCATCCAATATTCAAGAAGGCACGTTTGGAAGTGTCGACTACAACGGGCGAATCCGTTACTCCGTGAAATTTTAACGATAATGATCGTTCTGTCTCCCGTCAGACAGGTAGAGGATTTAGAAACGATAAAAATCTACCGTCCAGCAAAGCCAATATGCCCGCCAGAGGTCAACGGCTTACGGTGAGGGACTAGGTAGGTAACCCATCAGGTAGTCCCACCTCTGACTACCGGTTTTGGTAGGATATCTTCATCAAGAATCAAACATTAGGTTACCTCCGACCTCCCGACTGGTTACGGGCCCAAAGTCGCTTGCGCAGCCTCTACCTGCCATAAATTCTGCGGTGATTCAGTTTGAATGCAGTTTGAGGCTGACCATTTGCATCTTTTGCCCAGCTCCAAATTGATGTCAGTTATTCAATTGGTCACTTCAAATATGGTTGACGACATGTGAGTATCTGTGAGTATCGACAACAGTATATGTGAGTATCGACAACAGTATATTTCAGAAGTTAGAAATACATGACAGGATAATTGTTTTACTTTCAGAAATCTCTCTAAATGCCACAAGTCTATTTACATACACGTAAATATTCCCCAACTTATAAAATAACAAACATTATTGATAACGGCGGGAATCCTGTCTTAAAGCAAGTTATATTACACATGCCCGCTTGTGACAACAATGATATTCTACCGAAAATACGTCTGCAAAAAAAAAGGTCTTGGGCGCGATATAATAGAGCAGAACAAGCGCCTGACGCCGCAAATGCGCAAACCGTACAGTATGGCCAGAGGGCATTCCCCCAGGGGAAACCGATCCACCAGCCGTGAGGCCTAAGACGCGAGTCATTCCAGGGGTAGTTCCTCGCAGGCGAGGCTACTGAATAGGAGGTGAATCATGAGTTGGGCCGACCCGAGTACGCATTGGATCTTATGGCCTAAGCTGCACGAAACCATTCGCTACCGAAGACCGCGCTACAAGAAGTCACAATAATACTCAGTATCCTACCGTAATTCCTTCTCAAATAAAATCGGATACGATATCAATTTAAAATCAGCGTAGCGCAGCGTAGCGCGGCGTAGCGCGGCGTCTCGTAGGGCGTAGCAGCGCGGTATCGGATAGACGTGACGCGCCTCACAAAACGCGCTTACTAAGCATGATTTTCTAATTACATTCTTTCCCCTTTTCCATCTAGATCCAATACTTGCCTCATCCGCCTCCGTCTAATTGAATTTTCAGGCCGGTTACATTTCTGTCGATCGCATTTTTTGCCTATTTCCCTCAGCGAGAAGAGAATGCCTTGCTAAAGATTGGATTGTTATACGGTACAACTAGGGTTGTTAGGTTATATCTGAGCAAGAAAGTAAATAAAACAAAATAAAAAACCAATTAACATAAATCAGTATGTATAGAGTATAACAATTAAAATATATTTAATGATATCTATTTGGACACCATTTTTATTTATTATATTTTCAATTTTACTTTGTCCAGCTCTTAAAGATTACTAATAACTATTAGGGTATTCTTTTGATTTTATTATTTTCTTTTTTACTTAGTTTTTATTTTTGTTTGCCTGCCTTAGAACAGGCTATAGCCCCAGCTAGGTGAAAAATTACAGGATCACTGCCCCAGTTTTTGGCATGATGTTAAGCAGATGAGTCGCGTTGAGATAATGAGGGCCGGATTTAGGGGAGGGCATCCGGGGCTACAGCCCCGGGGCCTCCACAAAAGAGAGGCCCCCACAATAGAGACTTCGGAAAAAAATCTTTAAAATTCCGACGAGTAAACTAGTAAACACTAGTAAACAACTTTTCCTTTGACATTTATTTTCGCTATTTTACCTTTACCTATAGTACTTTGTGCAAACATGATTACATTGTTCTTAAATATACGAAAAAACGATTCATCTATATCTGTTAACTCCAATCAGGAACAATGGAATGTATAAAATTGGTTTCAACCGTTATCTTTCTTCCTCAACAAGGGGGCCTCCACTTATTTGTTTCCCGAAGCCTCCAGATCTCTAAATCCGGCCCTGAGTATAATAGTTACAAAAATGTAAGTAACAACCTCATTTGTAAGTTGTTTGGCATCATTTAGCGCATTGGCATTGATTATATAGTGTATTAGATTGATTAATGCCGTACTACGATTTGGCAGCTAGGATTTCACTACGAAAAGCGTTGTGTAGGTGGCAGTCATTTTTCCAAAATTGATTAATAATTATATAATAACAAAAGATTTCCCATACTATTTAAAATAAAGGTTCAATATCAACGATCTAAAATAAGTATTAAAAAGAATTAAATTAATAATCAATTGGTAATATATTATCTTATATATAAAAATGAATCGCCGTGCGTTTGTCTCGCAGGATCTCGGAAATGACTCGACCGATTTGAATTATTTTTCTTTTATTTTGTTTGGCTTGATTCTGGAGTGGTTTAGAAAAAAAATATTTAGGAAAACAACGGAAAATCGAAAAAATCGAAATTGGTCATTTTGGGAATATTGGCCACCTTCTAGATGGCTATCGCGGCGATCGTATTGTTTGACAGCTGCGCTATCCATAACTGTTATTCATTCCGTACAATGTGTAAAAGTCAAAAAAGTCGCAAAAGTCGTAAATACGGAAAAGTCGAAAAAGCCGAAAAAGTCGAAGAAGTAAAAAAAGTCAAAAAGCCGAAAAGTCAAAAAAGTCAAAAAAGTCGAAAAGGTCGAAAAAGTCGGAAAAGTCGAAAAAGCCAAAAAGTCGAAAAAGTAAAAAAGTCGAAAATGTCCAAAAAGTCGAACAAGGCGAAAGAGTCGAAAAAGTCAGAAGTAAAAAAGTAAAAAAAAACAAAAAGTCATAAAAGTAAAAAAAGTCGGAAAAGTCAAAAAGCTGCAAAAGTCAAAAAAGTCAAAAAAGTCAAAAAGTCAAAAAAAGTCAAAAAACTCAAAAAAGTCAAAAAAGTAAAAAAAGTCAAAAAGTCGAAAAAGACGGAAAAGTCGAAAAAGTCGAAAAAGTCGGAAAGGTCGATAAAGTCGAGAAAGTCGGAAAAGCCGAAAAAGTCCAACAAGGCAAAAAAGTCAAAAGTCAAATAAGTTTAAAAAATCAAAAAATGTCATAAAAGTCGATAAAGTAAAAAAAGTCGAAAAAGTCGATAAGTCGCAAAAGTCAAAAAAGTAGAAAAAGTCGAAAAAGACATAAAAGTCGAAAAAGTCGGAAAAGTCAAAAAGTCGAAAAAGTCGAAAATGTCGGAAAAGTCGCAAAAGTTAAAAAGTCAAAAAAGTAGAAAAAGTTTAAAAAATCATAAAATGTCAAGAAAGTCAAAAATGTCGATAAAGTTAAAAAAGTCGAAAAAGTCGGAAAAGTCGAAAAAGTCGAAAAGTTCGAAAATGTCGGAAAAGTAGAAAAGTCAATAAAGTCGAAAAAGCAAAAAAGTCGAAAAAGTAGAAAAAGTCGGAAAAGTCGAAGTCGAAGTCAAAGTAGATTTCGATTTCGATTTGGGGCTGGGGGGTGGGGTTGTTGCTGTAGGATTAATGATATTAATATTCAGATGAATTACGTTCCTGGCTACTTGACAGGAATGTCTTGGGGTGACACAGCCGTTTTTTTAATGACATAACCACGAATTTGGACTTATATTAGTTTGGGGATTTCAATACTGTAAAGACCTCATGGAAATTTCGATCGATTTGAGTGAGCGTGAAAACAATTCCGTGTTGTTTTACAGTGTCCATTACATTGTCAAGAAGAAGAGATAACATAGGTCGACGAAGTCAGTCAAATGTGCGGCAAGCTACTTCAAGTGCAAACCGCACTGATGTGAGATGATTCCATCATCTCGGCCGAAATACAAGATAAAGCTGTTAATCCGAAATTGCTTGCAGTGGTGCCTAAGAATATGATCTATGGACTTCGCGAAGTTTATAACAACATCTCGCCCTGTATGCTCGATAGTAACTGTTCGAGGCGTTACCCGAGAGACCTGATTGCTAATACCATCACAGGCAATGACGGATACCCATTGTGTCGTCGCCGATCAGTTGCGGACAATAGGCCATCTGCAGTTGTGAAGGTCAAAGGACAAGATGTAAATGTGGTCAATCGTTAGATTGTGCCTTATTGTCCAAGGCTTTTAAACGCGCAAATCAATGTGGAATACTGCAACTTCATCAATTCGATAAATTACATATGCGATAAAATACGTAAAATAAAGCGATATGGCTGTTTACGCTGTGAGGAATTCAAACGAGGTGTAAGTATCAGACGTGTCGCTATGTCAGCAGCAACGAGGCGATTTGGCGCATCTTTTCCTTTGCGACATACGAAAACAATCTATAGTTGTACACTTGGTAATTCCCCGTGCGTCTGGCCTTCACAATGACAAATCAAGCGTGTTGGAAGATTGCGGAATTAACTTGAAATTTCCGTATTTCGCGCATAGACAACTGTATGTCCCGTGTTCGCCAAGCCATCGGTCGAAAAACCATCATTTTTGTTTATTTACGCCGGAAAACAAAACGAAAAACATATTTTACCAGTATGTTTTGTGTTGAATGTGAACTGCATATATATATTATCATGTAAATTAAATACATTGAATTGATTTCAATCACAAACGACTTTCATTTAATCACCAAACGAAACTCAAACCGTACATGATTCGGCCATATTATAGATTTCAATGAGTTAGATTTGGAAGGTTCATTAGGATTAATAAACGCTTATGAAGAGTTACAATCAAATAGATTTTAGGTGGTACGAAGTTCACTGGGTCATCTAGTACTTTATATTATTAATCATAAATAATATATATTTTTAACTATTTAACTAAAAGGTAATAGAATTGTAACTGGAATAATAAAATAACTATTATTAATAAATATCATTTGTCAGAAATTATAAATAGTCAACGAGATTAAAATAAAAAAAAAATAACAGAATAGCACCACAACAGTCCTTGCAATAATATATAATAAGATATATAAATATCTGAAAGTCACAAATAGTAATGACGATGCATAAAAAATATCTTATAATCTAAATCATAGTACTCCTCGCTAATCAGGTGCTTCTTAAGCTGTTTTTTTTATAATCGCGGATTCCCATTTCTGGGCAGAGTTTTGAATTAAGTGGGCAAACCGTTTAAAAGTTACCTACGTAATTCGGCCATCTTCTGAAAACCTCATTTCGAGGACGTGGCAAATCAATGTTATTATTTCCTCACGTGTCATGCTTATGATATTCACCGCAAAATTTAAAATTTTCTAGCGTGTTATACATAAACATGATGTATTCGAATGGATATATGGATGCCAGTGTTGGGATGTCGAAAGATTGTAATCGTCCTCTACAACTTTCTGTCGGAGACATATTATTCAACATTAGCACTGTATGTTTTTGTAGGGAGAAAAGTTTTTTACAGTTGCTCACTGCACATTGACCCCAGAATATTATACCATACCTCAATATGCTGACTCTTAAATCATGTAATAAAATGAATTAATTAATTGTCAGCAAAATAAACATGTTAAAAAATAAAACAATATGAAATATACATTAATATGTCTAAATTAAAATAAAATCTCTTAGTCATCTAACACATAAATTTCCAATTTCAAATGTCTATGTCGCATTGTCGATTAAATCTTGCGATAAGCCTTGGTATGCTGTAAGCAAGTATTTATATAAAGGATGATTTTTAATTAGTGACATCATTGAAATGGGTGAATCAGTACGAGCAATAAACAACTTTTGACAACAAATTGTTTAATCAAATAATATAAAAAAAATTATTTTAAAATTACATTTTATTCCAAATGATTTACAACAGTTTGAGAATCGACCAGCTGTTTAAATTGACCTTGCGATTTCATTGAACTCGGCGGCATTGAATGGCGTTCAATAATACAATAGTTGCGAAGCGAGCTCACGATGGCTCTGCACTGTTATTTCTGACCGATGTATTTTGAATATTTGAGACATTCACCACCACTTATGAATCATTTTAAAAATGGAATGGACAAATAGGACAGGGCCTAAATTGTACCTTGTAGTTGCAAAATCAGTAATTCAGAAGAGATCAATAAAAAAACACAGATTGCCATCTAGCGGTTCGAATAATTACATTCAAAAAGTTTACAATTACCTACATATCACAATAGTCGCGTGAATAACGGATATATGGCAGTAGTAAAATAGAATTTAAAAAACTGTTTTTCAACTATTAGGTATATTTTAGACACTGTTTTATTTGTAATATCTATTATGCTTTTAAAAAAAAATCAATATGTGATGGCAAATGTCTCAAATATTAGAAATATATCTATTCAGAAATAACAGCGCAGCGCCATCTATGGCCTTGCTTCCCCATTCCATGCCGCCAAGTTCCACGACCTCGATCCATTAGCAAGGCAAATAAAACAGCTGATCGATTCTCAATCTGTTTTAAATCATTTGGAATAAAATGTAATTTTAAAATAATTTTATTATATTATTTGATTCAACAATTTGTTGTCAAAAGTTGCTTATTTCCTCATACTGATGGATGCCATTTCAAGGATGCCACTAATTACAAACTCATCCTGTAGGTAAAACATAGTTATAAATGAATACACACCCCCACTATTACTTGATATTTATTTGAGTTACATTGTGTTGAGATACATTAGATCTTACGTTACAGTTGAGATACATGAGATCTTATCTAGATTCACATATAAAGGGCAGCCGCTATCTAGTGACGTCACTGTGGTGTTTTACACGTGCCATTAGGGACGAAAGGCTTCATAGCAGTGATAATAGGGCGGTTATGTAAAGTGGCCCTTACCGACACGATGCGGACTGAAGTAACTTACCACAAGTAACTTGTTTTATCAGACGCCGTTAGGGAAGACAACTGCCGAGGACGTATGGCTCATCCTGAGAAACAATGACGTGGTTATAAAAAATATATATTAAATGTGCCTGCCTTGAAAGTCCAGAGGAACTTTATTAAAAACTATGAAAGTTCTTGGTATTGGCATTAAATATATATGGTATTAGGTTGTTCAACGTCCTATTACATACGTTTTGACAACCCTTCTGCACCAGCGACACGCAAGGTGGCGCCGTTAGTATTGTACGGCGCAACTAATGGCAATTTGTTTGGACTTCCATAATAACATTGGAAATGAATGTTTTTTATATATAATTACTGATTGATTATAGATGGGATTGCATCCCAGCGCCACTGGACGGTTTTCGCACCATTCGGCGATGTCAATCGGTTGTGCACTCTGACTAATTGCTGAAGGAGTCTGGAGAATATGAGAATATACTTTCTCCTTAACAGAGGGGGTGGATGTTGACCTGTTGTCATGCCACTCTTGAAATGACCTTGGGCCACTCGATCCCGTGTGGCTATACAAGCAAAGAACGCCCAGGTCTGCGATAAATTGAATTACCGCTGTAATTACAACAGGTAGAGGCCGCGTAAGCGACTTCGGACCCGTAACCAGTCGAGAGGATAGAGGTATCCTGAAGGTTAACTCCAGATGGAGATACCCTTCCAAAACTGGTAGTTAAGGGGCGATGGTGCCCGCTGGGTATCGTTACCAGTGCCTCGCCGTACGACGTTGGCCTCTAACGGGCTTGTTGGTGAAGCTAGTCGGTAGATTGTCTTGTCTCAAGTCTTCTGCGCTCATACCACGGCTGAAAGAATGATCACATATCGTTATACCAGCCTGGGGTGACGGGTTCGCCCTCTGTAGTCGACACCGCCCTACTGATTGATTATAGATACCCAATAATTTATCAAATGATACCAAAATAACATCCCAGGAAGCTAATGGGCCCTTGCTGTGTTGGCCACGAAGACCCATTCTGTTCAGAGTTGGTCAAACTCACGGGTCAACACACATCCGGCGGCCTCGGAATGTATGTATGGATGTTTGTTACTCTTTCACGCAAAAACTACTGAATGGATTTTGATGAAAATTTACAATAATATAGCTTACACATCAGAATAACACATAGGCTATAATTTATAAAGATATCATAATTTTCCATCACCACGCGGGTGAAACCGCGGGGCGCAGCTTAGTATACAATATAGGAATTTTAAAAAATATGTTATTATGGCAAATTATAAAAACAAGAAGTTGTCGTTGAAATAAAATATTTCGCAACAAACTGTTTTAATTTTATTCATTTTGTTACCAACGCACCTAAAAAAGTATATCGACGATGTTCTCCAACTCCAGGAAGCATCTGCCTCATAAAATTTAACAATGTGTCGTGTCTCGGTTACAATATCTATAATGACGTCATTACGGTTCCGTTTCCTCAAGAAATTGAGGAAAAAGGCGCAAAAATAGCGACGGAAAATAATAACAATTTCTAGGAACACCCGATTGTACGCGTCTTATTATTCTGCCATAAGTTAGACGGCGCATTCGGATCTTTAAAACCTGGATCACAATATATAATTAGTGTAATATTTTCACGAGGCAAAAATGTAAAACTAAATAAATGTACTGTTATATCTTAGAAGATCTAATGGGCCCTGTTGGAGTTGGCCACGAAGACCCATTCCTTCAGGGTAGGTCACACTCACGGGTCAACACCCATCCAGCGGCCTCCACGCAGAAGGAAGGGCCATATAGTGTTGTCAACTACAACGGGCGAACCCGTCAACTCAGGAAGTTTTAACGATTAGTCGTTCTCTCTCCCGTGAAGTGAACGCAGAAGACTTGGGCAAAACAATCCACCGTCAAGCTCCGCCACAAGCCCGTAAGAGGCCAACGCCTTAACCGCGAGATAACTAGGTGTGTTACCCAGCGGGCTTACACTCACGCCCTTACTTCTAATTTCGACCAGATTACTCCGGTCTCTCTATTGGTTACGAATTCGAGATCGCTTGCGCGGTCCTCTCGCATACGAAGCGGGGAAACGGTGTATACCGAATCTATCGCGGACCATGGGATCCTTTGCTCGGCTGTTCACCCAGGATCGGGTAGTCGATGGTCGTTTCAAGAGCAGTCGCCGTAAGGTCTGCAACCACCCCCGCTCTATAGGAAACAGTACTGGTTCCAGACTCCCCGACTGTTAGTCAGAGTGCACAGTCGAATTGCTTACGCTGCACGGTGCGCAGACCGTCCAGGAGCGCCAGAAGGTTTATTCCTAGGGAAAACTAGCCCTAAGGCCAGAGTCCAACCCGGGCTCGCACTTCATGCGTGGAGGCCGCCTGATGGGTGTGACCAACCCTGAACAGAATGGGTCTTCGTGGCCAACTCAGCAAGTGCCCATTAGCTCCCAGAAGGGAGGGCCAGGGTAGGACGCTGGCCTGCGGGCCAGTCTCCCCTAGGAGTCAACCTTCGGGCGCTGCTGGACAGTTTGCGCACCGTGAGGCATCAGCCAATCGATTGTACACACCGACGAGGTTTCCTACAGAGCGGTGGTGGTTGTTAACCTTATGGCAACTCCTTTTGAAACGACCGTTCGGCCACCCGACCCCGGGTGAACAAGCCAGATGCCGTGGTCCGTGATAGATTCGCTGGACGCCATATCACCTCTTCATAAGGGAGAGGTTTGCGCAAGTGACCTCGATCCTGTCGTGTATCCTGAAAGTTAATTCCAGGCGGAGAATGCTGCTAGTGTAGAAGGCTTACCCGGAGTACGACTCTAGCGACTCAGGCCTCGGCTGGTGGATCGGGTTTTCATTGGGGTTTGCCTACCGGCGCTACTGGACAGGTTTGCGTACCGTTCGGCGACACCAATCGTTTGTGCAATCTAATTGCTAAAGAAGTCTGGAGACTATGGAAATATTCTGTCTTCTAAGCATTTTGCTTAGAAGGAAATATTCTGTCTTCTAAAAATGTTGACCCGCTGTCATGCCATTCTTAAAACGTCCTATCGGCCACCCGATCCCGACAGGCAAGGGAAGCCTAGGTCCGCGATAAATTCTTATTTAATCTCCGCTAAAATACAACAGGTAGAGGCCACGTAATCAATTTTGGTCCCGTAACCAGTCGGGAGGACGGAGGTATCCTGATGGTTAATTCCAGACGGAGATATCCTTTCAAAACTGGTAGTCAGGGGGCGAGGCTGCGCGCTGTTTACCTTTCCCGGTGCTTCGCCGTAAGGCGGAGGCCTTTGACGGGCAGGTGGCGTAGCTAGACTGTGGTTTGTTTTCGTTCCAAGCCTGCGCTTCGTTTCTGCGCTTACCTTACGGGAGACAGAACGATAAATTTCGATAAAACTTCCTGAGGTGACGGTTTCGCCCGTTGTAGTTGACAGCTCTAGTTGTCTATAACGTGTGAGCGAGGCGAGTCAGTCTTGAATAAAGTGTCAATCGTGTCAGTTCGCGCCGCGCTCCGCTATGGAGAGGGACGACCAGAGGAACAGTTGTCTATCTTAAATTCAAGAAAATATAAATTGGTGGATCCACACAGGATTTTACACCAAACAGTAACATAATAACTTCCAACATTCATAGCAGCTATTAAGTTGCTAAAATAATTGCAATATAATATAAAATGCGAATGCAATGCTATATAATATAAAGAAAAAACAAAAAAGCAATAAAAATAATCAAAGAAATGGCCTATAGTATAAAACTACTTTATACTTTGTTGCCCTTATGGATAATATATTAAATTGACAAGTTTCTTGTAATTTGAGGTTATTTTTGACAGTTGTAAAATTCAACCGATTGCAAGTTGGATTGAAAGAACAGCAATCCAAGCTTCTGGTTGAGGCTTGTAATTTAGAGCGAAAATTACATACTTACAAGCTAAATTTACGCTATATTTTCCCATTCAATATTGGCTGCTATTATGTGATGCAAAATAGACGAATTTTTCTTTTTTTCTACGTAACAAACAAACTACGATATATGGTACAAACTAAACTACGTGGTCGCTAACTATTGCCCTCATACTCAAACTCAAATAATATGCTCAACAAGCCACGGAGAGAGCAATGCTTGGTTTCACTGCGTGATCCGAAATGAGGAAGTCCGCAGAAGACCCAAGGTCACTGATATAGCTCGTAAAATACCAACTTGAAATAGCAATGGGCAGGCCCTATAGCTGGCGGAACCGACAGACGTCAGGGAAAAAACATTCACGAATGGCGACCACGAACCGACAGACGCAGTGTGGGACGGCCCCCACAAAATGGAACGATGACATAGCCAAAGGCCGCAGGAAGTAGGTTAACGGAGGCGGCTCAAGACCGCTCGTCATGGCATTATATAAGGGTGGCCTATGTCCAACAGTTGACGTCTACCGGCTGATGATGATGATGATGAAACTTTCGAATTTCATATGGTTACGTGGGCAGCATTACGCCCACGATAGGATAGGACGTTGGATCAAAAATGATAGGACGTTGGTGATAAAGAGAATGCAACACATTAAACATGTTCCATTCAATCGTTTACGTATATACTGACCGGCAATAATTGAATATAATTTCTGCCCAACAAGGCATATGTGTACCAAATTTCAAGTCTTTAAATCCAATATTTCGACATTTAAATACGACTAGTGCTTTAAAAACTGTTAAACGTTATTCACATAATTCAGTAGGCACTTTTAATTCCAAAATTCAATTGACCTATTTGCCTAATGACTTAGAGCATTCAAACAATTCATAAATTCGTCTTTCAAATATTTTTTTCTCACGATGTAAATAATTAATACGTCAAAATAGCGTATTTCAAACGTGTTTTTCACAGTTGCAAAAATTAATTCACACGAACAATCCCCTTCCCAGACAGCAAACGTCAAGATTTGTTAATATAAAAGCGTGTACATTTAGCATATTAATCACTCTCCTCGACCTTATCAAATATCTCTTCTATTAGCTTCTTTGAATGATTAAATGGTCTAAATATTAACACTGTGTTTGCCGAGGGAACAAGACTTCCACAACCGTTGGGCTCTGGTGATATCGACAACGCACGACAGCCAGATATCCCAAGGATATTTCCGTCTTCATCACAAAAAAAAATGCGATTTTACAAAACTTTCCCTCGTCGTTGATTGGTGGGCAGAAAAAATAAAAAGCATTTCGCCTGTTTAGTGTTACAGAATAGCAGCAATGTCTGCCCTAATAAAATTATTAAACTTTACAATCACATTATAGGGAGAAATACTTGAAATACTCGTATATCAATAAAGGAAGCACTTGCGCCCTCGCTAAGGAAAGTCATTCCGCGAGTCGTACGCCTCCTTTCGCAAGGTGCGTAATAAAATTCCATCCAATCGGGATTGATTTCAACTTTTCCGGGCGCAGAAATCGAGCGATTCCGCCTTCGCCATCCTGCGAGGTATAAAACGCAACTAAGGGGAATTGCCAATACGTGGGTAATACGGGTAAGGGCGGGTGCGGGGTTCATGGGTACTCGTTTATTTCACTGAGAGATTTCGTCGGTGAAACTACGTCTAAAATACTCGTATAACATAAATAACATGCATTGAATGGTTTTCTCCGATGTATTTTGTTTATGTAGATATGTATGTATGTATATATGTATGTATGTATGTTTTAGTTTATGTAGGTATGTATGTATGTATGTTTACTAGCGAAATGTTATCCTCTAGCGATGCTCCGCCCCCCAAGTAGTCTATGTTACTAAAAGTCACGTCGTTTCTTAGGTCATTTTTACACGACTGCCTAAAAAAGAGAGTTATGTGTTCAAGATTAATCTATGTCAGGGGTACTCAAACTTGAACTGCTGGCGATCTACCTCAATTCTGTAAAGGGCTCTCTAGACGATCTAGCATGCGTGTCAACCGTAGGATCGTAAACCGCGGGAAATATGCAAAAATATATTTTTAAACACTTACCAGGGAGTCACGTCATTCACCAATCAATTAAATTTAATTAACGAGACTCCCTTGCATAAAATTACAAAATTAGGCATTTTTTGTAAATATTCTAAAAAAATATTTGCATATTTTCTGCGGTTTACGATCCTCTTCCAGCCAGCCCGCGACGCGAAGCTTGACAAGCATGCTTCATCGTCTAGAGAGCCCTTTAGACTCCGATCGTTCGACTCTTAGAGGCTGCAAATATGTGTGATGCAGGATTGTCGTTTAGGTAGGTAAGGTGTATCGTGGCGCAAGTATAAGCATGTATGGACGTTGCAGAATTTCATAGCCATGAATCCACGTAGAATTCAGATATGTCGTTTCTACATAATATTGTTCATACTGGGTTGGACCGTCCATACCTCCTGAGTAGGGTGAACATACGAGCGCCTTTCCAACGTGCACGCGCTCACTCAACTTTTTACGTACCAAGGTTCAACACTAACTATGGTTCCAATTCGTTATTGCCGCGCGTTATGGATGCATACAATGTATGCTTTAACGATATGACATATTTCACCACCAAAGGCGGTACGTGAAAAGCAGATTATCAGATCGGATTGAATTAGCATGCACATACAAGCACTCACAAGCACATTCGCACTACAGATACACACACCCATACACACATACATACACGCACACACACATATAAAAAACACACGCACACATACACGCTCTCCATCACACAAACACACACCAACACCCATACACTCGCACATAGCGAATTACACTGTTAGTTTTTAATTCTTTTTGGTTTTCTTTGTATTGTATTGTTTAGCATATTTTATAATCCTTATATAGAAAATAATTTAAAACATCATTGGCTTTACTGTTGTTATATATTATGCCTATACGTTATTTTTTTATGCTGTATGTTTTTAACAAAAAATAAAATAAAATAAAATAATAATTAGTAGGAATGACACAAAATTAGTTTTGCGCAATATGCATTTTTTAAATCAAGGTAAGCGTAGTCCTACTCTAAAAAGTCATTAAAAAACTCATAGGTATTTAAAATTGCGAGTTTATTAGTTCTTAAGAAATAACCGAGTTTTTTCAGTTACCAACTTAAGAATGACTTTGGATGTTGGAGCGTGGCACTGCATGTCCTCAGCATACTTTTTATAAGATGATACGTAATTACCGAGTGCTAATCGCAAGCATGATGATATATGTATGTTCGTCAGTTAGTCGATTGCGATATTTTGATAATTATCTGCGATATGCGATAATTGTCTTCATTTCAGAAAATGAAGATTCGCACAAGTAAGTTGACCCAAACAATGCCGTCAACTGAAGGGCGATTTGCCTTAGATTCGGATATTTGTCGATATAAAAGATATAAAAGACCAGAATTTCGTATCAGATGCTGTGGCTCTGAGATGTATATGTGATATAATCTGCACTACCTCATTTTCAACAGAAGATGTGTCCATGTTAAACTGACTCGCTATTTCAGTGGCAGATTCCTCAATTTTATACGGTGTTAATGTATAAAATTTTGTACGGATTTTTTTTATCGAGAACGACTCGAAAAGCACTCGCGATGGATCGGTTGATCGCGATCGATCATTTGAGTACCCCTGATCAATGTATTTCTGTCCAAAATGGCAAACAAAATTTCGCAATGGGATTTTGGCCCAACAAGGTAAGACTGTGTACCAAATTTCATGTCTCTAAGACCAGTATTTTGAGGACGATAAATGACTAGTGCACCCCCTGGTTGACCGATTTCAACCTATTTCACATTTCGCCATGACCGAATGATGCCTACATAAAAAAAATCTGCATTTTTTTGTAATATCAATAGCCATGTCTCAAAGTGTATGTATGTGATATTATTTTAATGTATGTATGTGATACTATTTTATATAATTTGTGACTGATATTGAACCTTATCTGACTATCTGTCTATCTGACTATCTAGTAATTTAATAATTTTGACTATCTATCAAGTCATATACCCATTTATATTATAAATTTATGGTATTTAATTTCTTTTAATATAATTATTTCTACGGCTGCTATTATAAAATGTGCCTATGTATCTAACTTTTTAGTTTAATTTAGTAACTGTATAACTTTTATTATTTAAAAAGTGTTAGTCGTATGATTACGTTGTTAGAAAACCGCTTGCTGCGAACCCCTGAAGTCGTTAATCACTAGACAATCAGTTCAGTTGCGTTCAATAGAAAACTGTCTGCCTACCTGCATTATGGATAGCAATACTTACAGTGAAACGAGCGGAACTCATATGATTACGATGCGACAGACACCTCTATACCGCAAAAGAGGGGATTCGCGCCCGTAGATATAGACAATTGTTTAAAATACTGTAAAAGGGAATAAAAATTTAAAAATAATAATACAATAAAATTAAAAATAAAATAATAATAACAATAATATAAAAATATTAATAATGATAATAAATCAAAATTAAAATAATTAAAAAAAAATATCTTAGATCTTTCCTTGACACAACCGTGGCACCCTAGCGTGACTCCCGAAGTGAGCTCGCCTTAACACAGGGGTGCCGAGCAAGGCGGGCTCGGCTGCTCTTTTAGCACAATTAAAAGGTAATCATTTGCGTTTAATATATGCGTTATGTAACCTGGGCTCAGACAGATGTGTATATAACTTTAAAAGCATACAACGGCATTGACTAAATTGTCATTTCATTTTCTGTTGTGCTCATGCATTTGAATGTACATGTAAGTATATGTAAATATTTTTTTTTAAAATAGCGTTTGGGCGCTGTCGTGGAGGAATGCATACACACATACTCACACACAGACACACAGACAGATTTTAAGTGGAAATTAGATCTTGAAATTGTCCTAAAAGTCTCAAAGGGGCTCAAAATGGATATTTTCGTCTTCATCTCCAAAAAAAAATGCGTGTTCACAAGACTTTCCCTCCTGGTCGGTTGGTGGGCCGGGAAAGTAAAATAGTTTCTTTTTTAATACTGCTCAAGTGGCACTATCCGAGCTTTTATGAATTACTTACTAAAGACGGAGAGGTCGTGTAATTCAATCTCCGGCTGCCATCAAATTGAACGGAAGTTTCAATCGGAGCACTCGACATAAAAGAAAATCTTCTTTCGTTCTTTAAGTTTATGAAGGCCACAAGGCGGTTGCCATATTTCAAGCTTCATTTAACTTCGGCCTCGATCGGCTTCTCGTTTCTCCCGGGGCGCGGCCGCCTCGGACGTTTTCTTAAGTCGTCATATTTTATCGTACGATCGCCCAACTCGCCCTACACACCCGATAAACTTTTACGTTCGCCCTATACAACGCAGTGGACGAAGAGCAGCAGACTTATGATACTGGATACGCCAGGAACATTCTAAATTCCATTTCCTCATTATATTCCTTACCCAGTACATAATTTCGAATAACTTTGCTTACTGCCCACGGTAGTACGAAATGTACAGTCTGGTGAATAAGAGTAGACCCTACGATTAGGGGAAAATATTCATATCGCAACACAGTAAAGTGAGAATACTAAGACTTAATAATCTAGGGACATATCTCAGTACCATCTTCCAATAGTCGTATTGTACTCAGACTGAGTACAATACAAGCAGAATCATTAAAATTGAGCTCAGACTGAGCTCAATTTTAATGATTCTGCTTCTTTCTTGATTTTATCACGAACATCGACGTTTGAATGATTGTGAGCTTAAAAGAAAAACCAAAAAAAACGTTTGTGTCACCCCAAGACTTTCCCGAAAGCAGCCATCCCCCCCCCCCCCCCCCGCCAACCTCCTCAACCGCCCAACCCTCCCAAACCACCGAATCCCCAACCCCCCCCCCCCCCCCCCCATCTCCTAAACCCCACATTTCTTCTGCCAACTTCACCCCCCCCCCTTGAACCTCCGGCTATTTTCCTCCACACCCTATCGCCAACTTGCCCTCCCCCCACTTATATTATCAAATGCAGTATATTTGTAGTATTTTTGCAGTACTTCCGTGGTAGTAAATTTACTATTTTCCAATATGATGTAATCTTTTTGTTTTTGTGTCGCTTGTATAATCTTACATTCTTATATTATATTCTTTTTTATATTCCAATCAAAATTTTATAATGCGGTTTTGGCCCTTCGATGCATCTGTGTGCCGAACTTCAAGTCTATAAGTCTAATATTTCGAGATTAAAGTATGATTAGCGCGCCCCTGCTGGACAGATTTCAACCACAATCTTTTCAAGTCTTGCCATGACCAAATGATGCCGGAATTCCGAATTTCAGCTCAGTTGAATAAAGCGTTTGGGCGCTATCGTGGAGGAATACACACAGCCACGCAGAAGTGTGTTCACAATACTTCCCTCTGCCGGGGAAATAAATTAAATTAAAAGTTTACAAAAAGTTTAGGTATAAAAAGAAGAATGATTTTTAAAAAAAAAAAACACAATAAAAATCAAACTGTTTGAAACTGAAAAAGTAAGCATTGACTAAAAATTAAAATATAAGTTATGACAAATAAAATATATTCAAAATATACAGACAGTTTATGATTTAGAGCCGAAACTCCTTGCAAAATCTTGGCAAAATCACAAAACCCGAAAAACCTTAACAATATGTCTAGCGGATCATTGTCACTCTTTCACATATCCAGACTATTTCGAGGATCAGTATTTCATCGGCAAAATGGTTTCGAATATGTTTTACCCCCAATATTGTTTCTTCGAAATATATTAGGTATTGCTACCAGTTCTACATTTTAGATTTTAAGTGTCAAACACCTACATTTCGGTAGGTTAGATTAGTTTTTTTTTAACAATTAAAAAACACCTATTTGTCAGTAGGTTAGATTAGTTTTTGTTAAACCACCATAAAAACCAATTTAAAATAAAAAAAAAAAACAAAAACAAAAAAAACGACGCATTTCCTTTTAGATTTAGCATCACAATGATCAAATTTAGTAGTTTAAAATGTATTTATTAGTTTTTTTTTTTGAAAAATAGACGAGGTAGCAACACCTAATATATTACGAATCTGCAACGTAGATAGGCTAACATGTTGTCAGTTCCTAGACTATAGATAGTAGATAATATATCTGCCCAGCCAGCCATCTGTTTTATGTATTTTAACGACGACATACGCCCCGTAAAAAGCCTAGTTTTATTGAAGCCGAAGCTTGGTCAGAAATCGGAGCCCGAGAGGGCCGTAAAAGTGGATAATAAAAGCTCAGTTTTTTCAACCTTTTAAACATATAAAAGCGTGCTATTTCGTATATTATTATCATGATATCCATGAGATCGTCACCGTTGTTTTTTTATGAAGGATTTCCAACATGAAAAAAACGATATAGTTATCACCAAAACCAACGAACGAAAATGGTAGTATGTTTTGCACTGATCGTCGCTGGGTTACTTTATTATTGCTTAATTAATTGCGTTTCATCTGTACATATACTTATACGTTTGTAGATAATGGGCCCAGTGCAATTGAGTCATTATGACCCATGTGTTAGGGTAACCCCAACTCACAGGTCAGCACCCATTCGGTAGCCTCCACGTAGAAGTGCGAGCCCTCGTAGGACTCTGTGCTGCTGGCCAGGTCCCCTGGGAATCAAAATTCTTCATAACTGTCGTGCCATTAGTTTGCTGATGATGTTGCAGAATAAAAACATTTTTTTTTATATTAGGAAATCTTAGACGTGATTCAGTGATCTGGATAATTCATAGCAACTGCTAGACAGATCATTCGCAGATTTAAAGAATTTAGCATCATTCAATGGATATCATTTATTTTCTAATATTTATTATGCTGCTTGTAAGGACAATAACGATACGTTTTGATTATAATTATTATTGATTATGAATTTACTGGCCGAGCGAAACGAGGTCATTGTTTCAACTAGGTCATAAGAGCAACTACGTAAGAACGATAAGCCGGGTCGATTAATTTTCCCAAAATTTAGCATGAATGTTTCCCCCTCTAGACAGTAACGTCCCGAATCGGGTACGATGTATTGTAGTCAATGCTCAGTAACGTCCCAAAACGGGTACGAGCGCGGTGCGACAAACCGCTCTCTCAACGAACTGAATTTACACCAAAATCACAGTGCAACCACCCCCTGTTAGATATGTGTGAGAAATACGGATAACTTCTGTATTGTACGATTATTCAGTCGTGCTACTCGCAGTATAGAATCCCTAATATAATTGTTTGTATTCTGGGGGCACTTAGTCGAGTGCTGCAATTGCTCTGATCTGTGCTTCTCTTCCGATATTATGTAGATTCTCTTCGGATATATATATGAAAATAAATAAAACGAACTAATAGATTTGGCAAAGCATGTAATAACGTACACAAATGTGTTTACAATTTCTAGTTAGGGTTTCGTATTTTGAGATAAAACGTCGATATCGCCGAATAAGTGAGTGTCGCTGAATAATTCTTTTTTTCATGATCCATCAAGTAGTTTCTTTCTTATGATCGTTTTTCTAAAGTGCTATAATTTTGACTTCAGAAATGACAGGTGACTGCCAAGATTTACACCCGCCGCTTGAGGGGTTAAAGTCATTAAAAACGACTTAAGTATAGGGATTATTATTTCTTGATTCCGTTTCAAGATGGTGGAATTTTAATTATGTGGAAAAATATTCCAAGATAACCATATGGCATATCCAACGAAACAGTAAGTCGAGCACCGATTTTTTTTATAAACATATACGAAATATGGGTGGTGGGGGAGTATGGGTGAATTAAATAGAATACAATAGAATAAATTTACTGTGCTTAATTAATTAATGTTACTCTGGTTTTATATGCTGGTTCGAATTATATTTTCCACAAATAGAGTTGTCAACTACAACGGGCGAACCCGTCACCTCAGGAAGTTTTAACGATTGGTCGTTCTATCTCCCGTGAAGTGAACGCAGAAGACTTGGCCAAACAGTCCACCGTCAAGCTCCGCCACATGCCCGTAGGTGGCCAACGCCTTAACCGCGAGATAACCAGGTGTTTTACCCAGCGGGCATACACTCACGCCCTTACTTCTAATTGCGACCAGATTACTCCGGTCTTTCGATTGGTTACGAGTTCGAGGTCGCCTGCGCGGTCCTCTCCCTTGCGAAGCGATGAAACGGTGTATACCGAATCTATCGTGGACCACGGCATCTTTTGCCCGGCTGTTCACCCAGGATCGTGTAGCCGATGGTCGTTTCAAGAGCAGTCGCCGTAAGGTCCGCAACCACCCCTGCTCTATAGGAAACAGTACTGCTTCCAGACTCCCCTGATTGTTAGTCTGGGGAGTCTGGAAGTGCACATATTTTCCACAATTATAAAAAGTAAAAAATTATTTCGACGACAAATATTTTCAATTTACCAATCTTAATTTCAATACTAATACATATTTTACGGCGTATGAGTACTATTTTTCTAAAGACGTACCTGCACTTAGAGAATTGCAGGTATGTCTATAAGATAAGTCTACCGAAAATAAAAAGGTCAAAACACCAGATCTTTTATTTTCTTAATACTATCGAAACTACCCGAGGGGCGGCTGCTTTGAGTTTATTTAACAACAGTAAAAATTTCCTCCGCATTACGGAAGCGGGCAAACTTGCAGCAGCTGCTCACATATGAACCGTACATTGAACAAGTCGCGGACCGACTTCATAGTTTTCACTTGTAAAGTTACCGCGACGCCTTGCCAGACCCCGCCCGCAGAGGCCACTTTCCAGTTACGATGCATTTTCCATATAGACTTCCGGAATTTATATCATTGAAGCTAGCGCTGGCACAGATATTGCAATGCATACTATCGAGCAATTCGCAATTTGTTTACTATATCATCGCTAACATATTGCAGTGCCATAACAATGTATGCTGCTTATATATATACCAGGATGTCATGTACTAAAGTACGGCCAAAATGAACCTGCCTCTGGAGTCATAAATCATTAGGCCGGACCTCTCGCTCACACTCGCTGTCTTTCGCTCGCACTATGGGGATGCGTATTTTAAAAATAATAATAGCAGTATCGATGGATTATCGATGTATCGATGGAATATCGATGGATTATAATGGATCGATGGCTGGATCGATATAGATGCCATGATATTATAGATTGTGATGAAAATTTTTGATGGATTTATTTGTAATAATTGGTTAAGTTAGTTTTAAACTCATTTATTAAGACAAATTTTCGTAAATACAAACTAACGTATACATGCAACAATAAAGTGAAATAAAAGTTAAAAAAATATATACATTAACCTAAATCTTATCTTAAAATGTAACATGAAACTAAGTACTAAATATTACAAATTACATTTTAACAAAAAATACAATTATAGGTTGGTCAGGCTAAACAAATATATATTTAAAAAGCTATATTCTACTCGCCATCTGAACTGCTGTCGCTGCTATCTTGTAGATTTATAACCAAACGGTGCTGGTCTCTGTAAATATATTTTTCAAAATCAGCTCTTTGCAGATCTTCCGCGTGTTTAACACACTTGGCCCAATTTTCCTGTGTAACATTTTCGACGGCTTCGTGAAACAATTTCTCGACATCTGCTAAATTAAACGTATTGTTCTTCGAAGCGACTTCTCCTTTAACCTGAGCCCAGATTAGCTCAATAGGATTATATTGACAGTGGTATAGTGGTAAGCGTATCAATTCGTGTCCTAATTCGTTTGCCAATTGATCCAAAGCATACACTTTCGAAGGATTACTTGCTTTCACCTTACGTATTAACTCCTCTACAATCTCGACTTTTAAAAAGCGTTCGAACCACTCCATATATGTGTCACCATTCATTTCTGTATGATAGTCTAAGTTCTTAGATTTCACCGCTCTAAACAACAATTTAGCCTCTGGAACAAAACCAGTCCTTGCAGACCCAGCATGACAAAGAATAAGCCTAGATCCTTTTCCGGTTTTCTGGTTCCTGAATCCGCCTTCATCGTTTTTGTCGTGCCACATACGTCTTCTTAAATGATTCTGGTTAACCCAGGTCTCATCGAGGTAAAATCGGGATCGAGAATCATTGGTGGTAATTAAGTTGTGCATTTTTCTTAAAAACTCCATTCTGGCACACAATGTCACCCTTTCCATTAAATATTTCCGTCCGTCGTCTCCATTTCGATATTAAACCTATACTCTGCAAAATGGTTTTCATTGAACTTTTCCCGCATTTTAATCCAGGTATGGCATCCTTAAATTTGTTGAGTATATTGTCCACTGTAGGATACATAATATGATGTGATGATACGTCTCAGCTTATCGATGTCTAAGTTATCTAAATTGGTTACAGTTGCCGGCTTCTTAAACGTCTCTCTTGATGTAGTAGGAAGCCCTGATTGTAAAACTTCTTGTTTTATTTTTTTGACAGTCCGCAAAGATAGTCCACAAATTGACGCCGTCATTTCATGAGGTTTATTAAGATTGATGACAGAAATTTTTGCATAGTCTCTTTTAAGTTCGTCAAAAAATGTCAAAACGTTATGGATAAGACACCGAGTTTGTGTGTTAATATCGCCCTTTAACTTTAGTAATTCCACGTTACAAAATAATGTCTCCATTGAGGGTTGTAAATCCTCCTTAGGTGCACTGTTAGAAATTATACTGCACCACACTGCTCGACAGACATACTCTAACTGACTGCCGGCAAACTACAATTGATTACAGAGCTACATTTAATTAGGTGACAATGACACAAATGCTTGAATTTGGTCGTTAAATATTTTGCAATCGCTACTTTTATCTATCAGAATATTTCAATCCATCAGTTATGTATTTCGCAAGACTGTAATGTTTTGGCTTAGTCATTATTGATTTCTCTTGAATTCCCTTTATTCCCTGAAAGCTTATTATAATGATAGTGATAAAAGCGACACGAAGAATTTCACTTTTAATGCCATTTAAAATAACAAATCAAGATACTCCACATTTAAAAAAAAATAGGTAAAAAAACGATTTCTATAAAAAAAAACCGATGTATTTTTGTACGACATTCTAAATAATAAATATTTTTCATTTTGTTCGGCAACATTATAGGGAATTCAATAATGTAAGAAGTATAAATGTAAGCAATGATACAATGTCTACGCAACTACATATAAGTTTTTAGGAGAATAAATTATTGTATTTGATTTGAGTAAATTATCGATAAGCAACGTCGACTTGTTGGAATCCTTACGCGCGTCGTCCGGCCTAATGCTTTATGACTCCAGGTGCACGTCCATATTGGCCCTACAATACTCTACAGTACTACTCTAACAAATTCGGATGTTCATTCGCATAACAAGCGGAACAAACAAGACTTGATACCTTAGTAGTGAGACTAATTAAGATTAGAAATAGTTTCCTGTTTCAAACCAACCTTTTTTACAAGAAGATTCGATTGTGCGTCAGGGGTCTTCGATATGTTTAATTTGAGAAAAAGATCCAGGATATTCTTATTAAGAACAATTTTTTTGAGCTATTCACAGTTTACATTACTAAGAGCAATCATTTTGACAATCGGTGATGGATTATTATATTAAACATTGTTTTGACTATTCCTATTGCGCCATTTTTATTGTGACGAAGACGATGCAATTTTTTCAAATTCTTTATTTTACAAAAATCATAATAACAGTTACAGATAAATTGAACCTAACCTAACTGGATCGCACGAGACGTCTGCACTAAGGTAGGCTCAGATTCGTATAATTAAGTACTGCCTAATGCTAAATAAAAAAAATATACACTGAAGAATGCCGTGAAAAATAAAATCAAGTAAACTAAAATTTTAGCAAAAAATTAAATTTCTAATAATCTTAAAAGGTATGTGATAATAATAATATAGAGAACAAAAAGCATGCCAATCATAAATATATAGTAGGTGAATAATAATGATGATAATACTCACTGTGTTAGGAATGGTAAGTTAGCTAGGAATAAAACAAATTAGTTTTTTAGTTTCCTTCCTTTCCTGGGTGATCAACCAGTATGTTAGTATTTTTTTGTTTATATTTATACCTTGAGTGTGTGTGTATTGTACCTTGCTTGTAATATTTCTAATTTGACTATTATATGTATCACTGACTATTCTTTTTGATAATATGACTATCTCTATTTGTTATTTATACCAAATTAGATACTTTGTCGGGTTAAATTATTTTATAATGAGTTGTTTTTTTTAACTATAAATTTAATATATCATTGTTCGTATAATTTAAAAATATATTACATATATTATTTAATTTATTAAATTTATTAAATATACATATATTAAAAAAAATAAAAAACACGAAAATGAACTTTTGTATTTATAATTATTTGTATTACGATTAGTTTATGAAATATTGGTGGTTTAAATATATTTCCATATAGATAAATGTATATTTCCAGAATGTACTCAATTGGGCATTTAGACAACTCAATTGGACAATTGGACAGCTCAATTGGACATTTGGGCATTTAGACAACTACTTACTTGGTATTTGGACATGTAACCGGTGGAAAGCCAGCCTTCGCGCGCAGCAAAAAACTGCGCCGCAACTTTCTGGTCGATTTTGTAAATATATACTAACAATAATGTTTTTTCATGAAATCTCTCTCGTTACCTAGTAAGTAATCTTGTTAGTCGTGTATATTATATATTTATACTAGCAGACCCGGCCACGCGTTGCTGTGGCTAAGGTTTTTGTTATATTACATTGTAGTAAACTATTAAAGAGGAACGGTAGGAGAACATCATTCATGGGTACTACCATGCTTTTTTACATAGATGCCATTTGTAAAAAAATATGGCGACCTCCATGACAGATTTCCTACTACCGTAACCCCTTAATACAATGAAATTATTATTTACGAACGAAGACGGAAACGTTAATGCTGGTATAAAAATCCACTGGATTGGGATTTGAAGGGGAAGAACTTTAAACACGATTGATAAAAAATTTCGTACAGTTGATATTAAGCAAAAATCAATACAAAAGAATTAATTTAAAAATTTATTATTATTTTTATTTAAGTTTGTAACAAATGAGTATATTACAAAGTTGTTAAATAACATGTGACACTTAAACTTATGAATGAGGTAGGTAGGGCAGATAGTCTTAAATCTTTAACAATAATATTTATTATTTTGAATTATAAATACTTTTAATTTCAATTTAATTTAGCACTAATCGGTGCACAATAATTTTGTTAACCTGTCTTTATTCATTACTTTCTCAATCCAGTCAACAGATATCGCCATCTGTTAAAATTGTTTGGAGCTAACAGATAATTGTGAACGTCAAATAATAGACAAATAATTTGCAATAAAATAATATTGCGACTATAAATTAAGATGTAAGCTATCCTATCTTTCAAGTTGGATCAAACTGCACACAGTGTGCAAATTTGATTCAAATCGGTTCAGTAGTTTAGGAGTCCATCGCGGACAAACAACGTGACACGTAATTTATATATATATTAAGATAAGATAAGATAAGATAAGATAATATATATGGGGGCCGGCCGAAACGGTTATGCGCGGATCTGTCAAACGATGCAAAGTGCCTATAGGCACTGTTGGCGTCCGACGGATTAAGGTACCCTATGACACTCGGGAATGACAAAACGATTCTAAAAACACCACACACTTTTAAATCGGTTCAAGAATTCCAAAGTTATAGTAGAATAAAGAAACGGAAAACATACATAGATAACCCTTGAACAGTTTACTCTCCTTTTTTGTGCAGTCGGTTAAAAATGTGTCAATATGTATCTACATAAATGTAGTATACCATATAAGGTAAATAGTGTAAAATTTGACAATACCAAAAGCAGGGATTCCTAGTAACTGGCCTAGAACAGTTACTGGGAACAATGCCATTTATTATGATGGTAACGGTTTCCCGCGACATGAAAATTTGGTAGTCGGCGCGAAGCATTCAGAAGCATTCAGACGTTACCGCATGCGAAGCCATAATGTTAACTAATTATCTCGGACAGTGAGTGCACGAGCACAAAGACTCGCCATACGCAATAATTTCCCACATTGTACCACGTTGAATAGAATGGAGGACCATTTGGCGCAGGCACAATCGACACTCGCTGAAAGATTTACAGTCGTTTTAATGTCCGCGCGATAAGGATACGCGAACATAACGTATCTTCATCATAGATATAAATTTTAATAAGCATTGTTAAATGTAAACAATAACAGCGGATGTTTTATGAAAATAGCAGCGACAGCGAGGGACCCAGACACGACACTGCGAATGTATTGCTGTAAATATCACCCTCCTATCTCAAGGAGAAATTCCACCTTTTGAGAGGCCACTTCGATCAAGCTGGAATAAAACACTCGCCATTCCGTTAACTCTTCTTTTTACACGCACTCTTCTATGGTCCATTCTGCTAGTTTATGGAATTAGCTCCCACACTCTGTCGGGCATGAACCTTTGTTGCTCAATTTCAAGAAGTTGTTGAAGGAACATTTATTTTCACTCAGCCACTGACAAAATACCTCATCTTATCCTCTCCTTTATCCTTTTCTGAGCAAAAATTGTATATTGTAACTTTAACATAAGTTATTGACATATGTTGGTATTAGTTTATTTTAAAATTAACGTTATTACTTCTGTGTGTATTGTACGGTGGCAATTAAGAATTAGATTATCAAATGGTTTACTATAAGATAGAGCTATAGCAGTAAGTCCGCCATTTGTGCATAAATGGTCTTTTTTTTTTAAACTACAATAAAGTTATTTTATTCTATTCTATTCTAAATGGGCTTGAGGCCACGTCTGCGTGAGTGGCCCCAATTCCGTTTCTTATTGGTGTATAATTCAGGGCCTAAAAACGCGCTGAAACGGAGCCTAATATTTAACTGACGTTTCTGTATTCTCTTTTGAGGGTTCTAAGGACACTTCCTTATGTAGAGCTTATCAGGATCTAAAAGTGACGTTAAGTAAAATTTAGGCCTGTTTTTGTATTCCGTGTTTAAACTGTCATGGCAGATGGGGGATAAATCGAGTTTAATCGAGGCTAACTTAAGGGTGGTCGAAATCGAATAGTTTAAATTGGCAGGCATCGAAGGTATCGGACGTATATTGTGAATTTTCTCTTTAGTACAAGACACTCAATTAATATTGATAAAGTGAACGAATAAATAAACACTACATTGTTACAATGTCAAACAACCAAGATAGTCTTCAATTTTATAATCCTCTTTTAATAAAGGGGTAACTTGTGTGATATAATTATTAAGCTGAATAATATTGTTTACACCGTTAGGGGTTTATATTTTGTCGTATAATGCTAGCCGGATAGCGCCGCACAAAACCGGTTTCTTTACGCTCGCTGAAAAATAATGCGGGTCATTCAGAAGTGAAAGTAATATTCCCCCGCACGCACGTATCTTTTGTTTATTAATCTCGCTCGCGACGTTTGCCAAAACGAAGGGAATTTGTGCTATATCGCCATCCGGACAATTCGCCAATCTCAGCATTCCTGATGCACCAGAAGAAGAAGATGAAGAAGACGCCGGCAAAAATCTGGTAAGTGCAAAACTTCTTTGTTGCGCTATCATGGCTGGTGCGATGGGGCAAATTTTCTGGACTCACAAATTGGTAAGCATCGGTAGATAGGTCTTTCCGCATCACCAAATATATTTTCCTGAATTCTATACAAAATATTACTATACTGTGCTTTTAAATTGTTCAGGTCTAGTGACATTTGAATTACTAATATAAAGCGTTCAACGCCTTATTGTGCGAATAATCTAGAATAACTCGAAGGTGCGTATCGAGTACTCTCTAGGATGCTCGTGTCAAAAGTATTGTTTTCCTTGATTGTTTTATTTAAAAGAGAAGGCATTATTCTAAGTAACTAGTAGTTAAAATAGTAAATTGCACAAAATCCAATTTAAGATTTTATTTCACCAGTAATAAATGCGCATAGGATTACACAATTAATATACAAATTAAATTTGTATAAAAGTCGTCCTCGATATATCACCAGTTGAAGTATGAAGATGTCCTACAAAGCGTGGCCGAGCCGCAGAATTCGCGATCGAGAATGTTCGGACACGGTCGGCCACCTTCGGCTGGCCATCTCATGATCTCCCTGCGTCTCGTCCTTTCGCCGAAGCCGCAGGACTGGGAACACGGCGACCAATCAGACCACTCGGAAACAACACACGCCTTATCTGAAAATAATTATATACTAGTAAAAACGTAATCTAGTGATTTACCTAGGATTACGATGAAAAGCCGCGGGGTGGGAGGGGTGGGGGGATGCATGAATTTCCTGATCATATCTTTGAAGTGAGATTTCCGTGAAAAGTGAGTGAAAGTGAAATATTGTATTATTATTTATAATAATTTTTATTACGACTTTTTTATGACATTTTTGGTATATATATTTATCCATATAGATACATGTATAGTTTTTTTTTTGGTAGTAGTCTTTATTCATAAAAAAAGATACAAATTACATGTCACAGTTCCCCACTAAGGCTAGTGCCTTTTCAGTGGGTAACTAACAATAATGTGTTTATATCTGACTTCTAGAATGTACTCAATCAGACCCTTCATTTGACACTAAACACGATAAATGTATGTTTATTTATTGATATTTGGACGTTTAATTGGACAGTTAAGGTACCCTATGACACTCGGGATGACATAATAATTTTACAAAATCATACACTGTTACACGTTGTTTTTTTTCAATTTTGTTTTGATACTTTCTATTGCGTGATTATTTTTTTTATAAAGTGCCTAAGATGACTATTAATATTCTTATAATAATTATTTGTTTTATATGTTTACTCATGTACATGGATTCGGCTGTATATTTTTTGTCTGCCGTGTAAGCCGACTTTAGTCAACGCTATTGTCAAATTAATATTTCTGCTTTAATAGTTTTATATCTACATATATTAATATATTACTAGCAACTGACGAATTCTAATATGCGATAATTAGCTTTAGTTGATAATTCGTGCTTTTATTCTATATTATGAATGAATAAATTGAATACTGAATACTAAATTCTTATGACAGTTTCTATGTTTCTCGGAAGCTCCCTAAAGACCCTGATGCATAAGGGCAATTTATTGTATAATATGTTAGATTTTCAAAGAATGCTATTTTCAAACCTTACTCAGTCGCACTTTAAAATGACGCAAGTTCTCTTTCTTTCGTGTGTTATGCGAGCAGAAATAGAGCCATAAATTTGAGTAATTACAAAATTAGTAATTAAACAATAACACCGACAATTTCTTACCTTTGTGAGACCGCCCACAAAGTCTTAGGAGCACATTTTAGCGCAGGAGGTCGCTTTTAATTCCAAATTCCCAATTTCCTTATGAATACATTGCCATAGATTACGAGGCCGGCGCGCAACAAGACTCCCGCCCGGCAACGTAATTTATGCAAGTTTCCTGGCAAAAGGCCGACACTCACCGATCTCTTTGTCGCTGCGCGCCCTCAAAAGCCTTGATCTAAAGTGCCGCGGGAAGTGATGTCTTCCATTCACACTCTGGCCTTTTGCCAAATTCAAAAGAATCTCGAAAGTATGGTACTTATTTATCATCTGCGAATCCGCTTGTGCCAATTTTGACGCGTTTCCCTCCGGCATTTCGCTGAAAATTAAAAAATATATGTACCTAATAAAACAGAAAAGCGGCATATCAAGAGACAGGGAACAAACAGATTTAAAAACAAGAAATTATCTCTAAACATTAACTACCTGGTTGAAGTTACGGAGTCAGTTAAATTCTTCGAACTGGATGAAAAGATGTTCTGGAATTTACATATAGAGCATGTAATGTCCAAACTTTCGTCAGACTGCTATGCTCTAATACGCATTAAGAGTTGTATGGAGAGATCTGAGGTGATATCAGCCTATTACGCGATAGTTGAATCACATCTGCGCTATGGTATTCTTCTATGGGGGTACTGCAGCGCACATCAACCGTGTATTCACTCAGCAGAATGAGCCATACGCGCGATAGTGAATATTGCTCCACTGCATTCATGTAGTGAACACTTCCAAAAACTAGGTATATTATATGCATTTTTTTTTGTAAGAAGCTCTTTGCGAATTCTATTTGCAGTAAAAGCTCACCAATATCCTACCAGAAAGTACATCCGCATGATACCAGGAATAAAACCCATTACCTACCACCGATCATACCACGTACGGCCGAGTTCCAGGCGACTAGTCTCTCTACATAGGACAAACCTTTTAATGAATTGGCGGATAAACTAAAGGCGATTAAAAACATTGATAGTTTTAGGAGATCCATCCGGGTGTATATGCTTAAAATAAACATTGTAAAATATTAATAACGACATAACGACATTTTAAAATACTTTAAAACCACAGCGTATCTATCAATGTTATTTAATATACATTTTTTAAATTATCATTTGTTATATTATAGTCTCTATTGTTATTTGGACTGCCCAACAAAAAAAGAATATAATGTGTTCAGGTTTCATCTATGTCTGTTTTTCGCTTCTTTATTTTACCATAACTTCTAAACGATTAAACCGATTTGGAATTATGTGGTATGGTTAGAATCGTTATGTCATTCTTTCACAACTTTCCGTCGGGCCCAAGTCATATAATAGGCCCAGGATACTGGCGCTGTATAGATACCCTACTATATAACCCCACAAACTAATAAGGTTTAAACTCATCGGTCAGTTTACTTTGAGCCTTTTCCCGATCACGTAGTGACCAAGAAATCTGAATCTAAGACCGCACGAAATGCCCTCAAACCGATCCGAACGGTTTATAAGTTTGACGGGTAGTTTTGGTGAGGGAAGTTCGACGGTCTCCCATTTCATATTTTAATATAATATATTGCCCTGTCTCTTTCGCATGAAATGATTTCCAAGTTTATTTTAAGATACTTAATCGGGTCCTATGAGTACTTCAAATTATAAAGCTTATTATGGCATGTATGGAAAATAAATATAATTCTTCATTCGAAAACAGTTCAGAGTTATTTTCTATATGTATTTTTATGCTAATTTAAGCAACAAAAGAAATGGGAAAGAAATACAAAATTCTCTGGGCTGGGGATATAAATTGAGTATTATATCATGCATCTCTAAAACAAGTAAATATATTAAAAAGAATAAAAAACACGACTGCTATTACAGAAAGTGAACTACTGTATTTATTATTAATTTCATTATGGATTAATATGAAATATTTGTGGTTTATATATTTATCCATATAGATAGATATATATTTCCGAAATGTACTTAATCAGACCGTTCATTTTACACTAATCACGATGTATTTATGTTAATTCATTGACGTCTGGACATTTGGAAAGGACACAGATTCTATGACACATGATGGAATAAAATTTCTAACAATATTGCACACTTCTTAATATCTACGTACAATCGTTTAGGTTGTAGTGGAATAAATATAGGGAAAGCATGCATAGATGAACCCTGAATATGTTACACTCCTTTTTTGTGTAGCAATCGTGTAATTAGCTTTGTTTGAGTCCACGGTTACAACGCTGGTACCCGCCTCATAGATGTTATAAAATTTTTGCTTAAAAAACTAGTGCAATTATTCCAATAAAATTATTTAATTTATATGGAGACAAATCATTAATTAATAACAACCCTAATAATCCCAAGTTACCATATAAACCAGAAATATATTTTTAAAAACATTAACCTTTTCTGCTCCTGCAATGCGGGCACCGCCCCGTCTCCCTGGTCATTCTGAGGGGGTTCCAAATCGTTGTCACCTATTATAGATTTGACAGTTGTCGTTGATAATCGTATTTTTTTTCTTGGGTTTAAACGCTTTAGTTCTGCGCTTCCAGATTTCGCCATGGATTTAATGGAAAATTCCTTAATCTAGAAATATAATTAAAAAGACATTGAATTAAAAAGGGTCTTGCAATATTGGTCACCAAAATTCTTTGCTTTAATAGAATAAACGAAAAATGTTGTCGTTTTATGATTCTCTTCGTTACTTTGCGGTATTGTAATTGTTGATAAAGGAAAATTCCAAGATTGGCAGACTCGAGGTGTTAATTGTTGCGATAAGAACCCGACACCCCCAGGAAGATGAGAAACAAATTGTCTTTCTTTATCCCTGGAATGAACGCAAAGACTTTGATAGACAAACAATCCAAAGTCAAGCATCGCCAATTGCCCACGAGAGGCCAAACTCAACCGCCAAGCATCGGGAAATGGCGATCAGTTAGGGTATCCCCCTGTCCTCCAGTCTGGTCACGGATTCAAACTCGCTTGCGCGGTATCTACATAACGTTATCAATAATGTATCACGGATCCGATGGGACCTTTTCCCGTCTATATCACTCGAGATCGGGTGGCCAGCAGGTCGTTTGTAAGGGTAGGTGATGCCAGATCAGCATCTAACACAGCTTCTTAAGAAATGTAGGTTTACAGACTCCTCCGGCCATTCGCCGATTAAGGACAACGCTAGAAAACCGACCAACTAGAGTTGTCAACTACAACGGACGAACCCGTCACCTCAGGAAGTTCTAACGATTAGTCGTTCTATCTCCCTGGAGTGAGCGCAGAAGACTTGGACAAAACAGTCCACCGTCAAGCTCCGCCACATGCCCGTAAGAGGCCAACGCCTTATCCGCGAGATATCCAGGTATGTTACACAGCGGGCATACACTCACGGCCTTACTTCCAATTGCGACCAGATTACTCCAGTCTCTCGATTGGTTTAGAGTTCGAGGTCGCTTGCGCGGTCCTTTCCCTTACGAAGCGGTGAAACGGTGTAACCGAAACTATCGCGGACCACGGCATCCTTTGCCCGGCTGTTCACCCAGGATCGGGTAGCCGATCGTCGTTTAAAGAGCAGTCGCCGTAAGGTCCGCAACCACCCCCGCTCTATGCTGCTCTTGAAACGGTCTTCCTGCATGGCCAAACTGCAACAAGGCCCATTAGCTTCCGAAACCGTATACAGTATACAGTTTACAGGGCAGTCAGATTTCACTCCTGCTCTTCCAGGATAGCCGCTTTCTGGAAGGCTGCCAGTTGAAATTGAACGACAGATTGGACTGAGCGAGCGTCCCAACGTAATAGATATAGACTAAACATTAGCAATTTATTATTTCTTTACAAACAAACACCAAACATCGATAATATCGGCAAATTTTTTATTCTTTATTTATAAAATAAAAAAACATAAAATGTTCAGTTTTTCTCTCAGGTTAGCGTTGGTAGCAGCGTAGGCAGTAAGTCAAGTCTAATAAGTATAAAATATCCATACTCGGACTCAATTGTAATATTAATAGCATAAATTGAATATATTCGTCTGTAGCCAATTCAATTGTGCTTTTAAGTGTCTATGGAATAAATCCATATAAATAATTAGGTAATAATAATGACATGCGTCAAAATGTTTCAATTAAGATCACTTAATTCAAGATACAGCAGCTCATGTATATCATGAAAGTATCGAATTTTCTGAAAGTCCAAGTATTTTACACTCGTTTTTCCTACACATAGAGTAATATGGGTAGGTTTGTGATTGTGTGACAAATTGATTTTGAGATTTTTGGGGATATTGAAGATTTGAGGTACCAGAAACCTTAAAAAATGGCTTTTAAAAATGTGCATCCGGTTTCCATCGTCCGAACGATCACATGAAAGAACACACAGACGAAATTGCTTGACCCGCTTGGTTAAAATTTGGTATTATGTGGCAAAGTAACTTGCTACCGACGCATGTTGAAGGAAAAACAGCCAACGTAATAAAAACCCGTCTATTTAATAGGCAATTCGAATATAAGTATGTATGGGTTTGCTAGCAGCGGATTCTGAGAGCTATCTTGGACCATGTTTGTTTGTTTCTACTCTTTATTGTGAAATTTCACGATTGGCTGGTTTATTGTAATATAACAACCTCTTACAACCAATCATCTATGTATGTGTGCGTGTAACGTGTGTGTAAGTGTGTGCCTTGTTATTGCATTTCATCGACAATTTTGAAAACGCGATTCCGTTAATTTGATCCCAACGGAAAATGGTGACCCGGCCGGGAATCGAACCCAGGACCTTACATTGTAAGATCAGGCGACCTAACCACTACGCCACCGGGTCGTGTTATCTGGCCAGACATAATTGCCTGGATAGACATAACTATTTTGTAGATGCAGTAATAAAATTTTATATTTAAAAATTTCTACACGGTCTTTATCGTCATCAAAAAATGTCATATTTTCAATGCGGCTGAAGCGTCATCCCGTATATATTTTTGATTTTAATTGAATGATTCGGCGTTTGAAAGTCACGGTCGCGGCGTAAAAAGGCGCTCACTTTGACAAACCGGAAATTGGCTATCGCCGGGAGCTTTTCCATTTCCGGGTAGAAGAAGGAGCCGGCCGGATGCGGCGGGTAGCGCGAGGTGACCCTGTAGACGACGCCCTGTGGCTCGCTTCGCCAATTAGGCGCAGTGAACGTGAAGCCTTCGTCGGTGCCGGCGTCTAGTGGATCCGCCTAAAAAAACAAAACGACGTGTTGAAATCAGACTCCTCATGCATGAAATCATACAGATTGATCGTTCACATCCCACCAATTCGCATCCCAAACTGGCAGATGTCTAATATACCGACCGCGCAAGCTCGAACCCAGAGGAACAGGGCACATTGGCCCGTAATCCGTTTCTTGCTGGTGCCTAACTTACATAGGGTCTAGCGCTAAAACGACGAAAATTTTTAACTGACAATTTGGTATTCCCTTTCATGGGTCCTTACTAAAGCGGGCTTAGACATCGCTCATCAGGCGCTTAAATTGACGTAAAATACCGTCTAGACCCTTTTTTGTATGCCGTTTCTACATGTGTCTTAGCGGATGGGTCTTGTTCGGGGTCTTAACTAAGAACGGTCTAAATCGTGCAGTCTGCTCATGACTGCGGCGTCTCAGTGACTCATGTCAGTGACTCATGACAAACAAGAGCTTGTTTCTCCGTCTGTGAATTCGAAGTTTCTTTTGTCGCAATTTCAAAGATATTTGCTCATCATTGGATTCTAAATCGAAGAAGAGACGATGAGCGCCGATGTCGTAAGTAATCGTTAAATATCTATGTTTTGCCCGGAAAATCTTGCGTCAATATTTTTTGTACATTATGATAAAAAACCTTTTCTATTTTTTTGGCCTTGTATACTCTATCATAGAAAACTATAATATACACATATATACAAAATATGTAATACAAAATATACACATATATAAAATATGTGTATATTTTAAAACAAACGAAAACGAGGCGACAATCAGCCCGCGGTGACGAGACGACGACAAGCGGGCGAGCGAGTCACCGAGCTGTCAAAATTAAAACACCGCTTTGGAACAACCATAGACAAAATGGAAAATTTTAGGATTTAAGGCAGGTTCCTAATTTTGATGTAACGGAATACTAACAAAATAACAAAGGTGCTTAAGTTCCTATTTTTAGGGCCATTATGGCCCGCATTCAGTTTCTCGCAGGCTTAAACTAAGCTGGTGATATAAATTGAGAACTTAAGCACTTTCGTTATTTCATTGGTATTTCGTTTCATCAAAATTAAGAACCTGTCTTAAATCTTAAAATGTTCCGTTTTGTCTACGGTTATTCCAAAGTGGGCTCTTAGTTTTGACAGCTCGGCCACTCGCTCGCTTGCCAGACTCGCTCGCTCGCTCGCCTCGCTCGCCCGTTTTAAAATAAAATAGGAAACAGCATTTAAGGAGAATGAGAATACAAGGCGATTTCTAATAACCTACAAAAAATATTAACACAAGATTCACAGAGCAAATATAGATAATCCCAAACAAAACAATAATTGCACGGCTGTCAGACGTCGACTGATCGATTTTAGACCGCTCTTAGGTTAAGACCCGAACAAGATCAATCCGCCATAATACTTGCAGAAACGGAATACAAAAAAGGGTCTGGACGGTGTTTAACGTCAATTTAAGCGCCTTATAAGCTCTACATAAGCACGATCTAGTTAGAACCCATGAACCGGAATACCAAAACGTTAGTTCAAAATTAAGCGTGCTTTAGCACCTTTTTAGGGAATAAATCTCCGATTCTTTTCTCCTGCTGTCATTAATTTTGATTTGTATTAGGCGGTCGTGGAGAGAACTAAAGAAAACGTTTCATTTAATAGATAGTTTACTTTGTGAATTCGAATACGATGGGTCGAGGCTAGTTCCGAAAATATAGGGGTTACGATACGGCATCATTACCATAAAGGCGAAAATTTCGCGAGGAGGTAATCGGCAGGTTGTAGATTTTCTGTTAAATATTAAAAATTATTATTGAATAAATATAGTATATAGTAATTGGGGCGAACACTTTTCAACGTAAAAACACTTATATTATTTCTTAGACATAAATTCGACTCAAACTAGCCTTTCTAATCGCATCAATTTTTATTAATGTATCAATGCATTTAACTTCTTAATTGAAAAGATCCCGGATACTACACCTAAATTGTATTTGCTATACAGAAGAGGTTGGTATTCTATTTCGCAAATGCTTGTGCTCGCGGATTAGAATCGGGCTCGAGTGCTATGCGCTTATATGCCGCGTAGGAGTTTATTGAAAGCGGAATGAGAACGTGACGATATTTCCATTTTGATTACCGATACGGAGACGGCGTCTATCCAGGAGCCATGGCGACAAAGCTCAAAGCCGTCCACGCCGACGAACCAGTCAGGAGAAGGAATCAGACGCGACACCGCAGACACCTGGAAGCAATTATATATTTTTGAAATCTTAATAAAGTCTAGAGCCAAAAATACTTCAAGAACAAAATTTCGGAGAAATGAGACTTGTTGACCCTCGCAATAATTATAAAGCGGCTGGTATATAGATTAAAATACCTAAGCGGCAGATAACTCTCTTGTATTATTTTCTAATACGTCTCCCTTGTGTTATTTCTCCTGCTTATCCCGTTTTAAGTATAAGAGCAATGGAGCCCCCGAAGTCAAGGTGCGAAGGACTTTAGCAGCGCCCGAAGGAACAGTGCCTAATCAACACCGACACAACAAAATGGTCGAGATTCTCTATCAAGTGGGAATAGTTGACAAAACCTTGAGCGTCGTTACTAATCTCTACTGACATCAAAGATCGCACATGAGATTGAACAGAATATTGGAATCTCTAGAGGAAAAAATGGATTCTCTAGTGAAAAGGTGGATACGGCGCGGAGTCAGTTTGTATAATATCACCTCTGCTTCAATGTATAATCAGAATATCACGATATCAATCAATGTATCAATCAGACTTCTACGAGTGTATATGATGTCAATATTATTAATAGGATTGTTACCTACCACTTACCGACTCCCTATTATGAAAGCTTGAATCTTTGGAAATTTGATAATATCGGAGTATCTTCGATAACGTATTTGCGACAGTCACTCAGTCCTCGCAAGGCAGAAATGTGAATACCTCAACACTAGTTCAGAATCTATAAACCCTGACCTGCGCCTGATTCACCAAAACCCACCCTGAGGGAACGAATCCACAATGTCTGAAATAGGTTCAATTGTATCTACAAACATATATTGAGTTCAATTGGCACTCAAATATGAATCTACCCCGATCCCTGCCTTGGGTCCTGAGCCCTGACCAGCCTGCTTTGCTCCATGAAATATTTAATCAAAAACAATACTCATACCTTTGAATGATTTGTCCCGACGAAGAACTCGGCTTCAGTACTTCCAGCTCCCGTTTTGATAGCCTTTCCATTAAATTGATCAAATATTCTAGAGTCTTGAAGACCCCTTGTATTTAGGTCATCCAAATCCCCTTGCTCTGCCAGGTCTTGTAAGCCAGACGAAGCCTTCTCTCCGATTCGAAAGAGGGTGTATGAATCGTTATGAGACTGACCTGATAGACATAATAATGATAAGTATGTATTTTTTTTATTTATTTATTTCAACAACGCATTTACAATAAATATGCATCGCTAATATTCATATCCATATTTAATAAGCAATAAAAAATATTAAAATAAAAATAACAAATGAACACGGCCGATATGAGCATTAGCATGTAAGTACTGCTGCTGCCCAACTAAGCGCCAGGATTTTTTCCATGGCAGCAAGCTCTCTAGATTTGTATTTACGTATATTCTTTTTAAAAAAAGAAGGCATAGTAATAGTAATAAAAAAGTCAACGAAAATAATAAGAATTGTCAAGGATAAAATTTAATGATTGAAACTGTCTGGGTATAGTAATTTATGAATATTTTGCCTGGCGTCATGTTTCAACCAGGATTCAATTTTGGCTTTAAAATTAGACTTAGGCATATACATTTTTAAAACTTCGTCTAGCATATTAAATATCCTAGGGGCTATAGGTATACACAAAATTCCTCTGCCCAAAAGTGGTCTGCATTCGAGGGACGTCAAAATGTATACATTTCGACGAGCTATAGCTCATGATTGCCGCGTTCAGATTCTTTGCTGAGTTCTTATTGCGGTCTCCAAATTAGTTTGATACTCACAGAGCGCCGCTTTCCGTAGATTTGTGGCACATCTAGCACATTATATTCTATATAGAAATCATCTGACATAACAATGATGATAATCGTTATTACATGTCATCTGATTATTAAAGAAATGCCGGAGTAGCAAGATCTCTTATTACTACGAATTAGTGTAAGAGCACCTTTATATCTCTAGATGCATTGTCATATCAAATGTTCTTTATAAATGTCTCTATATCATTACCTTATTTAAATAACTAGGTAACTTTCTCCCACTAAAAGTTCCTTCTTAGCCTGCATTCTGGTGTAGTAGTACATAAACGATGATACGTTTAGGTTTGCGGGTAAAATATGCAGGTTATAGAGTAAGTACCGTTAGTAAGACATGCAGAATACCAGGACCAGCTAATATCACAAATTGAGTTTTTACGGGTTAGGTTTAAACGAGGCTTTTAAATCGATACGTTTTAAGTTTAAATCTGGGTGGTAAGGTAAAACTACTTTCTTCCGCCTCCCTTCGTCATATCATAGCTAAAATATAACATTTAGAAATGACGTCGATTTTAATGAAATATGTTTTATATTACCGATGTCCCATATCACAGATCGGTCCACGTGTTCTGAATGCGCTATTAACGGTTTTTTTATTTATTTATTACAAAAACAAGATTACTGCAGAAGGGCTATTTGATATTCGTATACATTATTTCAAATCGTGCAGTAAAAAACTAATTACACCCATAGCCATTGGCTCATCGCATACCTAACTGAGTGGAAAACGCCCGTATATAGGGATGCTGCTATTTTACTGACTGACTGGTATGACCGGGAGCTAATGGGCCCTTGCTGAGTTGGCCACGAAGACCCATTCTGTAATGTAATACCTAATAATATATAAATACAATGAATACATACTACACATATACATAATAAACTTCTTTTGCCATGACGCGCATATTTTATTAGTTGATCTAGGACCCGTTTAGTTTAACTACCTACAGGCACTCAAATTTCATCCGATTGCAGTGAATTAATAATTGGAAATCCCGATTCAAGTTTACATACATGCTGCAATTGAAGTTGGTAATTGCGTAGTCGATGCGTTGTCAAAGTGACTGTTGCACATTCGGACGCCGTAGATACCGATGTTCCTTTAGCGTAGCTACGTACGTAGGTCTGACGAACGAAACCGGAATTACGTTAACTAATGACGTCGACTGAAAATTGGCTTAAGGACGGCAGCCGACTTTACGCTTGGGCGAGTTTAGATGAGCACGTGGAGAGGAGTTAGCCGCCGGGCCGCGCGTCGGGCCTTTGCCTCCCGGCGCATCAGCTGACCCGAGCGACGGTTAACTGGAAAATGTCCGTTACAGGCCGCCCTCGAGCCATAGTCGTTAGGAGCACCGCTACGTAGATGGAAGTGTACAGGATGTTATATTTTCTTTTTATCTAGACGCGACTTCATTTCATTTCATTTTACTTTCCCGGCACTAAGAAAAGTATTGTGAACGCGCCAAATAAAATCGAGTTGAAGACGAAAATATTTATGTTGACACCCCATGTTTATTTTATTTGTTTATTTATTTGTTTCAAACATAATTATAAAACACATAAAAATGGTCATACCAAGTAATGGTGCGAAGAAACAACGGCCCACATTCACATGACCATGCTCAGCGCATACCTAACTAGGCCAAATATAGTCTGTATCTGGGCATACGACTTATTATCTGACTTAGGGGGAGAAGCCTAACTGACGTAGGTACTCATATAAATACATATACACATACACACATACATATACATACATAAACAAATATATAAATATAACGATCTAAATATATTATAGTATTATTCTTTTGCATTATATTACAATATAGTACATTTTGTTTAATATCTTATATCATATTATATAGTATAATAGTAAAATTATGCAGAAATATATATATTTATTTTTTTAAAGATATTATGACTTGCAGAAGTTCGTTCTTTGTCCTTGAACGACCTATGTCGTCAAGAAGCCATTTTTCAATATTTTTTTGAATAAAATGGTATTTTCTATTTCCTTTATGTTGTCATCAAGACGGTTGAATATTTTAGGTGCTATATAGATGAATTGTCTTCGGGCAAATGAAGAATTAACTCGGGGAACGGCATAATTCAGACATGCAGGTTAGTGCAGATGCTCTTGTAGTTCGGTGTTGCTGGCTTCGTGGTCGTTTATCTGAGGTTCGATGGAAAAACATGAGCGACTGTTTCATTAGACGATTAGAACCATTTCCAGACTGAAGTCTGTCTGTGAATATGTGTGTGTGTATATTCCGCCACGCTAGCGCCTAAACGCTTCATCCGATTGATCTGAAATTCGGCATGCAGGCATCATTCGATCATGGCATAAGTTGAAAAGATGTTAGTTGAAATCGGCCCACCAGAGGGCACGATAATCATATTTCTATCTCAAAATATTGCATTTAGAGACATGGAAAAAAATAAATACCTTCATATTTAAGAAAATACTGCGTAATTTTTGGAAAACTACCATTTTGATACCACGAAAATACTAGAAAATACTATAACCATGCTAATTTTGCTGTCATAGTCACTTGACACAATCACTCTCGGGTGGGGGTGGGGGTGGGGAAGGGGGAGCTGGCGAGACGGAAGGGGAGGTGGAGAAGAGGAGGGGTTAAGGGTTTGGAGCGCAAGGAGAGAGGATTGTCTGCTTGCCGGGATCTATTTTTGTTAAATTGGATATCATTTTAACTTTAAATTGCTTTCCTGTGAAGCTTACTCAATATCGCTTAGTGAGGATTGCCTTTCTAGCGTCGATATGTAGAAAACTTGGTCTTGACTGGATCGTTTTCTGGACTTCTTTTGTATTAGACCGTGTTTATGTAAATAGTGTTTATTCATAGGAGCAAAACGTGATTGAAATCAGTTCAGTAGTTCTCTAGTTATTAACACGCAAACAGACAGATATACGTTGCATTTTGCGTTGCATTATGCTAGTGATTTTCTCTTTTCTGGATGTGCGTGTGATGATATCTTCCGTATACTTTCTTTGAATTATGCCACGGCCCAGTTCCGTGAGGTTATGTGAGGTTCCGGGCTCAATTTCCAGCTAACACTATTTTCCTAGTTGGGTTAAATTAACGGATTTGTAATTCAATTCTATCGTTCCAATACAATAACAACACACACTTTTACACACATGTTACACGCACTATCCCCATTATCCTATAATAATAAACTTGCCCATTGTAGTTTTTTTCAATAAAATGTGGAAAGAGTAGAAACCGATAAGAATCTGCTGTTTATTTTTCTTTCCGTTGTTTGTTTTTGCTCAAATATTTTCGTTTGTGCAACCATGGTAATGTTGAAAATTTACATTATTTTCAAATATGAGATCCTGTGCCGGTGTTTTCTATTACAGCTTCTTGTAGTTTAGCTATACAGTTACAGTAATTATGTACTGTTAATAACTGCAAACAATGATGGAGAAGCTCGTAATTAAATAATTGAGCCTGGTCAATCGGTCATCGCCACTGCTTCTGCATGACAACGTATAACCACAGATTTCACTGCAAACAGTCGAAAAGTTGTAAGAGTTGCGGCTGGAGACTCTTGGTCACCCACCGTATTTGCCAAAACTTGCTCCAATAGTTTTTTTTCAGCATTTAGATAACTTTTTAAAACGGAAGAATTTATTGGTTTTTGTCCACGGGAGTTTTACAGCAGATGAATTAAGCAACTTCCATTAAAATGACAAATCTGCATACATAATAGAGGTCAATATTTCTAATATTTAAATACATATTCATACAAAGTTTTTGGCCTTAAATTACCGTTATAGAACCGCAACTTCATAGGTAAGGACCTAATATTAAACTCTTTTGTAACCGTAAACATCACCTATACATTACTATGCATATAACTTAATATTTTGGCGGGCGTTATGCTACGGTTCGCATCGTTCCGACCTACGAATTGCCTGCACCGCCCGCAGACAAGTTAAACCACTCGTACTCGATGATTAAAACTTATTCGACGTAGTAAACGCTCGGTTTAAATTCCTGTATCAGCTGAAATGTGTAGGAGTATCCATGATGGAGAAGTTCAGAGTTCATTTACAGACGCCAACCCCCCACGGAGCGGTTTTTCTTACGATAAAACTTACCGAACAGTTGAGACCATTGCGCCGGCGGCCTGTAATGCGGATAGCTCTTTGGAAAATTGTCTTCAGTCCAAAATGTCTCGAATATCACCTTGTAAATTACAATGGCTTCTTCGGCACAGCCTTTTGATTCACTAGTAGAAGCTATATTCAGCGATAGCGATAACAATACCAGTATAGCGTTTAGTGTAGTTTTCATTTTGTGTTCTTCCTGAAAGTTTCAGAAGCATTTTTAACATAGTGGTGACAAATAATGTGTGTGATGCATGGTTATACTGTTGTTATATTATTAAATGTAAAAGAAGACATATAGAGACTTTTTGACATAAATTTAAAGCAACCGTCCAAAGCCGGAAGGCTATCAAAAAAGCAGACAATTGAGGCATATGTGAGGGACCACCCCTCACTAGACTCCAAGTTATTCGGTGTGAGGTGGTGGTGTCAACTTGCGGGTTATCTCCGTATTAAAAGTCGATTTAAAGTGTATCAGAAGGTATTTATTGAGAGTTCGATATTGCCAGTTTGTAACGCTTCCCGAATAGGATATATATTGACGCGAATGTAGTGGCTATCTGCCTGAAGTTACGAGGGTGTGTAGATAAAGATTGTACTTGTGCTCCTAGTATCTCGTACTGGGCACGGCTCGAGTCTGTGGGAGTGCAGACGGATGCGCATCACCTCGATAGGAAAGGAAGGGAAAGGTTACCAAGAAGCCGGACCCGTTGACTCGCCTCGTGAGAGTGGTACCGGGTATGCCGTCGCTGTCTTGGGGGGCGTGATCACTCGAGGAATGATGCTTTGGTCGTATTTTCGCCGAGTTATATAGGCCGAAAAGTGATGCAATCCAAAATATTCCGAGTAAAAATATTGTTTCATCGTGCTGATTCGTCGCTTCACAAGGTAGAATAATGGCTGAATTTTTGTCAGTGCATTTCACTGGAAATCAATGCATTTGTTGATTGCATGTAACGATACTTAAGGGTCGTTACACATACATACGGTCTAAAACTCTCACTTAGAATGCATTTTACGACAGTCTCATTTTACTGCACTGATTGACGTGAATCACCTCTCAAAGAAAGTGGATCATTAATAGTATATATAATATAGGCCGTTGCGGTGCGATCGAGCCATTCTGACCCCCTAAGAACAACTAGGCTGCAGTCATCAGACACTTTACTTAAATCATTCGATTTCGAATGATTTAATTAAACATATCATATTATTTTTCATATTAAATCATAATATGTACCTATATTTAAAATAATTTTTCCCTTTTTTTTCGAGGTTATATCTTAAAAATAGCATGTGTGATGAGCCAGTGTTTTACTTTATATTCGAATATTTTTGGTTTTAAATGTAGTATTGTCTTTAGAAGGTTATTAAAGGGTTTAAAGGCCAAATACACAAATGCTTTTTGTAACATAGTAAAACGGACATTTGGGATGGCTATGTTTGCTTTGCTACTAGTGTAGTGATCATGTACGTGCATGTTAAGCGTACACTCGTGTATCTTGTTTTTAGCATACACTAAACAACTGAGAATATACGCTAATGCCATGTTAAGAACTTTGTATTTTTCGAAACGAGGCGCGCAATGCGTGTCCCTTCGTACACCGGCTATCGTTCTCATCCCCTTCTTTTGAAGGACGAAAGCTCGGCTATAGTCCGTGGAATTTTAATAAACAAAGATCGTATACGACAGCCTCGAGTGGAAACATGCATGATACACGCTCAAAGCCGTACTCTCCTCTCTGAGACATTTAATTTTTCGGATAGCAAATACCACAGAAGACAGACTTCTACATACATTTTAGATGCGAAATAGAATATAGACCATCGAAATAGAACTATAGACTATCATAATGAAATAGAATATCGAAATAGAATATAGACTATATAGACTTGTACTTAATTAACCATAGTTTTTATGTCAGGAAAGTCGTTTGAAGTCTTGGCAGAAGCAGTTTTAAGCAGCCTTCTACGTCTTTGTGGTGTGACGCGAAATTACTAAGAGATACTCTCGTGCCCTCGTTTTATACTTAGCTGTCTTGATTTCTTGAGAATATCATTTTCCAATAGTTTCTTGGAGTCTTCGATCACATGTACACACGCAGCATGGTGTAACTGCTCTCTGTAGGGGCTAATGAGTAATATCATACAACGTCAAATATGCGAATCATCTGGGTAAAATGTTGAGATCTCGCATGTAAGCATTCTGATCCTTTGTATTTTGACACATATTTTTAAATAAATACATGGACCATCTAGAGCTGTCAACTACAACGGGCGAACCAGTCTTCTCAGGAAGTTTTAACGAAATTTGATCGTTCTGTTCCCGTGAGGTGAGCGTAGAAGACTGACGGTGGACAAAACAGTCCACCGTCAAGCTCCGCCACATGCCGCCAGCCAACGCCTTATCCGCGAGATAGCCGGGTATGTTATCCAGCGGACCGACACTTGCGCCCTTACTTCCAGTTGCAACCAGATTTCTCCGGTCTCCTGACTAACCAGAGGGAGACCGGAGTAATCGGAGACCGGGTTACGAGTTCGAGGTCGCTTGCGCGGTTCTCTTCCTTGCGTAGCGGTGTCAACCGAATCTATCGCAAACCACGGTATCCTTTGCCCGGCTGTACACCCGGAATCGGGTAGCCGATGGTCGTTTTAAGAACAGTCGCCGTAAGGTCAACAACTATCCCCGCTCTATAGGAGACATTACTGTTTCCAGACTCCCCCGACTGTTAGTCAGAATGCACAATCGATTGGCTTACGTCGCACGGTGTGCAAACCGTCCAGGAGCGCAAGTAGATTGACCCAGGGGAAACTAGCCTTCAGGCCAGAGTCCTAGACTGACCATAGGTTAGAAAAAACTGGAGAAACTCCTTTTGCTTGAATGAAAGTTCTCGAATTCGAAGGTTTAAAGACCAGTTTACGAGGTCCGCTGGTCCATGCGCTAGACTTATGATACATAAGTACTGCTAGTCACAATTGGCTAAAAGCAACAATAACTAGAAACAAGTTACAGACTACCTGACTAGTGCTTTTCTCGTATATATTTTAGTCGTTAACTTGTTGTTGACTGCAATTAATAATATTTGACGACGCAGATAAATCAACATAGTGAAATGAGACTTTATCAAATCTTAACGTAATTACAGACTTAGCTGAAAACTTTGACGATCTTCATTTTAAATATATGAAAATAGATTGTGCCAGCTATGTAGGAGTTAACTGGGACAAGAATATCCTCAAATTAATATTAAATGTATTAGTCCTAACCTAGTTAGATGGCCGTAATTAGACATCCACTAACTTATTTGTCCCTCAGTAAATAGTGAAAAGCAGAAATTAGAAATGAGGAGTTTAACGACGCTATGCTCAAATGTAATTAGGGATATCACAACATAAACAAGAAAAGTTGCCAAATAAAATATATTTATACCGTTTTGAAAGAAAATATTTTTACGGACTATGATTTAGTATTGAGATTTATATCATTTTAAAAGAAATTCATTTTAATTTCAAATAATCAACCATTTTCAACTAGCGTTTTGAACGAAATTGGTGATTTCTGCCTCATTTTTCTAAGGTTTCTGGGTCGTTTTTATTAGTAAATAATTTTACCAATCGATAGAACGGCCCAAGGCGTACCGATTAGAGAAAAAAAACATGTTTGGGTCCATAACCGATTTAGATCGTTTTGTTCGCCGACTCCTCAAATTCACTCCGTATAAAATCTCATCTACATAAGAGATCTAGAATACAATCGTCTAAATCTTCAAAACAATAAGGAATATTGATTTTCTGAAATTGAATGTATTTTTCGTTATAGATGTACTTACCTTTTATCATTACCTTTATAACTAATAGGAACACAGACACACACACGCGCGCCACAATGTCGAAAGTTAATTTTCAAATTTTCAACTGAAACTCTGATATTAATTAAAACCAGACCAAATAAACGGCCGCCGAGATAATACTTCGTTCAAGCAGCGCGCATCGCAACGACTGACGCATGCGACGCGACATTCCGTGGTCTGGATCCGAAATAAGACTCAAAAATCCACCTAACATTTTATTATGTCGTATTAATGTGTGATTTATGAGACGGCCTATTTCCCATATGCGACGCACGTGTCACTTAGTATCGCAACTGAGAGCATCCCTGAAAATAGTTCGCTTTTTTGCTGATGCGGAAAGGTCATGGCAGGCGACAGTTAATCTGCGAGTATGCCATCTATCCGTAACCTAGTATCCAATACGAACTATACAGGAATAGAATAGGAGGATATAGGATATGGTACTAGTAGATTTCCTCGATTAGAATAAAACCCATATGAGTTGACCTGATACAAGTGATGCGTGGAAATAATTATATGCAATACGTAATTTCTCAACTCTGAATAATCTGAGCATTAGACTGCATAATTTATAACGCACTCTGAAAATATAAATGCGGGAGTGAAGTACATCTGGTCACAGAAATAAATGTCATCGTCGGAGCATCGGAGAGGCAGCTGCTAACAATAGCATTTGCGGTCAACCACTCGGCAGCAGATGTGCGACCATTCCCACTTTCACTATCGCTGCCAGAAAGATATATATATATATATATATATATATATATATATATATATATATATATATATATATATATATATATATATATATATATATATATATATATATATATATATATATATATATATATATATATATATATATATATATATATATATATATATATATATATATATATATATATATATATACATAAATATATATATATATATATATATATATATATATAAATATATATATATATATATATATATATATATATATATATATATATATATATATATATATATATATATATATATATATATATATATATATATATATATATATATATATATATATATATATATATATATATATATATATATATATATATATATATATATATATATATATATATATATATATATATATATATATATATATATATATATATATATATATATATATATATATATATATATATATATATATATATATATATATATATATATATATATACATATTTGCTAGTTTTGTGTATATATTCTTTTTAGAATTGATAAAATAGATGATTATAAAGTAAATAATTATAAAAGCCACTTACATCGTGACGAAGGATTCCCTTGATCGGATTCGGGAATGCTTTAGACTGATGAATGTCTCTCACTTGCGGAAAGAGAAGTAGGTTTAGTTGGGCCCATTTTACAACTAGTAACGCTCACCCTTCATCCAATTATCTCAAAAATTAAGCAACCATCCTTCTTTATACGTAAAATCACTCAATTTCCTATTATTTCAAGGGAAACAACAAGACGAGCTACTTGACAGGTGGAAGAATTTAAAATTTGGAATTTGGTTTTTTTATTTTCTAAAGGTGCGATATAAAGAAGCTGCGATCAATAATATTCAGCTGAAAAATTAAAACTAAAAGCGTCACATGCCCTGAAGTAAATAATTATTATTTACTTTAAAATCATCTATTTTATCAATTCTAAAAAAATATACATATATACATAAAACTATCAAATATTTCAAAATATTGAATTTTTACATATTTTATGATTGCTACATTCTAAATAATGTAAACATGTATTCAAATAAAGAGTTATTATTATTAATGCTCTTAAACGCAATATTTCGTTATTTTTCACTTCGACTTTTTAAGAATATTTATCACAGCCAACGAAACACTTCTCTAGCTTCATACTTTCTCTATCAGGAATGTGCTACAGAGGTTTAAATTGAACCGCAGCGTCCAGAAAATCTATTGCAATTCGTAGAAATGGGAGCAACTGCGGCAGACTAGCTTTCTAAATTTACGGAAAGTGGTTGATACGTTGAAGCTGTTTTAAATCGTGAAATACTTAGTCGAGCGACATTCTCTTTCTTTTCCAATTAAAAGGGGATATGTGCGAAAGCGCCAGAATAACATATTGCATAACCAAACTAAAATGTATAATTACAAGCCGTTTCAACTGTGATTGTTATATAAAGATTTAAAATTTTATGTCATAAAAGTTTTATTTAAAAATCTTTTATATCATAAGAGCAATACGTGGGGATTTATTATGTTTAGATTACGATTTTGAAAATAACATATCCCTGTGTCAATTTTTAAATCAGTAAGTTGCTGAACGCTCTAAAAGTGTTACCAATCATTTAGATTCTACACTCGGGAGCAATGAATCCGGGTCACCAACATAAACCTTAATAGCTCGGAAATTAACTTTGTTACCTTATTCAATAATTACAACTTTTATAATGAATATTGAATACCGGAAACACTTCTTTTTGTGACAGAATAGTAACAGAAGCAAAAACAAATGCAGTGAATTCGTAGTTTGGTTTGCAAAAAACAAAAATTATTTTGTTTTTAGCCTTTTTGATGGCATCACTTTACAGCAATCAAGAAGTTTTAATAATTTTATTTAAGTAGAACTAAGTAGTCTATAAAATACTTTATACTTTAATAAATATTCTAATTGAGTGTATTCGGAAAATACATTAGTATCTATATGGATAAATAGTTAAACCACAAATATTTCATAAAATACCTTTGTATTACTTGAGCACCGAGGGCAACGTTTCTAATAATTATAGTTTCTAATAATTATAAATACAATTGCAAAAATATATTGTGAACAAAACTTTTAAAAATATAAAACACGACTGCCGTTATTAAAACTTTACAAAAATGATATTAGATAAACATTTTATTTGACATCATCAAAGCCATTGCGTCATTGATCCAAAGGAGGAAATGAGATACCCATTCCAACTACGTATGTTCAACTAGAGTTGTCAACTACAACGGGCGAGCCCGTAACCTCAGGAAGTTTTAACGAAATGTTTGTTCTATCTCCCGTGAAGTGAACGCAGAAGACTTAGAACAAAACAGTCCACTGTCAAGCTCCGTCACATGCTCGTATGATATGCTCGTAAGATATGCCAACGCCTTATCCGCGAGATAACCAGGTATGTTACCAAGAGGGCTTACACTCACGCCCTTGCTTCCAGTTGCGACCAGATTACTCCGGTCACTCGACTGGTTACGAATTCGAGGTCGATTGCGCGGTCGTCTCCCTTACGAAGCGGTGAAACAGTGTAAACCGAATCTATCGCGGACCACGGCATCCTTTGCCCGGCTGTTCACCCGGAATCGGGTAGCCGATGGTCGTTTCAAGGGCAGTCGTCGTAAGGTCCGCAACTACCCCCGCTCTATAGAAAACAGTACTGCTTCCAGACTCCCCGGACTGTTAGTCAGAATGCACAATCGATTGGCTTAGGCCACACGGTGCGGGTAAGAAGGTTGACTCCTAGGGGAAACTAGGAGAAGGCCACTTTGAGTTGATTGATTTGGTCTTCGTGGCCAACTCAGCAAGGGCCCATTAGCTCCCACTACGTATGTACACATTTGATAATGTTTTTTTTTGTTCGTATGAGTTTTTTCTGCAGTTTGGGAACAGTTTTGTTTATAAAACATATTTTAAAAGTTTCCCAACCTATTAGTTCTTTTAGTTCACTTTTTTTAAAGGCAGTCGTGTTTTTTAAAATTATTATCCTTGTATTGAGAACTTTTTTCAGTAAGTATCTCGGGCCTCCACTTAAGAGAAGTACCAAGAGTAATGAAGTATTTTTTGTTTTCCGTTGTCTTTTTTTTCATCTTCTCACATGTCTTCCTCCTCACGCTCACATGTGGCAAGGCAGCTGTCCTAAACCTACCACAGCCGGTCGTTAGTCCAGAACCCACTGCTCACCCCCCAGAAGGGTAAAAAATAGTATTATGTTGGGCCCGACTCCGGTCGGTGAATTCCATGGCAGCTTCGTTTGTATTTTATTATATTGGACCTTGAAAATGGTTAATCATGCGAATTTGTGCTGGCTATATATGGCATCGTCTTAATCTGTTATTACTTTCCTGTTTAAGGAAAGTATTGTGGACGCGCTTCTGTGTGTCTGTATGTCTGTGTGTATTCTCCAATGACAGCGCCGAAACGCTTCATCTGATTGAGCTGAAATTTGGCATGCAGGCATCATTTGGTCATGGTATGAGCTGAAAAGTTATGGTTGAAATCCGTCCACCCTGGGTTGGCTCCCGACGAGGGAACTCCTCAACGGTCAACAGCAGAGACCCAAAATTTTGTATACGCATTCATTTATGATAGCAACTTCCACGTTCCAGCATGACATGACTGATATGTATCCTGGGTTGGCTTCCAAAGAGGGAACTCCTCAACGGTTTAACAGCAGAGACCCAAAATTGTGTGTAAGCATTCAATTATGATAGCAGCTTCCAAGTTTCACCATGACATGGCTGATGTAGCTAAAATATAGAAAAGTCGACATAATCGAAAAAATCAAAAAAGTCGAAAAAGTCGAAAAAGTCAAAAAAGTCGAAAAAGTCGAAAAAGTCGAATAAGGCGAAAACGTCAAAAAGGCGCAAAAATCGGAAAAGTAGAAGTCGAAGTCGATTTCGATTTCGATTTTCGCTTGGTTGGGGGTGCAGGATTTATGATATTAATATTCAGATGAATTAAGTTTCTGGCTACTTGACAGGAAAGTCTTGGAGTGACACAACCGATTTTGTTTGTATAGCAGTGAATTTATTAAATAGCTGTACTAAAGCCAATCTATAAAGTCTCGTATGGTGTATTACGTCTAAAATTTTGTAGCACAATATTAGACTTTCCCGCGCCAATATTGTACTTCTCTCATTTTTGATACACATTCGTGATTAATGAGAGTAATTTGTTAGTAAAAACCTGATATCGTTCAACTCTGCCTCAATTTACCTCTGTTTAATTCGGATGGAGAACGAAATTAATGGCTGACAGCAATTTAATGAAATCTGATCGGATTTCGCCTCCGAATTCAATTATCTTGCTCAATTTGGTGATAAGAAAGAGAATGTTCGGTCCGACCGAATTGTTGAAGAGGGATTAAGCAGAACCTATTATTTTCTCACCACGGCGTTTTCTAGTGCTCGGGTTAGGGTTTTCTTCCTAGTGCATCCACCTTGAAACATTCTGGTCCATTTAGGTAATTGTAATTTCAAAATAAATAGGTGAAAAATATTTTCGGCAGAAATAGCATTATTGCATTCTGTGGTAAAAATATATATTGTCCCATAGCAGAGATTCCGGCCTCGCGGAGGAATTCTGTTGTAGTAATATAAATTGTTCCATAAAATAGATTCCCTCCTTTTAACCGGCCCTTTGAAACTAAATATCTATTTCTATTTGTGGTATTTAAATTATAGCTGTCACTAACTTTATTGACCATCTTTAGATTTTTCGGGGTATACATTATATTTGAAAAATAAACTGATAAACTACAGTGAGGATATTCCTTGAAAAGTTCTCTCACGATTTATTATGTCTTCTTCTTTAGGTTACTTTGCCCCGACACAAAAATTAAATATGACATTTGATACAACATCCCTCTCAAAGTATCGTCAGCAATAAGAACTGTTCACACTTAACAAATTTAATACTCAAGAAATCATATAGTAATAAATTTAATTTATTTTAACATAACATGCGATATTCATAAAATAGTCATACCAAGTAATGGTGCGAAGTAAACGACGACCCATATTCACATGACTATGCGCAGCGCATGCCCAACTAGGCCGAGTATAGCCTGTATCTGGGTATACGATTTATTTTCAGACTTGGGTGGAGAAGCATAACTGACGTAGGACACATACACTTATACACACACATATACATATAAAATTATATAGGTACATATACATATACATATAATTGTTACATTATGTTTATTATCTTATATCACATTTATGCAGGTATATTATTTCTAAGAGATGATTTGCAGAAGATCATTCTCTGTCCTTGAACGACCTATATCCTCAAGAAACCATTTTTTATTTTTTTATTGAATAAAAAGGTACTGTATTTTTTTTTATTGATTAATATTTCACAATCAATGTATGAAAATACACACACACACATAATCAACAAAACCTACGAACTACAAAAAAGTAATCAACAAAACATTTGTCCGTTTTCAAACATAACCAATCACCATTTTTTAAGGTTAAAGCCGCAATTATAGTAGGGCCACGCCGCGTGTTGCAACGCGTGGGATTGAATTCGATTTCATATATTTAGTATGAAAATGATTATATTAGACATGTCCCGAGTGTCGCCGAGCGAGCTGACGCCACGCAGATCACTAGATTTCGATCGGCGTGGGATCGGGGGTGAGGGAAGCGACGCGTTGGGTCGGTCCTCGCTAGTATAATCACCTGTGGACACTCGCATTTGGGCGCGTGGCCGAGCAAGTGAGCAGACGCACGCCTACGTATTTTAGTGCGCGCGCATGGTTTCCGATTTTATCCGCATGATATCATTTTCAATCAAAGATGTAGTCGATTTGTGTTTTTGTCTTTCTGAAATATTGGTGAATCTAGTTTCGACGCTTTCTTGTTCATTTGCCAATAAATGATATTCTCTTCGAGTTCCTCTTAATGCATTTATTGAATGCACTCAATATCTCCTCATCTTTATTTTCATCTTGAGTAGGCCTAAAATAAGTAGGTAGGCAATACTTTCTTCAACATCCGTATCTGAGTCAGACGAAAACATAGTAGACAAGTGCGGACGTTTAGGCACTGAACTGAAACGAAATTGTACAAATGTCAATAAATTAACATAAATATATCGTGTTTAGTGTTCAATGAAAGGACTGATTGAGTTTATTCCGGAAATTTACATCTATCTATATGGATAAATATACATAAAACACATATCTATTTCATAAAAAGCCGTAATAAAAATAATTATAAATACAATAGTTTACTCTGTAATGGCAGTCGTGTTTTTTTTTCTTTTTAATATATTTCCTTGCTTCGTATGATGATCGACTTCACAATGAAGCGGCATATTCAGCTGAGGTCAGAGCTGAAGGTTCCTAGAGTAACTGGGTTGGCTCCCCATATAGAGGAAGGGGGGCTAAAGTGCTCTCTTACCGCGTGGGTAAACCCCGCACCCCTCTCACTTCCCTGCAATCATCCTGTTCGCCAGCGAGTACGAGCTTAGAATATGTGAAAAAAAATAGTTTAGTCAGATTTTTTACAAAATTGCTACGTATTTTACTTACTAATCATTTTTTGTGTATTTACTCATTTGTTAGTCAGTGTTTTTCTGGTCGTGATTTCGTTTTATTTACTTTTACTTGTCTCAAACTTTTGAGGTTAGTTCTTGATGGCAATTATTTAGTGAAACATGTGCCTGCTTTACCCCCCCCCCCCCCTTTCCACCCACCGGACAAAGCGGCCATTCGTGAGAGCTTAGGAATTGGCCTTATATTCTTTTGTTTTTAGCATTCTTCAAAATTCTCAAATCAATCAAGTCAATCTGCGTTGAGTTGGGGCAATGGACTTTTTGAGTTAGAGAGCGATCGACAATCACTCCCAGGTATTTGTAATTAGGTAAGTATTTGGAATTATGTAATTGGCATTTTTCTTAGTGGAACGACTATTATATTGTACGCTTCATACAAGTAACGCGGGAATGAGACACCATGGCATGTTTTCAAAGTCTTAAATGCAGATTAAACGAACTTAATTAGCAGTGGTGCTTGACTGGGATTCTGCAATTAGAGTCCATTTAGTTAAACCCCTCTTTTCGACGCGGTCGGCTATTGTGCGCGGTCTCAAATGCTCTCGCATAATGCCAAGTGTCTTAATGTATGCCGGAGCACACGCTCTTAATGAAAACAAATTAACCCAGCAGTTATGCCCAAATGTACTTTTCAAATCTCAGAAACCGCGACGCGGATTAATTTGGTGCATAATTTGGGAAAAGGCCTATTATCATTATTATAACAAATGTGTGGGCTTATACTCGTTCCAAAAGTTCTTAAGATGCTAGAAGGGTATTTTTCTTAATGCCATAGCATGTTTGGCAGCCCTTCGGCGCCGGCAACATGTGGCGACAAGTGGCTCTGATTTTATTTGGCAGTCTATAATAACATTGATAATAAAAGTATTTTTAAAAGGACTGGTTGATTATTAAAACCCATTATTTAACCAATGTTAGCAAAAATATCATTTATTGCCACATATCGTATTTTAATATAAACTGATTATAAAACGTAATATTACGGAGAGACTAGAATGCCATCTATTAGTCTATATATATATATATATATACATATATATATATATATATATATATATATATATATATATATATATATATATATATATATATATATATATATATATATATATATATATATATATATATATATATATATATATATATATATATATATATATATATATATATATATATATATATATATATATATATATATATATATATATTCAAATTGAAATTATGTATTAATACTAAATAAATTAACGTATAAAATAAATGAAAGGAGACTTATCTGGTCTGTGTAGACCAGGAGCGACTCCACGCCTTTTTTTCTTCTCTATTCTTTCAGTGTTGGTCAATAATCCCTGCTGTGGTATTAGAAGTCTGGCCAACCGGACTTCTTCCTGCCTCATACAGTGGTGACACAAGTGAAAGTCGAGAATCTATGCTGGAAAGGAATAGGCGATTAGTATATCTAAAAACTAATGATTAATGAAAAATGTTGGTTCTATATTTCGGTGTAAACCGTTGTCAAGATAAATGACATTTCTGAAATCGAACAATTCCTTGAAAATTTAAATTCAAGAAATCGAACCAATAGAAATGATTAATAATATTTTACACGATCCAGCTAAAGTATATCATAACCGACCGTGAAAAATATTATTTTTAATGAATGATTATAAATAAAAAATAAAAAGCAGTTGATGAGTATTAAACCTGATTGAATAAATCACTGAATAGATTTACCGCCAATTTTATTTTTCCGCAGACCACCTAATATTAGATCAATATTAAACAAAACAAAAAATAAACAAAATTTCTCTGTTGGTAATAATAACTTGGGTCTTCAACCTTGTGGTCGTCCACGTTGTAAAACTTGTCCTCTGTTAGATCAAAGTCCTTTTTTTTTCAGTCCAAATACTACTAATAAATACAGGGTTCCCTTTCATTGCAGTTGTTATTCAAAAAATATAGTGTATCAGCTTCTGTGTAAGACTTGCAGTGCTTTTTATATCGGCGAAACAACCACACCACTTAATATTAGACTAAATAATCATAGGGCCAGTGTAGGAAATGAAAGCCAGCTCCCAATATCTTTGCATGCCAGGGCACATAATTTAACTTTTGATCAATGTTTTAAGGTTAAAATAATAAAGTGCCTTGGTGATAATGCAAAAGAAAGGGATGTCAAATCTTGGGAAATGGCTTTTATTTATATTTTAGGCGCTTGCAAAGGTTCGGGTCTCAATAGACAAAATTAATGTGGTTTATTCAATCAGGTTTAATACTCATCAACTGCTTTTTATTTTTTATTTATAATCATTCATTAAAAATAATATTTGTCACGGTCGGTTATGATATACTTTAGCTCGATCGTGTAAAATATTATTAATCATTTCTATTGGTTCGATTTCTTGAATTTAAATTTTCAAGGAATTGTTCGATTTCAGAAATATCATTTATCTTGACAACGGTTTACACCGAAATATAGAACCAACATTTTTCATTACTCATTAGTTTTTAGATATACTAATCGCCTATTCCTTTCCAGCATAGATTCTCGACTTTCACTTGTGTCACCTTTGTATGAGGCAGGAAGAAGTCCGGTTGGCCAGACTTCTAATACCACAGCAGGGATTATTGACCAACACTGAAAGAATAGAGAAGAAAAAAAGGCGTGGAGTCGCTCCTGGTCTACACAGACCAGATAAGTCTCCTTTCATTTATTTTATACGTTAATTTATTTAGTAATAATACATAATTTCAATTTGAAAATAATAATTTACACTTATACTAATCAAATATTAATATATATATATATATATATATATATATATATATATATATATATATATATATATATATATATATATATATATATATATATATATATATATATATATATATATATATATATATATATATATATATATATATATATATATATATATATATATATATATATATATATATATATATATATATATATATATATAAGAACAGCAAAGCGATTACCATTAATTATTGCACCCTTAATACTAAATTAAAAATTGAAATCTTTATGTAAATAATAATAATATATCAAAATCTATGATTTCGAAATTTCTTTACATAACGGCGTCTTTAAAATGATATTTTAGTGCTACTGAACATAAGAGAAGATTTATGAATTTTTGGAACTATGAGTGCCATTTACACGTTGCTTTTCGTAGTTAAATACTAACTGCCAAAATGTAGTTTTTTTTATTTTTTTTTATTTATTAATTTACAATAACTTCATATAATATGTCATATAAACACCATTAACATAATATGGTTGAGTTGGGAGAGATTGATCACATCCTATGGTGAAAATGTTTATCCGCATTCCTAACTAGGTCAGAGACCCGTATCTAGGGATGCTGATTTTTGTTTAATTGTATCGACGAGCTGAATCTTTTGATATTATGAACTTAAGTTGCGTTGCATAATACATAAGAATATATACATAGATATATACATACACATACATACACACATACATAAATATATATATACATATCTACATATATATATGCATAGCAAATAATACACGAGATTTGATATTAGTTAGTAATATATCTATACTAATAATAAATCTGTAAGGGTCGGTCATGGAGTAAGTTAGTTTGTTTTCAGAGATATTGTGTTTATAGGCTCAATATATGATACTGAAACTAATTTCACGATTTTTAGAATTTTTTTCTGTATGTGTGTATGTATGTATGTTCCTCCATAACTCTTAAACCAATTATCCGAATTTGATGAAATTTGGTATAAAAACATATAGACATCTGGGACACAGGATAGGCTATTTAAATTCTAGCTCCAGTTATGATAAGACGTGGCCCCCATACAAACCTAATTTATTTTTTCGAGTATCTGCATGTTTAGCTGCTTATTATGTTGAATGAGGTGATTTTATTCAGATTTTGTTTACACTATTATAATCACATACATCTAAAAGAAGAGTATGCCAAAAATCATCGCTAGAAGTAGTAAAATGACGGAGTACTGATCAAAAACTCTGATCGCATTTTCGCCTGGCGCGCGGCGCGTGCGAGTTTATGACGCGGGGCGCGGGGAGCGAGTGTCTATAAATACGGACCAGAGCGGGGACGCTCGCCATATAGAACGCCAAACTCGACCTGCACGGACGTGTCGCGTGTAGAGCGCGGAGCGTGGTGTTTCGTATGCATTGTTTCGAGCGAACGATATTTTTTTTAATCTGTTTCATCGCTTTGGGTTTAGTTAGCATTTTTGTTTAGATCTACATATGTATGTTCATTTGATTATTGATTAATATACTAATATTATAAAGAAGTAAAGTTTGTGTGTTTGTATATTTGTTAAATTGTAAGGGGTAATCTCGGGATCTACTGAACCGATTTTAACAATTCTTTCACCAATAGATGTTCCTATGTAGGTACCTACTTAGGTATTTGGTACCTACTTAGGTATTTTGCCTAACTGCCGGGAACGTTTTCTAGGGTCTTATTTTATTTAAGTTTTTCTTTCCATTACCGGATAGTAGGTACCTATGTACTTGAATGGTTTTTTATTTGAATTGAGTTGATAGCTTTGTGTTTAGTTTAGTTAGCATTTTTGTTTAGTTCTATGTATGTTCATTTGATTATTGATTAATTTTAAGTGCAATAAAGGTGTTATTGCGAATATATATTAGGCAATAATTTTTACTTTCCATTACCGAATAGTACCTATGTACTTGACTGGTTTTTATTTGAATTGAGTTGAATGTTCGTATTAATTTCGTAAGTATGTAGTTTATTCTGAAAGCATAGGTACCTTAGCTAAAATGAAAGAGTAGGAATAATCGATACTAATAATCTTAATAATGTGTGATAATTTTTAGGATTTTTTTTTATACAATGCCGCCAATTAGGAAAAGAACTAATCTCAACTCTGTGTCTTCAAAAGCGAAAAAAGCTAGACTCGCGAGACAGTCTGAAAGTCAGCAAGAAAGAGATGCACGCCTACAATCAAATCGCGAGCGGAATGCTTTGTCTTTAGACATGGAGTCCTCGCAACAGCGAGAACAGAGGTTGTCGGTTATGCGTGGTCACGCTACACACATGCGTGAACTCGAGTCAGCTGAATCTCGAGAAGAGCGGTTGTCGGTAATGCGTGAACAGGCTACACGCACGCATGAAGTCGAATCTGATGAAGCGCGAGAACGACGATTATTATTAAAACGCAATATTTCTACATACGTACGTGAACACGAGTCTGATGAAGCTCGAGAACAGCGTTTGACGGCTATGCGTGAATACGCTACACGCACGCGTGAACTTGAGTCCGAGTCAGAGCGTGAAGAACGTTTAGCTGCCGATCGAGAGCGTCACTTGGATTCCTTTCGAAGGGAGGGCGAAACACAACAAGCTGAACGTCTGGCTGCCAGTAGAGACAGATATGCCCTGTTAAGTCAAGAACGAGAAAGTGCTTTATATGCAAACCAACAACAGATTGCGACGTTCCGAGCATCTTTGTCTCAAAATGAGCGGAATGATCGATTGGAATGTCGACGTCAAATGCACAGTCTTAACAGACAGTTACAGTTATCCATAGATGGGGGGCGGAATGAAGCTGTTGTTGACATTTTGTACTGGGTTGAAAAATATAAAAGTGGGTTTTCTTATAACCCAGAAATAAACTATGCCAAGGAGTCTGAGATTGGGGATATGGAAGTCGTTTGTCGTTACTGTAAGGCCTTAAAGTGGAAAAATGAGTCAAATGGATTGTGCTGCTCATCGGGAAAGGTTCACTTGGAACCAATAGAACCACCTCCGGAACCACTTAAGTCGCTTTTGAACGGAAACCATCCATCCTCAGCGCAATTCCTTAATGCCATTCGCTCTTACAACAGTGCTTTCCAAATGACATCTTTTGGGGGCAATGAAATATCAGAAGGCCCATTCATGCCAACTTTTAAAATACAAGGCCAAGTTTATCATCGCATAGGATCATTGCTTCCAGTCGAAAACGCAATAGCAAAATTCCTTCAGATTTACTTCATTTCAGATTATGAAGCTCAAACTGACACAAGAATGTCACACATTTCAAACATAGATAGAAATTTAGTACAAAATCTTCAGTCGATGCTTAATGAGTGTAATCCGTATGTAAAAGACTTCAAGACGGCTTTACAATCTCTCCCTACTGGTAATCGGGATGACTATAAGTTAGTCATACATGCAGACCGAAGGCCGTCGACAGCACATAGAGGTCGATACAACGAACCAACAACGAACGAGGTAGCCGTATTGCTGGTGAATGAGCAGTGTGAGAAAAGAGATATCGTTCTTCGTACAAACGATGACCGTTTGTTAAGGATATGCGAAACACATAGATCTTACGATGCACTGCAATATCCCTTGCTACTCTGCCACGGTGAAGATGGGTATAACTTTATGGTTTTTAATGTGGATCCTGTGACGCGCGAAGAGAACAATAGAAAAAAAACATCCGCTCTCCAGTTTTACTGTTATCGAATAATGATTCGACAGGATGTATACAATCACCTTCACTACTTTCGTAAGCTATTTAATCAATATTTAGTAGACATGTAGCAAAGATAGAGACCGAAAGACTAATATTTATCAGAACGAACCAAAAGAAACTGAGATCTGAAGAGTATGTACATTTACAAGATGCGCTGAGGCAGGATGGAGGTGGGGAGAACTTGGGTCGCCTGGTGATATTACCATCCAGTTTCACAGGTGGCCCGAGATATATGCACGAGCGCACTCAAGATGCGTTCTGTTACGTTCGAAAGTACTCAAGACCTGATCTCTTTATCACCATCACGACCAATCCCAAGTGGAAAGAAATAAAGAAGGAACTTCTACCTGGACAACTTCCTTATGATAGACATGACTTGATCTCGAGAGTTTTTCATCTTAAGTTAAAAATACTAATGGATTTAATCACCAAGAAGAAGATATTTGGTGGTGCTAGATGCTTCATGTATTCTGTCGAATGGCAGAAACGAGGTCTCCCCCATGCTCACATACTCCTGTGGCTGGAAGAAAAAATTAGGCCTAATGAAATCGATCGAGTCATACGCGCGGAACTACCAAATCCCGAAAACGATCCTCAACTATATGAAATCGTCAAAACGCACATGGTTCATGGTCCTTGCGGACCTTTGAACATGCAGTCGCCTTGCATGAAGGACGGTCGCTGCAGTAAACAATTTCCTAAACAGTTCACTACGGAAACGGTGACGGGTACAGACGGCTACCCTTTATACCAACGCAGGAGTCCCCAAGAAGGCGGGTTCACTGCACAAATTCGTATACGCGGTCAAATTATTGAAGTAGATAACAGGTGGATTGTTCCGCACTCACCGACCCTCTCAAGAGCCTTCCAAACACACATAAACGTCGAATTATGTAGCAGCGTCCAGTCCATTAAATACATATGCAAATATGTAAATAAAGGCAGCGACCAAGCGACATTCGGGGTACAAAACGAACACGACGAAGTGTTGCGGTACCAATCTGGACGATATGTAAGCAGTTCGGAAGCAGTTTGGCGCATCCTGTCGTTTCCTATACACGAACGATTTCCTCCCGTTACTCATTTGGCTGTCCATCTCGAGAATGGGCAGCGCGTCTACTTCACTTTGAATAACGTGAGGGATAGAGTCGATGATCCAAAAAATACGACGTTAATGGCATTCTTCAAACTCTGCCAAGATGACGAATTCGCTAAAACATTGCTCTACGAAGACGTGCCATCATACTATACGTTCGACAAACAACGTGGCGTCTTCAATCGTAGGAAGCGTGGTAGTATCGTAGAAGGTGTTACTGGCATCTTTAGAGAAAACGTACTCGGTAGGGTGTACACAGTACATCCAAGCAATAGCGAATGCTACTTTCTACGGTTGCTACTTCATCACGTACGAGGACCGACGTCGTTCGAATGCCTTAAATCTGTGGACGGCTTAGTTCATCCAACTTACCAAGCAGCATGTAGAGCACTACATCTGCTTGAAGACGATTCTAACTGGGATGACACATTGCGAGAGGCTTGCATCAGTGACAACGCCGCTAAACTTCGCCAACTTTTTGCTGTTATGTTGGTCTTCTGTAACCTGTCGAATCCAAGCGATCTATGGGAGAAGTACCGCCATATCTTCTGTGAAGACATCACGAGGGAGATTCAGAGACGTACCCCTGATCTCAATGTTGAGGAATGTAGACCCGACATAGAAAATCGTGGTTTATTACAACTTCAGGATTTCGTCATCTCTATCGGCGGAAATCCTCTGGGTGGATACGGACTTCCTTCTCCTCAGATGATGAACGACGCAACAATAAGCAAGGAGTATGCCGCTGAGACGAGCTATAACATTGCCGAAATGAATAGTTTGGTTCGAGAAAATGAGCCAAAACTAACTGTGGAACAAACAAATATATACAATCGAGTCGTGAACAGCGTTAAATCTAAATCGGGTGAAATCTTTTTCATTGACGCCCCGGGAGGAACTGGAAAGACTTTTTTGATAAATCTAATTTTAGCAAAAATTCGAAAAGATGCCGACATAGCTCTTGCGGTGGCATCCTCTGGGATAGCAGCAACATTACTGCCCGGGGGTAAGACAGCTCATTCAATGTTTAAAATACCTATAGATCTAGATCGCTCCGACAATCCTGTTTGCGGCATCTCAAAAAATAGTGAAAAAGCAAAAGTGCTGCGAGACTGTGCTCTCATCGTGTGGGATGAATGCACGATGGCAAACAAAAAAGCAGTGGAGGCTGTTGACCGCACGTTACAGGATATGAGAAACAATAGCAAAGTTATGGGTGGTGTCACATTCCTCTTTTCTGGTGACTTCCGTCAGACTCTCCCCGTCATCAGCAGAGGTACGCGCGCTGATGAAGTAAACGCCTGTCTCAAACGATCCCTTCTCTGGTCCAATGTAAAAAAGCTCTCACTTACCGTCAATATGAGAGCTCAACTCGGAGGGGATTCACTGACGGGAGAGTTCTCTGATCTGCTGTTGAAGATAGGTAATGGTACAATGACCGAAGTGAATGGCGAAATTCAGCTTCCACTTTCATTATGTAAAACTGTTACTTCGGTTAATGAGCTGATCGCCCAAGTTTATCCTGACATAGAAAATCTGTCTAGCAAGGAAAGCTCTTGGCTCTGCGAAAGAGCCATTCTCACCCCAAAAAATGATGAGGCGGTTGCTATTAATAACGCAATTTTAAGTATGTTCGAGGCCCCCGAAATGGTGTTCCATGCCATTAATAGGGTAGTTGATGATGGCGACGCGACTAACTACCCGATCGAGTTTCTCAACTCTTTGAATGCTCCTGGACTTCCGGCACATACGATAACGTTAAAAGTTGGTGCTCCCATAATGTTGCTGAGAAACCTAAGCACCCCCAAGCTATGCAACGGCACCAGGCTTCTGGTGAAGTCGTTACAAAGAAACGTCATCGAGGCGACCATACTAACAGGTTGCGGCCGAGGGGAAGACGTGTTCATCCCGCGTATCCCTCTCATCCCCAACAACTACCCGTTCGAGTTCAAGCGTGTACAGTTCCCTGTGAGCGTCTGTTTCGCTATGACTATAAACAAGTCGCAGGGACAGACGCTCCGCACTGCAGGTGTAGATCTCCGCACGAGCTGCTTCTCTCACGGACAGCTGTATGTTGCTTGCTCAAGAGTGAGCAGCAGTAACGATCTTTACATCTGCACTCCCCATAACACAACACACAACATCGTTTACAAAGAAGCGTTACAATAAGATCATGACGACTGCTACCACCTTACCATATGATTAGCATCCCTTTAAATCACGCAATAAAAAATGTTATTGCACCTAATGCTTCGTAAAAATCGAAATGTACGCGAACGGAGTCGCGGGCACAGCTAGTAATTTAATAAAACAACTTAAATTATTAGCGAGAGCAATCGAGACTCCGCATACATTGGACCCCTTTCAAGCAGGTACTTCTTTATAAGTATTTTGAATGAATTTAAGTTGTTTGCATTCTTATACCTCTCATTTAAATTATTATAAAATCTCGGCGCGTAAAAAGTAAAAATGCCTTTGGGCAAATGAGGACTTTACAATTGGAATATTATAATTCGACCCAGTAGCTTGCCTTGTGTTTTTAGTTTGTTGGCTTCTTGTCTGCTGATCCTTGATTCTGTGAAACTCAATTAGTAATTGTTTTATGAATAATTGCCTCACATCAAGTACTCCATATTGTGTAAAGAGTTTCGCTGAGGGGTATCTAGGGGTTTTTTTATTGATGACCTTTAGAATCAGCTTCTGCGCATTGATCAAAGGAAGGAGCACTTGTGTGGTGCAACCACCCCATGCGATTGTGCCATAGGACCACAGGCTTTGGCACAACGCCATATACACAGTTTTGAGAAGGGGCTTTGGTAGAATATTTCGAAGCTCTCTAAGCACGTAGGCGAGTTTCCTTGTTCTTGTGGCTAGGTTGCTTACATGTTGCTTCCATGTCAATGTTGCATCCATAGTGACACCGAGATACTTATATTCCCTAGTCCTTTCAATGGTTTGACAATTGCAGACGTCAGATCTAGAGCAAAAAGTTGAGTGCATTGTTAGTTGGTTTTCGGTTTCTGAATTATTTATTGTTGCCTTGATGTGAAATTGTATAACTTTCGTTTTAGAAATATTTAAAGTAAGAATATGGTTGTCGAGCCACTGCTTCGTCAGATTTAGGTTCGATTGAGCTTTGCGGTATGCATCTTCCCAATTGTTAGCAGACGTAAGTAACACGGTGTCATCCGCGAACGCCACTATTTTTCCTTTTATTGGTAAATCACATAAATGATTTATATATATTAGGAACAATACGGGTCCCAAGACGCTACCTTGGGGAACACCGAAAGATACATTAAGTGGCGCGCTTTGTCGATCATGTATCGACGTTGTTTGCGTCCTTCCCTCAAGGTAGCTTTGGAACCACTGCAATGCTGTGTCATTTATTCCATAATGTTTCAGTTTTTTGATTAATATTATATGTGACACCGTGTCGAAAGCCTTCATTGAATTGTATGGCATTGAATAATTTAATAGCCTATATAGTATTGACAAATAATAATATTACACAGTGGTGACACAAATAGGACAAATAGGACAAATCACCTAGAGGAAAGCGAAGCCCGATTGGTCGTTCTAGTCGATGTTATATTCGTAAATATTTGTTCGGGGTTACTGAAGAATTCGCCATATATCTTTGTTTAAAATCTCCCAACGTTTAAGCTATTTCAATCGAATAAAATACACTTTTCGAGATAATGTCTGCATAGCGGCGACAGTGACGATATCCCGACAAGTTTGCGCTTTACTTTTTATGGTTATTTTAAAGTTGAATTAAGCTCGACATCGCAGAAGAATCCGTTCAGAAGCGCGTTGAAACGAAACGATTCAATTTCCAAAACGAAATCTCATTTTCAATTTCCCGCTCTACGCCACTTTGGCGGCTGAATCGTTTTTGCATTCCCGCCGCACCTATTGCGGACGTGTCTAGTCGGGCGGCGGGCTCCTCCTTCTCGTGTTTTACCTTTCACGTATATGTTTTTCGGTAAAAGAAAGTTTCCAATATGCAGATTCAAAATTACTCAAATGCTGGAGAGAGAAGCGAGACATGCTATCGGAAGAGTGTTTCAGGAGCACTCGATGTGGCTAGACGGCGTGGGCGGAATAAATAAGCTTTTTATCGAATGTTACCATCAAATCGAAATATCTCCGTTGCAATGCAAAACATACTGTTGACAACAGTCAACAGAGCAAATTAAAGGTAGATAACAGAAAAAGTATTAAGACAGAAATTCACATTTCACAAGAAAATATATTAAAAGGAATCAAAACGCGACTGCCGTTACAAAAAGTGAGTTAATGTTTTTATAACAAGGTGGAGAGGACGAGTAAAGTATTGAACATAAAACAAAATAAGACTGGTTTTATTAAATATCTTCTTTATATTTGATACATTTATGCAATGCATCTTTCATTATCTTAATGACATTTGATTGAAACCTCAAATAATTACATAAAATTTAACGCCCTCTATACTCATTTGTATGTACTCTTTCGAACTATCTTTTTACATTAGTACCATTTCTGGTCGCTTGATGTAATTTAGTGTTTATTAGTGTAAACAAAATTGATGAGAGCGATTTGAGCCCCTTCCCATCTATTGAGCGATTTGACCCCCTTCCTATGTATTGAGCGATTTTTGCCCATAATCAACCATTATCCTGAAGGTCTAAGCTATTCAAAAATATATATTTCATTGAGGTACCCGATTTTCCGTTAGCTTCTGGAATCATTTGTAGTACTTTACTTGTAATAATTATTTTTATAATGGTTTCTTTATGAAATATTTGTGGTCAATGGATTTATCCATATACATACCAATATATTTTAGGAATCTACTAAATCAGGCCTTTCATTGAAGTTGAAGTTGAAATTTTACCACATATGAAGTTGAAATTTTAAATGTTAGTTCAGTTTCGATGATAATGCCTTTTTATGGTAAGCAGACATGATTCTACACCCAGAATTGACTCCTGGCGAAGATACTCTTTCACGGTCAACAGCACAGACACACAATTTTGTATATGCATTCAATTATAATCGCCCGTTCTAAATTTCACCATGGCATGGCTGCTGCACCCAGGGTTGGTTTCCAACGAGGGGACTCATCAACGGTCGACAGCATAGAAACGAAATTGTGTATACGCATTCAATTATGATAGTTCGTTCTAAATTTCACCGTGATAAGCCGTATGCACTTCGCACAGCGGGCAGCAGCCCACTGCACTTAAGGTGGAGACTCCTCAACGGTCAACAACACAAAATTCTGTATAGCGTTTAAATATATAATATATTCTATATTCTATATTTAAATATATAATATATTCTGTATAGCGCCCAATCTATGTTCCACTATTACATGGCTTCTGCCCTCAGGATTGGCTCGGAACAGAACATTTTAATATAAGCTGGTTTTAAAAAATGTGTTTCTACTACTAACTTATCTATATATATATATATATATATATATATATATATATATATATATATATATATATATATATATATATATATATATATATATATATATATATATATATATATATATATATATATATATATATATATATATATATATATATATATATATATATATATATATATATATATATATATATATAAGTATAATAGGTAATAGATAATATAAGTCAGATATAAACACATTATTGTTAGTTACCCACTGAAAAGGCACTAGCCTTAGTGGGAAACTGTGACATGTAATTTGTATCTTTTTTTATAAATAAAGACTACTACCAAAAAAAAATAAAAAAACAAAGTCGGGTTTGTTCGAACACTTATAACTCGAGAACGGCTGGACCGATTTTCATGATTTTTGGGTTGTTGTATTTGTCTCCGTCCCGAATAGCAGAATAACTATCTAAAACAAAAATTGGAAAATTGACGAAAAAATAAAACAAAAGAAAAAAAAATCCCATACAAAATGTAAATCCGTGTTTTTCTCATGATCAGTTGTACGTGGCATGTTCATGTGTGGGCAAATTACCCACTTTATTTGTTCTTGCGCCTGATAAAATGTCGTATATCACAAGGTGGCTTCAATGAAGAGAAATAAAGCGAGTTCATCCCATGCTGCACAATATGTATTTTTATTTATTTATTCCGTAGCCGGTGATTGGGGAGGGGGTCGCCCTCGCAGCCAATACGCTGCTGTCGGTGCCGCTGGATCTCGTACTCCATTCACGATTCGCTTCCATTCTTGACGATTTTTTGCCACGTGTCGAGCATCCCTAGCCGATAATCTTTTATTTTTAAGGTCGTCTTTGATGTTATTTAGCCAGGTTTTCTTCGGTGCCGATCGCTGAATTCTCCATTCTGTCGGACGGTCTCGCCAAAGAAGTTTACGTGGCAAGCGATTATCGTTCATTCGGCAAACATGGCCGAACCATCGTAGTCGACGATTTTGTACTTCTTCTTCGATCGTTGTTACTAGATGGCATGTTTCTCTAATGGCCTCGTTTCGAATTCGGTCGCGGAGTGAGACACAGAGAATCTGCCTCAAGCATCGCATTTGGAAGACTTCGGACTTTTTTTTTTTATTGTAAATATGTAAATAGTTTAATTCAATTATGTCTTACTGAGACGCGATTGATATACTTATTTTTTTTAACTTTTATATTTCTTTTTGTGTTATTATCTTAATAAAGTAGTGAACTTAATATTTATTTTGTATTCATTGTATTACTTTCATAAAATCATAAATTAAGTTCAGCTAATCTGTAACACGACATTCATAGGCGGTACGAAGTTCGCCGTGTCAGCTAGTTTAAATATAAAATTCATCTCTGAAACAACTCTCCGATAGGACTGTGGAATATTACATGGCCTGCCTTAGCAGCCCAATCAATTGAGCGAATTGGAAATAGTTTCACGGGGCACGTTCAGATATCCAGGCCGTACGTGCTCCGTATACTTAGCTGGGGAGCAATACTGCCTGCGGCCAGCTCCGTAACCAATTATTAATTGTGCTTATTTATCAGACACGCGTAATTGGATACGATTTACCCGGTCCTTTAGATGATTCGTCAAGAGATTTACGATTTAGAGAATTAGCTGGTATCTGTGTCTGTATTTTGTTCCGATTTGTTTTGATTTCCATAGATAGATTTGCTGATGGAATGTTCATCATTATGTAATCATTTCGTAATTTAAAATGGAGCTCTACATGGATATTCTGGACAATGAAAACTCCTTTAGATGCTTATAAACAAAACTTTTGGCGAAGTTTGCTTCTTTTTTACACGACTGCCCAAAAGAAGTGTTATGTGTTCAGGATTCATCTATGTATGTATTCCTTTTTTTATTCTACCATAACTTCTAAAGGCCTGAACCGATTTAGAAGTGTATCGTATTGTTAGAATCGTGTTGTCCTCCCGAGTATCATAGGGTACGTGCTGCGACCCCATGCTCTCATATAAGGAGAAAGAAGCGTCTGTAATATAAATTGCCGTGGTATGCGGTGCATGTTGACATTCATCATGTGACAGTTTAGTTTTTTTTTTCTTTCTCTTCGCGGCCGTCAGGAAAAGACCTGGTAGACCTAGTAATGAAGAGTTGGAAAAATAAATGATAAAAATAATTTTATTATTACACTCCACAAAATATTACTGATTTTTAAAAAACCGCTTTTGGTTCTCACGAATTTCTTCCAATCCAACAATTTGGAAAATTATAACACTACGCAATTGTACTCGGAAAAAAACAGTATGTATGAATTATGAAACCCTGTTTTTTTTTAATCCATCATAACTTCTAAACTCTTGCACCGATTTATAATGTTGTTATACTGTTAGAATCAATATGTCATCCCGACTGTCATAGGGTGCCTAAACTGTCCAAATGTTAAATATACTCGTCTAAATGTCCAAATGTTAATAAATTAACATGAATATATCGTCTTTAGTGTCAAATGAAAGGTCTGGTTAAGTACATTGTAGAAATATACATCTATTTATATGGATAAATACATAAACCACAAATATTTCCTTAAAAAAGACAAAATAAAAATACCTCACTTTCTGTAACGGCAGTCGTGTTTTTTGTTCTTTTTAATATAATTGCTTGTTTTAAAATATTAGAATACGTATGCTTTCGTCGAAAATTTATATTTAATTTAATTTGTAATTCAAAATAATATACAGTTAAATGGACATGTCCTATTAAAATATAAGAGACAAAAATCCAGTGGCAAAAAACTGATAACGTTAGTTATCAAAAAACTCTTAATAGGATAGAAACGAATTTGTAGCACCCGACGTTTCGGCGACTTTGCAGTCGCCATTGTTTAGGGTAGACTGAAAGAGCTGTCAATCCGTTGTTTTGCGGGTAGGCCGCATACCGCTGCCGCCACTGCGTAGGTTATAACGGGGGTCGGGGGCCAGGCTAGGAGCGCGCGAATTTCGAAAATCCGTCTTGCACACAACACTCACTGTATCCTGTCTTACGTCCTTGCGTTCGGCGTTCGGCGGCAGGAACATTTTAAAAAGAGGGTTGCACGTAGAAGAAAGTTTGTAACCATCGTCTCTACAATGAAATTTCACGTCTCACGTGAAATTTGTAGCAACGCCGGGTGCTACAAATTTCACGCGGTAAATTCGTTTCTATCCTATTTATAATGTCAAACAACCGCGATAGTCTTCGATTTTACATTGCCAAAAACTGTTGCCAGTAATCCTATATTACAAAGGTATATATAGCCTCTTTTATAGCGAATATGTATTTTTTTATAAATATGCCAATAACAATAGAATAGAATAGAATAGAATAACTTTATTGTGCTATAAAAACATAACTTAATGAATATTACGCTGGTTTTATAAAAAAGACAATTTATGCACAAATGGCGGACTTGTCGCTATAGCGATATCTTACAGTCAACCATTAGAATAATCTATTGTATAAATATGTGAAAACTAAGTAAAGAAAAGAAAAATATATTTGAAAGAGGGTTTATACTAAAAGTTATTATTAATCGTTATTAGCTGGAAAATCGTAGTAAAATTTAAAATGTAAAATTCTTAACCATAATCTAATAAATAGAATGACTCTCAAAATAGATAGTATTTAAATAATCGCAATTGATATAAAATAAAGTATAAGATTACTAAAGTAATCTTACCTAATAATAAAAATTTTAATGTAGTTAAAAGAGTTATGAGGTGACATCGCTGTGTTGACACAGAAACCCCATGTGGTGTCCTCTTTGCGACCTGATTTTTATGTAATTTCGCCATAGTAGTAGACACGTTGTTTTTAATGCTGTTTAGCAATTTTATATTAATAACGATGGTACTCTCAGAAATAGCGGATCTGGAAAAATCATAAAAAAACTACCTATATTGTTTTTTTTTGCCAGCGGAAGAGCATTCTATAAACAAATGTTTATACCTAAATAGTTTGGTCTTCTTACTTTAAACGGTTTTCGGCATTTTGCCTGGTTTGGAATCAAACTCTTTTAATCGATATTTTTAAGGGAACTGGTTGATTGCTGCAGGGAAACAGTAGATGTTTAAGTTGACAAAAAGTCACTTGTTTGTAACAACTTCGGACACATTGTTTCCATTATAATTTTTAAAAATGCTTTGTAACTAAAATACATAGTAAGTATCTACTGTTACCGGGGTAGTAACATTGTGACCTTAGTCGAGTCTAGTCACAAGGCGTCGACGTAACTGCGACTCTTTGTTTTGTGTCTCGAAACTGCACCCAATTTGTAATAACAGTGACGATGCATGGCTAATGATCGTAGCTAATGGTTTTCATGCAGTTTGGCCACTAAGACCTACCTCTTTGGGGTCGGCTCAACTCACGGTTCAGCTCTTATCCATTAGACTTATCGCAGAAGTTCTGCCCTGGTAAGGTCTCTGTGTCTCCTGTCTCTCATTGCACTCATGGTGGATCAGTTTCCATTGGGGATGACCTTCAAGCGCTACTGATCGGTTTGCGCATCGCGCGGCCTCAGCCAATCGACGGAGGAGTCTGAGAACAATATACGGTTTCCTACACAGCGGAAGTGGTTGCTGATCTGATGTAAGCCGCTCTTGAAATAACGAACTGGCCCCATTACGAGTGGATAGACGTGCAATGGAAGCAATGTTCTGCGATAAATTCAAACCGAATTACCACTAAATTACATCAGTTAGAGACCGCGCAAGTGACTTCGGATCCGTAGCTAGCCGGGACGGAGAAATACGGCCATAACTGGTAGCAATGGCGCCAGAACGGCTGGCTGGATTCACTTCCCGTTGTCTCGTGAAAGGCCGTTGACCTCATACGGGCGTGTTGGCAGAGCTAATATGTGGACTGTGTTGTTGCTAAGTCTCTACGTTTACTCAAGGTTGAATGCACGATTACATATCGTTACATCTTCCTGTAATGACGGGTTCGCCCGTTGTAGGCAGTTCCAAATTAACCCATGTAGGGGCCTTAGGCCGACGAAATCTCGGGACCCCCTTGCTATTTTTTAGGGCCCCTTTGGGCTGTTAAGCAATCTGACGACGATGGGGCCCTAAGCTATAACTTTTGAAGCGTACACGTAAATCCAGCACTGTTGTAGCTAACACCTCGAAAAGATGATGCACGGCATAAGTTTTCGACTTATTTGCAACAAATTTTACTGGGGTATGGCAGTGTAACCCCACTGTCCGCTGCAGTCTATCTACAAAAATGCCTCCAGTAGGTACGTCTTTCCTTTCTGTGCCGAGTTTTCATTTGCTGTGACAACATTTCAAGATGGCTGCGTTTAAATTCACTTTTATCGATGTCTGAATCGAAAACAGAATTTTCTTCTTTGCTGAAACGTACGTTTTCAATTCAGCGCACCGCCCCCACAGTACAGTTCCCGCTCCCCCCAGAGATGCTCTAGCCGAAAACAACAATGGCAGCAAGAAATTGTTTGTTTATTCCGTGCACGCATCAGAAACACTGGTCCCGCATCGCGTGCGGAATTCGCTGAAATCTATTCCGTGGCTCGACCCTTCCGCCTTCTGCTTGCGTTTTTACACATTCTCGAGATGTAAGCACTGCGACCCCGCCAGCGCCGCCCCACCGCCCCACGCCGTACAATCTTATGCCGATGGAGGAATATTAATATTGGCGGGCATGGGAGATCGAAATATCAAAGGGGAAATCGAAACATATAAAGACTTATGTCTTTAAAAAGTTCTTTTTGCGACTGTCTCTATACACTATCTAAGCTCCGCCAACTATAGCCCGCGAGAGACCAACCCTTACCACTCGACACCTTGTAGCTAACCCAGCGGGCAGACCAGGCGCCTTCGCTACCAGTTATGGCCAGATTACTCCGGCTTCCCGACTGGTTACAGGTTCGAGGTAGCTTGTGCGGTTCTCTACCTAATGTAAGCGGCGTTTTAGTTCTAATCATCGCGGACCATGGCGTCCTTTGCCCGTCTTTCACTCAGGATCGGGTGGCCAATTCTTTTTTACTACACAATAAAATAAAATGTATTGCAGTATTTAAATGCAATATAATATAAATACACTAAAATACGGACCCACATACACACACACACCCACACACACACACTTACAGATGCAGGTATACTCACACTATTTCTCACACACACACTCACACACATACAAACACACCCTCCCACCATCTGCTTTACTTTCCCAGCAAATGTATACATACGCACCCAAGTCTCAAGCTATTGTAATGTTTTTTATTAAGAAATGGGCACAAAAATACTGAAAATTACCAGAATTTAAATTTATATAAATTTGTAATTCATAGGAAATCCGTAATCGGTTTTATATATTAGAATGTTTACAATTTCGTAATTCTGTATAATCATACTTTGTGTTTTCCTTTTTAAATAAATAAATAAATTAATAATAATAAATTATGCTCAAATTTGCAATTTTCGTGGTATAACAGTATGGCGGTGCAAGCTATAGCTTAGGGCCCCCATCGTCGTCAAAATGTTTGAGAGCCCAAAGGGGCCTTGAAAAGTGCAAAGGGGGACCCTATGTTTCAACGGCCTAAGGGCCCCTACTGGTGTAAAATAATACACCTATACGGTATAAAATAATAATGTAATAAACGAACTTTTAAATAATAGCTCTTTACATTTTAATACTCGTATTATTTTCATAGAGACTTTTTTTATTTGGTTTCTTTACGTAATAATTACGCACTTTATTGCTCAGATGGCATTCAATCTCTTTGATATTCAATTGTTTCTGTAATGTAATTAGCCTATATAAAAATGCTGATGAGACTAATAATTGAATGTTACTATTTTTATCATTAGTTAAATTATTGGATCCGACCTTCTGAAATTATCAGGCCTTCCGACCAATCATTATCTATGTTATAATAGACAGCTAAATAAATCACTATTAGTTTGCTATCAGTGCCACCTACCTTCGGCCGTTTCAAAAGTGTTGCCAGATCGTACTATGGAGTTAAGCTATCTAATACCATATATAATCAGTGGTAATGATAACAAATATAGGGAGGGGGGGGGGCAAGATTGATAGAGCAGAAAAGCAGGATACAATTATTATCGTTGCCTACACGCCGACCGACTTTCCGGCTGAGTACCCGCCGCTCTCCCGCGCGCGACACACGTCCTAGAAGAGAGATGAATTTTTGTGTACTGAACTTTCGATTTTTTTAAAGTAAGTGAGAGTAAATATTTCTTTTGTTTCCTTGTAAATTTAAATGTTTTTGATATTTTTCGATTTGTTTAGTAGTAAACATGCTTGCTTTGAATGGATTACATCGTTCATTGGTTTTATCTTATTTGATAATATTTTTTATCTCACCATCTTGTCCGACGATTACAAAAATTTTATTTTATGTATTGTTGTCCTTTGAAGACAAGCAGTCGTCTTGTATGAATATGAAGCAACCTCCAATCAGCGAAAAAACTACGCTCGAAAAATGATCTGACCAGCCCACTTATTCATGCATAGTCTGCGTAAAACCTTACCAAATACCCTTAACAGAAGACTGGATAGAATGTTCGTAGTGCAAGAATTTGACACATGAACTCTGCTCCTCCTATCTGGGCTATGGCTACTTCTTTTCCGACCAGTATGATGACTAAAAGGAATATTACTATCTTATGCGACTTCGTGATCCATCTTACCCGCCCTGGTTGAGCAAGATGGATAGTTACCGCTTTTTTATTATTCTTAAAAATTAATCATTTTCTTTTTGATATTATGTACATACCTACCTGATTTATATGTTGCCAATAATACGTTACTGTGTGAACAATTGTAAATAATTTAATGTTAATATATACATATATATATATATATATATATATATATATATATATATATATATATATATATATATATATATATATATATATATATATATATATATATATATATATATATATATATATATATATATATATATATATATATATATATATATATATATATATATATATATATATATATATATATATATTTATATTTGATTGTAAATGTGTAAATTATTATTTTTTCAAATTGAAATTATGTTTATTACTAAATAAATGAAATTATAAAATAAATGAGAGGGCACTTATCTAGTCTGTGGCGACCAGGAGCGACTCCACGCCTTTTTCTTTTTCTCTTCTTTCAGTGTTTGCGGTTTCCTACTTTGGTATTGGAACCTTTCTATTTTATCCTACAGCGGCAACACAACAATTCGAAAGATAAGATCAATGCTGGAAAATAATAGGCGATTAGATATCTTAAAAACTAATGATTATTAAAAATGTGTATCAATATTTCGGCCAAGCCGTCGTCAAGATAAATGAAATTTTGAAAATGTCATTTATCTTGACGACGGCTTGGCCGAAATATTGATAATATTATAAATAAATATTTTAATATTATACAATTTTATATAGGTTTACCCTATTTTGATAACATTATACAATCTTTATTATAAACTCCTCTGCCAGAAATTAAGATTGAAGTTTCTTCTTTCATTTCATTGAGCATATGGAGTTTTTTTTTATTTTTATTTCGATTTAATGGCTCGTTGATAACAAACTCAGCCAATTGTATCATATTTTAAATGTTGGTAGCATTCGAAATTTGAATTATTTCGTAATGTCACTTTCATTTAGAAAACGGCTTTGCCGAAGTGATCAATAGTTTATTTTTTAATTTTTTCGCTTAATTCGTCTCAATTGAAGGCATTTTGTGTTGCATAAGGATAAGCCCTGTTTATGAGATATATGGATGAATAGTGATCGTTAGTCGACTGCAAAAGGACCTTTAAACTTACATTGCACCGTCGAAAGTCGTGCACATCCGTTAGTATATATCATTCAAACATAAGCATTTCCCAATACAAGCTGGGATTTCCTTCGCTACTTTTTAAGTAGCTTTTACTAATTTTATTTTAAATAAAAACATCATCCTATAAACGGATTTCTTTACAAACCATATAAAATATAACAATATTATACTGTTTTCTACAATATTTCTTTACAATTTTTTAATATTATACAACTTTATATAGGTTTACCCTATTTTGATAACATTATACAATCTTTATTATAAACTCCTCTGCCAGAAATTAAGATTCAAGTTTCTTATAATTTATATATATATATATATATATATATATATATATATATATATATATATATATATATATATATATATATATATATATATATATATATATATATATATATATATATATATATATTGATATTTTAAGGGTGTAATTTTTTTTTAATTATTTTCAATAATATATAAAATTAGATTCATGAAAAGTTACTTATCTGGGGTCCTGGTGGACCAGAAACATTTTACCGATAGTTAATGTCCTCTTTAAATACTTAGGGCAGCAGCACCTGTTTCCGCAATTGATAACTTATGATGTTCTTAGTTATTGCTCACTGCAGCCGAATTATTGTATGCCCTTGGATGTAATAAGTATAGGAGGATGGTTTCTGTAACAGAAATGGATGTTAGTAACTTATTTTAGAAGAAATTATATGACTGAGAATATTTCGACACTAGTCGTATTCATCTCTATGAGAAATGTCATAGAGATGAATACGACTAGTGTCGAAATATTCTCAGTCATATAATTTCTTCTAAAATAAGTTACTAACATCCATTTCTGTTACAGAAACCATCCTCCTATACTTATTACATCCAAGGGCATACAATAATTCGGCTGCAGTGAGCAATAACTAAGAACATCATAAGTTATCAATTGCGGAAACAGGTGCTGCTGCCCTAAGTATTTAAAGAGGACATTAACTATCGGTAAAATGTTTCTGGTCCACCAGGACCCCAGATAAGTAACTTTTCATGAATCTAATTTTATATATTATTGAATATATATATATATATATATATATATATATATATATATATACATCTTGCGGTGTCAACTACAACGGGCGAGCCCGTCACCACAGGACGTTTTAACGATTAGTCGTTCTATCGCCCTGCAGTGAACGTAGAGACTTTGGACAGTACATTCTACGTCCAGCTACGTCACAACCCGTGAGAGTCCAACGCCTTACCGCGAGTAAGCCAGGAGTAAACCCGGCGGGCTCGAGATACTCGCGCCCTCACTTCCAATTGTGACCAGATTTCTCCGGTCTCTCGATTGGTTCCGAGTTCGAGGTCGCTTGCGCGGTCCTCTCCCTTATGAAGCGGTGAAACGGAGTGCACCGAATCTTCGCGGACCAAGGCGTCCTTTGCCCGCCTCTTACCCGGGATCGGATGGCCAATGGTCAATTCCAGAGCAGTCGCCATAAGGTACGCAACCACCCCCGCTCTATAGGAAACAATACAGTTCCCAGACTCCCCCGACTGTTAGTCGGAGAGCACAATCGATTGGCTTGCGCCGCACGGAGTGCAGACCGTCCAGGGGCGCCAGAGGTTTGATTCCCAGGGGAGACTGGTTGACCCAGTGTCCTACCCAGGATTCGCACCCCATGCGAGGAGGCCGTCGGATGGGTGTTGACCCGTGAGTGTGACCGACCCTGGACACATGGGTCATCGTGGCCAACTCATCATGGGCCCGTTAACCCCCATATATATATATATACAGTGGCGGATCCAGGATTTATATTTGGGGGGGGCTGAGGGTCGGTCTCGCTAATAGCTCTATTATATAAATGTGGTTAATATTTGTGCCAAGTTATGTTTATCGCGCAACCCGAACAGGACGACATAATTAAGTTCCCTAATGGTTCGGCGACGTTTGGCTCCAGCACAGGAGATGCCCCAATATCCCTAGCTAGGATCACCTAGCTGTGTCTCAAATTGCGTTTATCCCGTCCTCAGCGCTTAATCTTCCGACGCGCACTTAAGATCTGATTCAACTACGGTTTGCTTGAATTTATGCGCAAACTCGGCCGTAATGAAATCTAATTAAGTTTGAACTTAAATTTCCGGATGGTTGAGATAGGGCGGCAGAGACGGAGCAATTTGTAGCTGCCGAGTATTTGTATTTCATTTCAGTTACAGTATTTGGCTATTCTAACTGTTACCGAACTTAACGCTACTTTGAGCCCTAGCGGAGTTATGGAGCCTGTAAATGTTAGTATTCACCGTGGAATTTAATATGCGCACATTTTTTAAGGGGTGATAGATCACAAAATAAAAAATTTAAGTTACTATGTTTACAATTTTATAATTCTGTATAATCATACTGTGTGTTTTCCTTATTAAATAAATAATAATAAATTATGCTAAAAATTGCAACTTTCGTGGTATAACAGTATGACGGCGCAAGCTATAGCTTAGCGCTCCTATCGTCGTCAGAATGTTTGAGGGCCCAAAGGGGCCTTGAAAAATGCTTGACCCAAGATTTCGACGGCCTTAGGGCTCCTACTGGGCGGCACACTGTATATGGCGCTCTAAACACGTCCATACGGTATAAAATAATAATAATAGCTCTTTTTATTTTAATACTCGTATTATTTTCATAGATATGTTTTTTTATTTGGTTTCTTTACTAAATAATTATGCACTTCAATGCTCAGATTTCATTCAATCTCTTCTTATTATTTCTGTGATTAAATCAGCCTATATAAAAATGCGAAAGATGACACTAATAATTGAATGTTATTATTGTTATCGTTAGTTGAATTACCGCTGTAATACAACAGGTAGAGGTTGCGTAAGCGACTTCGAACTCGAAAGCAGTCGGGAGGACGGAGGTATCCTGAAGGTTAATTCCAGACGGAGATATCCTGCCAAAACTGGTAGTTAGAGGGTGAAGCTACCCGCTGGGTACCTTTTTCCGGTGACTCGCCGTAAGGCGTTGGACTCTAACGGGCTGCTGGTGAACTAGACAGTAGATTGTCTTATCCCTCAAGTCTTCTACGCTCATCCCACAGCTAAAAGAACGATCTATATCGTTATACCAGCCCGGGGTGGCAGGTTCGCCCGTTGTAGTCGACACCGCCCTCCTGTTATCATTAGTTTAATTATTGGATATTTATAATCAATCAGGCCTTCCGACCATTCATTATTTATGAAATAATAGATAGCTAAATAAATTGCTATTAGTTTGCTATCAGTTCCACCTACATTTGGCCGTTTTAGAAGTGTTGCCAGATTGTACTATGAAGTTAAGCTACATATCTAATACTGTATATAATCAATGGTAATAATAACAAATACAGGGGGGGGGGGGGGAAGATGGAAAGAGCAGGCAAGACGGATACACGGAGAAACTTTGTTTTATTCATTTAAAAAAGTCCAAAAAAAATAATTAAATAATAAAGTATGGCACACGAATACTTTTGGTGTATTTTGGGACATTATTTTATCGATAAAAATATATATTTTCATGATCTATTTAAATGGGTAGAATCAGCCCCTAAAATTTTGTGCGCAATTCAAATTCCACGGTGTTGATACGAGTACGTGAAATAGGCTAATAACTTATATATTCCTGGCCAAGAGAAGAATATTAATATGCAGCTATTCTCTTTTTTTAACAACGTAACAAAACCGGACCGCTACCCTTTTTACACGACTGCCAAAAAAGAAGGAGTGTCTAACTATGGTATTTATGTTTTCCGTTTCTTTATTCCACCATAACTTTGAATCGCTTGAGCCGATTTAGAAGTGTGTGATATTGTAATCTTTATATCATCCCGAGTGTCATAGAATACCTTAACTGTCAAAATATCAAGTGAATAGTTGTATAAACGTCCAAATATCGAAATTTTCTGTTTAGTGTCAAATGTAAGGTCTGATTGAGTACATTCCAAAAATATACTACACATCTATCTATATGGATAAATACATAAACCACAAATGTTTCATTAAAAAAAACCATAATCAAAATAATTACAAATACGGCTGTAATTTTCTGTAACGGCAGTCATGTTTTTAATTCTTTTTAATAAATTTACTTGCTCACAAATGTTTCCAAGATATCTCTATGTTGAAAATGAAGAAAGTCTGCAGACATCATATTAACCGTCTTTCTACAGTCAGATACACTGGACTTCGGAGCTGACATCTATTACGGGCGAACGTACCACCCGCAGCAGGAAGGTATAACGATATATAATCATAAACTTAGGGATAATACAGTCCACTCTAACTACGCCAACATGCCTGTGAGAGTCCAACTCTTTATCGCGTGGCACCAAGCGAACCCAACGGGCAGCCTCGAGCACTCACTACCAGATTTTACCAAATTTCCCCGTTTTTCGGTTTGGTCACGGATTCGAAGTCGCTTGCGCGGCCTCTACCTGAAGTAAGTGGTGATTAAGTTGGAATATATTGCGGATCGAGACGGCCTTTACCCGTCATGATCATTCGGGATCGGGTGGCCAACGGATCTTTTCAAGGATAGATGACGTCAGCACGACAACTATACCAGTTCTCATAGGAAACATACGTCTCCAGATTCCCCGGTTAATCGCCGGATTGGCAGCTTGTCTAGCAAACCAGACAGTGTACCAACCGCCCAGTTCCACACGAGGTGTTCCCCCGAATCTGGCAAGTGCTAGGTGTCCACGAGCGTACATAATATTTTCTTAGATGTACGATGAAAATAGAGTCTTGATTTCTATTTCTACTAATAGCGGCTGACAAAAACTTTTTGGAGAGACTCTATATACAGTGCGTACCGCTCTTTTCTGGAGGAGAAAATTTCTTTTTAATATGGTGCCGTTCCCCAAAACAGAAGGCCATACGTTATTAAGGAGTGAAAATATGCTAAATAAACGGATTTAGCGGCTACAATACCGCATAAAACCGTTATCTTTCTAATGGCTAATTCGGCACTGCACATTTTTTTACTGAGATCATTTGAGCGATCAGACCATTGTAATTTTTGGTCAATTTCTAATCCGAGGAATTCAATGGAGGGAACATTTTCTAGTTTGTCTGACCCAAAGTATACGTCCTTTCATTGGAATCAGATGGCCGAAAAGAGAAGCATTTTGCTTTTGATTTATTTACATTAAGCTACAATTTATTATATTTACTTGAAGCCATATACAAAGCCTGTCTATTGTTTCTTTTACTTTGGGCCAGAGTATCTCTATTTTTATCGCTAAAAAGAAGGGAAGTGTCATCGTCGAATAAAATGATGTCGTCATTCACGGATTTCAGGCACTCTGCGATGTCATTAATATAGACGAGGAAGAGAAAAGGTCCAAGTATTGATCCTTGAGGAGCACCTTTGTAGATATTCTGTGGCACGCCCTTGCTATTTTCGACTTACGTAGTCTGAGTGAGTTTTTGCAAATAAAATTCTGTGAGTTACAGTTTCTTATTCCTAACGCCGTAGTATTCCAATAGTTCAAGTAGGTTTGGGTGATCTACGTAATGAAAAGACTTAAAGAAGTTACATAATATGCCTATCGTTGTTTTCATATTGTCTATCCCAAGTAATGTTTTTAATAAGATTTATCTTGTGTAGAGAGATTTTTTTGTATAACGATTCAGTAGGCCATTAAATTTAGGCAAAAAATAAGATGTCCCTAGAATTAATAATAATAACGAAAATTAATGATATAAATTTAAAAGAAATTCAGACTAAAAATAATAAAAACGAATTTGTTGATATTTAATGTTGTCGTAAAAAACTTAATAATCTATGTATTTGTATTGGAAGCCAACCTTGGGTGCCGCAGTCCTGTCTTGGTGAAACTTAGAACGGGCAATCGTAATTGAATGCATATATACAAAAATCGAGTCTATACTGTTGACCGGAGTCCCCTCGTCAGAAGCCAACCCTGGATGCAGCAGCCATGTCATGGTGAAACTTAGAACGAGCTATCATAACTGAATGAAAATACAAAATTTCGTGACTGTGCTGTTGACCGTTAAGGAGTCCACTTGTCGGGAGCCAACGCATGGTGTATCAGGTCATGCTTACCATAAAAATACATTGTTATCGGAATTGAATCAACATGTACATTTTCTACTTCATATCATAATATTTAAGGAGTTCCCTCAATTCCTCATGGATCCCATCATCAAAACAAGATTTTGATAAAAAAAATCCGACCAATCTGCAAGTATATCCTTTAAAAAAAAAGGTGTTTCAAATCGGTTTATAAATGGCAGAGTTCTGAGGTAATAAACATTAAAAAAAAGATACAACCGAATCGATAGCCAGTAAAAAAGGTGAAACTGTTAAATTCACAGAGTAAAATGGGAATTCAAACTTAACCAGAGTTAAGAATTTTTTATAATAATTATTCATTAAGAACAAAAATATGAAACCTTAAGAGTCGTCCTAATCCCTTTTTATAATTATTTAGGTTATGTTATGAAGACTTAAATTATTGGAGCCAAAATGCGATGCGATAAAGTTTTAGACATTTTAACGACTCACAGAAACAGAATAATTAAAAAACAAGGATTTTCGCCTCTGAAGTTTTATATCCTTTCAGTTCAAGGTTTTGAAATTTAATCTTATGATTAATTTTGAAAAAAGTTATATACTGTAGCCATATTTCCAATTTAAAAATTTTGTCAGTTTAAAAATTTAGATTTTTTCAATGCGAATATAATAGTTTCTTAGCCATATATATATATATATATATTATTGCTTATGATGAAGCCATTCTTTATTAGTTTATTCTTTTTATTATTGAAATAGAGATTTTGTGTGTATGATTTGAGGAAGTAATTTTTAAAAAATATCCTTAAAATTGGGCTTTAAAACCTGTCCCTTTCAGAAAAAGCGACAGCGGGTGATGGGAACGTGATCAGAAATCAATGTTAGACATTATATAACAAGTTGTCGGAAATTTGCTATTACAGACCTTTTTAGTACTACGGATCTCCACGGTTATTCTTTAAATAAACCTTATTCTCAGACATGCTTAATGCAATGAAAATTACGTAACTTGTCAAATGAGCGATTTATATTTTAAATGTAATAAACGTGTTTAAGAAGCACATTTCATGCCAGTTTTATTTCACCCGCTGTCTCTTATGAATACTTGATGAGTCCCATCATCGCGACGCTTCGCTGAAATTACAGACGATCGCCGAAAAGGTTGCGATGGCTGAAAAGCAATTTCGGACGATGGGGTTTATTTTATGCAGATATCAGCTTCTCGCAGGCGAGACTCCGTGGCATCTTGACATTGCAGGCATGAACTTCGCCAATAATAAAATATGGGTCTCGGTCTCATAAAGAAAATATTAAAAATACAAAGCTTACACAGCGAGTTAAGGTTCAACGGCAAAACTTTGTAAAATATGGTAGACTTTGTTTTGTTTTATATAAGAAGTTTAAAAGCAATTTTCTTTGGTGAGTACTTTGGTTATCGGCTGATTTTATAGTGATTGGCTGCGGCTAGGGAGGTAATAACTTTGAGAAATATCAAAACCAAAATCTAATACTTTGCAATAGCAAAGTATTAGTATTTTAGTTCTTTTACTTACCGGGTCCACCATTCGACCAGGAGGGAAAGTATTTTGAACTCGCGAAAAAAATCGAGGTGATCATGAAAATATCTATTTTGACCCCCCCCCTTCCATTTTGAGACGATTAAGACCATTTCCAGATTGAAATCTATCTGTGTGTCTGTCTGTTTTACTATTCTTCCACGAAATCGACCAAACGCTTCATCCGATTAAGCTGAAATTTGGCATGCAGGTCTCATTCTGTGATGGTGAGAGTTAAAAAGACTGTGGTTGAAATCGGTACACCAGAGGGCGCACTAGTCATATATCATCCTCGAAATATAAAACTTAGAGAATTGGAATTTGGAACACAGATGCCTTGTTGGGGGAGAATCACATTGTGTGTTTTAGTTGGAATATCTCATATACAAGCTGCACTAATAATATTTTTAATCCGCCATATTTTAATGAAATATTGCGCCGAGCCACCCGAGCCACTAAACGAGCCGTGCCGCCTGAAGAGCCACATTGGGTGACAAAACCGATTTATACGTGGGATATATACGTTTTGTCCCCCGCCCCCCCCCCCCCCCTCCCGAGACGATTGAGACCATTTCGAGACTAAAGTTTTTCTGTATTTGTCTATCCCTCCACGATAGCGCCCAAACGCTTCATCCGATTAAGATAAAATTTGGCATTTAGGCATTATTTAGTCATGGCGAGAGTTGAAAAAAATGTGGTTAAAATCGTTCTACTAGAGGGCCCGCTAGTAATACTTCAATCTCGAAATATTGGATCTAAAAGTTTTGAAACTCGGTACACAGGTGCCTTGTTGTGCCAAATCACATTATGACACTTTGGTTGGAATACCTCATATATTTACAAACTACACTAATAATAATAAAATTCCGCCACATATTTTAATTAAATGTTAACGCCATCCCGTAGCGCTTGACCCAAACCCAATGTTAGCCGAGAAACGAGCCGCGCCGCCTGAGGCGTCGGAATGGAATCCATCCGGATTTCTTCACTGATCGAGAGTGAGAGCTCATCGATTTTATTTATGATAATAATATTCAGATGAAATCAGTCCTTGGCTACTTCCCAGGAAAGTCTTAGCATGATACAACCATTTTTGTTATATTGATGACGATTGCGAGAGTTAAGAATTTGAGCTGTAGGTATGTTTCGTGAAGTGTTTAGTGTGTTTGGCTGCTGCCAATGATTTATTTATTTATTTATTGAGATACTTATGATTAGGTATAGAGTTCATTGATCATGTAACGGTTGCTTCTTATAATAATTATATAAATTATGTAATAATTAATATAGGGAGGTTTAACACATCTTACATGACCTTTCCTGCCAATAGCACATCTAACTTGGCGATAATTTGGCCCGTCTCTAGATTTTTATGCAATTTTAAGAAATTAAATGTTTTTTTTAACAATAAATTATTTGGACCCACCACCTGTATATACACATAAATATACCAATTTTATAATATATAGCTATGTAATAAATAAATACATTTATAGTTCAAATTTAATAAAATTTAATTAGGAATAACAGATAAGTGATACTAAATAAATTGTCGTGTGTTGCGAAGAAGTTGATCAGATTTTACATATCCGTTGTCTATTAAGGTTTGCTTTAAATAATTTTATGTTAGAATAATTTTTCATGTCTTCACTTAGGGAATTATATAATTTTGGAGCTATGTAGAATATATGTCTTTGGGCAAATGTTGTCCTAGAGAGGCATTGAGAGAGCCTCTCTCAATGCCTCATTGCACCCTCGAGCACCCTCTCCCACACCGGGAGAGGGTGTTCATCGATTTTATTTATGAAATGAATATTCTTAAGAAATCAGTCCCTGGCTACTTGCCAGGAAAGACTTGTGGTGATATAACTAATTTTTTGCCTTTTATGAAAATTTGCTTTCGAATACGCGCAAATACTCTAAACACATAATCCCTTTAGAGCGCCTTTGTTTTTGTTCTTTCTTCACCCAGTACCTTTATATCCACCTCCGCGTTCCTTGCAAATTTACATCACTTTATCTGTTTCGCACCCCGTCATACTTTCCGCCTTTGAAATAAAAATGTAACAGTTGAGACTAAAGTTGGTCGAAGGCTGTTATTACCGAAGCGTATTGAATGGTAATTTTGCAGATTGGCCCTTTTGTAGTCCATTTATATTAGAATTGTGAGCATTTGATTAGATTTAATAACTTTGAGTATTGAAATGTAAATTTGGTAATTGGGTTTGTTTTGAATAATGCATAATTTGGACGAATTTAAGTCTCATTCGATATACAACGAATTGAGCTGAAATACAATAACCGAAAAGAAATTATATTCCTCACTGTATATTTCCTCAGCAGTATTATATACTATACAATTTATAAATGTGGCAATCCGCTACATGTATAAACTGTTTAGGGGGTTCGTTGATAATCTAAATATTCTTAGAAAAATCGGTTCGTTTGTATCCGCAAATTACTGCCGTGCTAGGACACTCTTCACTGTGCGGACCCTAAATCTGCCATCGTAAATGAAAATAGAGTAACTTGAAACAGAAAGTGTGAGAAAAACGCGGTCAAAGTTCGATTGTTAAATATGTATTTGTTTTCATGAACAAAGTAATCAATATAGATTATTTCTTTTAATCTTTAATGTTAAAAAAATAGTTAGAACTGCAATTCTGCATAAAAATATATATTAAATTATAATTGTTGAATTAATTAAATTAGATATTGTGTTTTAAATTAGGATAATAATTTGATATTTTTTTTATTTTTATGCTATTACACCGTAACTGAGTGGTTACTGTGTTATAGGTAAATTTCACCCATTACTGTGTTCTAACCATGTAAAATAAATATATATTTTTTAAATAAATAAAAAACTGCAGTAATTGAGATACTGTGATTAATTCGTGTATTAATAAATTAACTTTTAACAAAATTTTACCTAAAACAACAGTATCTGAAGAAGCCGTGTTGTAAGCAAAATAAAATATTTCTTAAATGCTTATAAGTATTAAAAAAGGTCACAGTAAATAATAGGTTACTGTATTTTAACTTAAAAAAATATACATACTGTGTTTTTTATTACAAATATACTGTTTTTTTTTTAATACTGTGTTTTTATCTAAGGTATCTTGGTAACTATCCATCGACAGACAAACCGAAAAATTTGCCTTAGAGTACTCCAACTCGTGATTTTAAAGAACCAAACTTGTATAAACACAGTAAATGAAGTTACTGTGTTTTCATTTACGACGGTAGAAATGCACTATGGGGGTTTCAAATTTAAAGGTTTAGCACGTGCCCGTTTTTAAAATGTTGTAAATTTGAACAATTTTAAACATCTTTTAACCTTTTTGAACTATTTTTAAACTTTTGGAAATTTGAACATTTTTTTTTTAATTTTTTGAATTTTTTTTTTTTTAATCACATTGCCCACGTTACTTCTCGGGAGTCTTTCCTTTAAAATTTCAAGTAAACCCATGCCCGCAATGCATGTTTTCATACTTTTAAAAATTTGAAATGTTTTAATTTTTTTTAAACTATTTTGAACTAAACCGCTTATATTACTGCTCAGGAGTCTATGTTTCAAATTTCAAGGCTTAGCCTGTGCCCGCAAGGCATATTTTGAAACTTTTGAAAATTTTAACATTTTTGAACATTGATGAACTTTTTTGAATCACACCGCTTATCTGACCCCTCAGGAGCCCATGTTACAAATTTCAAATTATTTGCCCTCAAGGCATATCTTTATACTTTTAACAATTTGAAAATTTTCGAAAACTTTTGAAATTTTTCGAACTTTGTTTTGATTTACACCGCTTTCTCTACCCCTCAGCAGTCTATGTTTGAAATTTCCAAAATTTACCAGTGCCAGAATGGCGAATTTTTAAACTTTTGTAAATTTTAACATTTTCGAACACTTAAAAACCTTTTTGAATACTTTTTGAACTTTTCATATTATTATGTCACACCGATTACTTTAGCTAAAAGGGATCTGAGTTTTAAAGTCAATGGGTCGAGCCGTTTAACCCCCAGGTCGATGGACATAGAGATACCAAATTCAAATATTATATATAAAGATAGATAGAATATATAGATAATATCGTTATTTTTTGTTTATTTATCGTTAGTTTATTATCTCTGGTAGGTACCTAATAAATAAAAGAAAAGTAGATTGAGTTTTATCTCATAATCAAAAACTTTAAAAAATCGAATAAAACAACAACCTTTATTCTAACGGTCTAAAAACAACTTAAATGGTCTAATATTATCAAAGATTATATTATAATAGATATTATTAGATAAAAACTATTTCTTATGTCAGTGATTACGGAAATAACCATTTTCAGCCCCCCTGAGATAATTAAAACCATTTCTCTTGTCAGTGTGTCTGTGCGTATTCCTCCACGACAGCGCCCAAACAGTTCAGCCGATTGAGCTGACATTTGGTTCGCTGGTATCATGTAGTCATGGCAAGGGTTGAAAGGGTCAAAAAGGCGAACACAGATATCTTGTTGGACCAAAATCACATTGTGAAATTTAGGTTGGAATATCTCATATAGCTACACTAATAATATTTAAGTTTGGCTATACATTTTAATAAAATATTCGCACCGAGCCGTCCGGGGCTAAGCGAGAAACGAACCGCACCGCCCAAGGCCGATGTGTGACGAAATCCAAACGAGTTCGTCCGACGCACGTGATCACGTGACACCCTGTTCCTGAATATTTGCCGAGTAGTAAGGAAGTGCAAATTAGATCGTTCTGTCTCCCGTGTGCTGAGCGTAGAAGACTCGGGACGAAAACAGTACACTGTCTAGTTACGCCACTCGCCCGTAGGAAGCCAACGCCTTATCGCGAGATAACCAGGTTAATCACCCAGCTGGTCGACACTCGCGCCCTTACTTCCAGCTGCAAACAGATTACTCCGGTCTTCCGACTGGTTACAGGTTCAAGGTCGTATACGCGCTCCTCTCCCTTACGTAGCGGTTATACGGTGTCTACCGAATCTATCGCGGACCACGGCACCCTTTGCCCGGCTATTCACGCAGGTATCCGTTTGGTCGTTTCAAGAGCAGTTGGCGAAAGGTCAACAACCACCCCCGCTCTATAGGAAACAATATAGTTTCCAGACTCATCCGGCTGTCAGTCAGAATGCACAATCGATTGGCTGACGCCGCGCGGTGCGCAAACCGCCCAGGAGCGCCCGAAGGTTTACTCCTAGGGGGAAATTGGCCCGCAGGCCAGAGTCCTACCCGGGCTCGCACTTCTGCATAGAGGCCGCCAAATAGGCGTTGACCCGTGAGTTTGTCCGATCCTAAACACTTTGGTCTTAGTGGCCTAACTGCAATAGGGCCCATTATCTCCCGGTATCTATGTATATGTAGGTTTTGAAATTCTAAAAAAAAAAAGATCCACCATAGTGGATATATAAGAAATAAAAACTTAAACAGTGGCAAATGATCGCCCTCCAATAAGGACAAAATTGGCCGTGTCAGAAAAACGGCGCTTGATTCCGTTATTATTCCGCAAAATTTAATTATGTAAAGTAGAGCATGCAAACATGGCGGGCAATTTGGCGCGCTCTCCCCGCGCGTCGCGGCGCCCATAAATACGCGCCATTTTTAAAGGGCAGATGTGACAGTCGGCCGGAAACGGCGGATGACTGTTCGTCGGATATCCCCCGACGCGGACGCGGCCGGAAGCGACGTTATGCTAACGACCCGCGAACGGGCGGCAAAATAAGAGAACGATAATTTGATAATTCCTTACGAGGGCGGCGCGCCATTCTAGCGTCACCCGCGCCGCCCTCGCGTTTCGCAGACAACGACGCGCCAAAGGCACTTATTAAACGAACACTTTTTCGTTATTTTTTACAGATCTATATTCAGTTCCTTACTACTTGGAAAATATTCGGGAACAGGGTGTTACGTAAGTCCGCTTACTCGGGGGATGGAGCTGACTAACTGACCAACTAATCCCTATCTCTATCTCTAAAAACAAGAGCAACGAATATGGGTCACCAATATAAAACTATGAACATCTCGGTTACTAAGAGTGCTTGGATATTGAAAAATTACCATATTAATAAATATTGAACACCAGGAACGCTTGTTATATTACTTTCCCGGCACACTAACCGACAAAAAGAGAAAGTATTGTGAACGTGCAAAAAAAACTAGATTAAGACAGAAATACCTATTTTAGCTTCCTCCCCCCCCCCCCTCCCCCCGTATATGGCTCAGACCATTTCCAGATTGAAGTATGTATAGCGCCCAAATGCTTAATCCGGTTGAGCCTAAATTAAGTATACAGGAAAAGATTGTGGATGAAATCGGTCCACCAGAGGGCGCGCTAGTCATACTCCAATCTCGAAGTATTGGACTTAGATACTTGAAATTCGATAAGCAGGTAGCGAAATCTAGGTCAAATCTAAACCTTCTTGGGCCGAAACCTAACTGTGAAATTTTTGGTTGGAATATCTCATATACAAGCAGCCCAAATATTATTTAAAGTCCGCCATACACTAATTAAATAGTAAGGCCCTTAACGTGGATCGTTTGAAATTCGAATTGGAAGGCTCTCGATCGAGCCGCATTTGCAATTTTATTTTCAAACTAGCTGACCCGGCGAACTTCGTACCGCCTAACAGTCAATGAATGTCGTGTTACAGATTAGCTGAACTTAATTTATGATTTTATGCAAGTAATACAATGAATACAAAATATATATTAGGTTCATTACTTTATTAAGATAATAACACAAAAATAAATATGAAAGTACAAAAATTAAGTATATCAATCGCGTGTCAGCAAGACATGATCGAATTAAACTATTTACATATTGTGCAGCATTGGATGCACTCGGTTTAATTCTCTTCATTGAAGCCCCTTGTGATATACGACATTTTTTGTTTTTTTTTATCAGGCGCAAGAACAAATAAAGCGTATGATTTGCCGACACTTGAACATGCCACGTACAACTAACCATGAGAAAAACACGGATTTCCATTTTGTATGGGAAAATGTTTTTCTTTTATTTTAATTTTTCGTCAATTTTCAAATTTTTGTTTTTAATAGTTATTCTGCTATTCGGAACGGAGACAAATACAACAAATCAAAATCAATGAAAATCGGTCCAGCCGTTTTCGAGTTATAAGTGTTCGAACAAACCCTACTTTGTTTTGTATATATATATATATATATATATATATATATATATATATATATATATATATATATATATATATATATATATATATATATATATATATATATATATATATATATATATATATATATATATATATATATATATATATATATATATATATATATATATATATATATATATATATATATATATATATATATATATATATATATATATATATATATATATATATCTTATATATAAAGAGAGAAGTTCCGATTCATTCATTGACTGACTCATCAACGCCCAGCCCAAACTCTTAGACCTAGAAAGCTGAAATTTTTAACATACGTTCCTTTTAGGACGCAAACGCTCACTAAGGGCGGATTTTTCGAAATTCAACCCCTAAAGGGGTGAAAAGGGGTTTCACAGTTTGTATGGAAAACCTATATAGATGTACTTTTTAATTCGAAACTTTGAAAGACTACTCTAATAAACAAATAAGGAAATAGGTGTTTCATGTTTTGTCAAAATTCTACCCTTAAAGGGGAAAAACGGGGGTTTAAAATTTGTATGGACAAACGATTTTAGATGGACTTTTTATTTCGAAAGTTTGTAAGATTACTCTAATTAATAAATAAGGAAACAAGTGTTTCATATTTTTTCAAAATTCAACCCCTAAAGGGGTGAAAAGGGGTTTTGAAATTTTTATAGAGAGACGATATAAATGTACTTTTTAATTCGAAACTTTGTAAGAATACTCTAATAAACAAATAAGAAAATAGGTGTTTCATGTTTTTTCAAAATTCAACCCCTAAAGGGGTGAAACGGAGTTTCAAAATTTGTATGAATGAACAATATTAGATGTGCTTTTTATTTCGAATTCCTGTAGGATTACTATAATAAAAAAATAACAAAATGCTTCATTCGTGGTTTTTCCAAAACTCAACCCCTAAAGGGGTGGAAAGGGGTTATAAAATTTGTAAGGAGAAACGATATAGATGAACTTTTTAATCAAAACTTTGTAAGATTACTCTTATAAACAAATAAATAAATACGTGTTTTATGGTTTTTCAAAATTCCGCCCCTAAAGGGTTAAAACGGGGTTTTAAAGTTTGTATGGATAAACAATTTTAAATGGACTTTTTATTTTGAAACTCTGTAATTAGGTATTCTAATAAATAAATAAGGAAACACGTGTTTCATATTTTTTCAAAATTCAACCCCTAAAGGGGTGAAAATGGGTTTAGATTTTTTTATGGAGATACGATATAGATGTACTTTTTAATTCTAAACTTTGTAAGATTACTCTAATAAACAAATAAGAAAATAGGTGTTTCATGTTTTTTCAAAATTCAACCCCTAAAGGGGTGAAACGGAGTTTCAAAATTTCTATGAATGAACAATATTAGATGTGCTTTTTATTTCGAATTCCTGTAGGATTACTCTAATAAAAAAATAACAAAATGCTTTTTTCGTGGTTTTTCCAAAACTCAACCCCTAAAGGAGTGGAAAGTGGTTATAAAATATGTATGGAGAAACGATATAGATGGTCTTTTTAATTCGAAACTTTTTAAGATTACTCTATTAACCAAATATGAAAATAGGTGTTTCATTTTTTTTTTAATTCTACCCCTAAAGGGGTGAAACAGGGTTCCAAACTTTGTATAAATAAACAATATTAGACGTACTTTTTATTTCGATACTTCGAAGGATTACTCTAATAAAAAGGTAAGAAAATACGTCTTTCGTGGTTATTCAAAATTAAACCCCTAAAGGGGTGAAAAGGGGTTATACAATTTGTATGGAGAAACGATATAGATGAACTTTTTAATTCAAAACTTTGTAAGATTACTCTTATAAACAAATACACAAATAGGTGTTTTATGGTTTTTCAAAATTCCGCCCCTAAAGGAGTAAAACGGGGTTTTAAAGTTTGTTTGAATAAACGATTTTAGATGGAGTTTTTATTTCGAAACTTTGTAAGATTACTCTAATAAAGAAATAAGGAAACACGTGTTTCATATTTTTTCAAAATTCAACCCTTAAAGGGGTGAAAATGGGTTTCGAAATTTATATGGAGAGACGATATAGATGTTTTTAATTCGAAACTTTGTAAGATTACTCTAATAAACAAATAAGAAAATAGGCGTTTCATGTTTTTTCAACATTCAACCCCTAAAGGGGTGAAACGGGGTGTTAAAATTTACATGAATGAACAATATTAGATGTGCTTTTTATTTTGAATTCCTGTAGGATTACTCTAATAAAAAAATAGCAAACTGCTTCTTTCGTGGTATTTCCAAAATTCAACCCCTAAAGGGGTGGAAAGGAGTTATAAAATTTGTATGCAGAAACGATATAGATGGTCTTTTTAATTCGAAACTTTGTAAGGTTACTCTATAAGGTTACAAATAAGAAAATAGGTGTTTCATATTTTTTTTAAATTCTACCCCTAAAGGGGTGAAACAGGGTTCCAAACTTTGTATGAATGAACAATATTAAATGTGCTTTTTATTTCGAAACTTTGAAGGATTACTCTAATAAAAAAAAATAAGAAAAAACGTCCTTCTTGGTTTTTTAAAATTCAACCAATAAATGAGTGAAAAGGGGTTATACAATTTGTATGGAGAAACGATGTAGATGAACTTTTTAATTCGAAACTTTGTAAGAATAAATTCTACTAAATTTAATGGGGAAAAGAAACTCTAATAAATTTAAGGGGGAAACAAGTGTTTCATGTTTTATCAATATTCAGGACCTAAAGGGGTGAAACAGTGTATATATTTTTTTCTTTTGGATAAACGATATTATATTAACTTTTTAATTCGAAACTTTGTAAGTTTTTTTCTAATGAACTAATAAGCAAATAGGTATTTTATGTTTTTTAAAAATTCAACCCCTAAAGGGGTGAAACGGTGTTTCAAAATTTGTTTGGATAAACGACATTAGATGGACTTTTTAATTCAAAACTTTGTACGATTTTGAAACTTTGTAAGATTACTCTAATAAACAAAAAAGCAAATAGGTCTTTCGTATTTTTTTAAAATTCAACCCCTAAAGGGGTGGAAAGGGGTTTCAAAGTTTGTATGGAAAAACGATATTAGATGAACTTCGTATTTTTTTGAAATTTCACCCCTAAATGCGTAAAAAGGGGTTTTAAAGTTCTTATAGAGAAACGATATTAGATGGACTTTTTATTTTGAAACTTTGTAGGATTACTCTAATAAACAAATAATCAAATACGTCTTTCGTGTTTTTTCACAATTCAACCCCTAAAGGCGTGAAAAGAGGTTTAAAATTTGTATGGAGAAACGATATTAGATGGAATTTGTAGGAATACTCTAATAAACATTTAGGCAAATACTTATATCGTTTTTTTAATTCAACCCCTAATGGGGCGAAAAGGGGTTTAAATGATATTAAACAAATAAGCAAATGCATGTTTCATATTTTTCTAAAATTTACCACTAAGGGGGTAGGAAAGGGTAAATAACGCTAAAAATCAAAATAGAATCTGAGTCGCGCCTGACGGTTCCCGGACGCGAGAAGGCGCTAGAACCTTATTATAAATTCATCATTTGTCTCAATAACATGCGCAAGCACCGCGATCGTCAAATGTTCACGCCTTAATTACTTAGTTGATCATCATGAAGTAAATATTGACAGGAGTACAGAGAAGGTCGTTGGGTACCTTTATATATTACACGCAAAAGTTACCACTTGATTAAGAAAAAGGGATCTATCTTAACCCAAATTTAACGCGTGCGAAGCCGCGGGCAACAGCTAGTATCTTATATATAAAGAGAGAATTTCCGATTCATTCATTGACTGACTCATCAACGCCCAGCCCAAACTCTTAGACCTAGAAAGCTGAAATTTTTAACATACGTTCCTTTTAGGACGCAAACGCTCACTAAGGGCGGATTTTTCGAAATTCAACCCCTAAAGGGGTGAAAAGGGGTTTCACAGTTTGTATGGAAAACCTATATAGATGTACTTTTTAATTCGAAACTTTGAAAGACTACTCTAATAAACAAATAAGGAAATAGGTGTTTCATGTTTTGTCAAAATTCTACCCTTAAAGGGGAAAAACGGGGGTTTAAAATTTGTATGGACAAACGATTTTAGATGGACTTTTTATTTCGAAAGTTTGTAAGATTACTCTAATTAATAAATAAGGAAACAAGTGTTTCATATTTTTTCAAAATTCAACCCCTAAAGGGGTGAAAAGGGGTTTTGAAATTTTTATAGAGAGACGATATAAATGTACTTTTTAATTCGAAACTTTATAAGAATACTCTAATAAACAAATAAGAAAATAGGTGTTTCATGTTTTTTCAAAATTCAACCCCTAAAGGGGTGAAACGGAGTTTCAAAATTTCTATGAATGAACAATATGAGATGTGCTTTTTATTTCGAATTCCTGTAGGATTACTCTAATAAAAAAATAACAAAATGCTTTTTTCGTGGTTTTTCCAAAACTCAACCCCTAAAGGAGTGGAAAGTGGTTATAAAATATGTATGGAGAAACGATATAGATGGTCTTTTTAATTCGAAACTTTTTAAGATTACTCTATTAACCAAATATGAAAATAGGTGTTTCATTTTTTTTTTTATTCTACCCCTAAAGGGGTGAAACAGGGTTCCAAACTTTGTATAAATAAACAATATTAGACGTGCTTTTTATTTCGATACTTCGAAGGATTACTCTAATAAAAAGGTAAGAAAATACGTCTTTCGTGGTTATTCAAAATTAAACCCCTAAAGGGGTGAAAAGGGGTTATACAATTTGTATGGAGAAACGATATAGATGAACTTTTTAATTCAAAACTTTGTAAGATTACTCTTATAAACAAATACACAAATAGGTGTTTTATGGTTTTTCAAAATCCCGCCCATAAAGGAGTAAAACGGGGTTTTAAAGTTTGTTTGAATAAACGATTTTAGATGGAGTTTTTATTTCGAAACTTTGTAAGATTACTCTAATAAAGAAATAAGGAAACACGTGTTTCATATTTTTTCAAAATTCAACCCTTAAAGGGGTGAAAATGGGTTTCGAAATTTATATGGAGAGACGATATAGATGTTTTTAATTCGAAACTTTGTAAGATTACTCTAATAAACAAATAAGAAAATAGGCGTTTCATGTTTTTTCAACATTCAACCCCTAAAGGGGTGAAACGGGGTGTTAAAATTTACATGAATGAACAATATTAGATGTGCTTTTTATTTTGAATTCCTGTAGGATTACTCTAATAAAAAAATAGCAAACTGCTTCTTTCGTGGTATTTCCAAAATTCAACCCCTAAAGGGGTGGAAAGGAGTTATAAAATTTGTATGCAGAAACGATATAGATGGTCTTTTTAATTCGAAACTTTGTAAGGTTACTCTATAAGGTTACAAATAAGAAAATAGGTGTTTCATATTTTTTTTAAATTCTACCCCTAAAGGGGTGAAACAGGGTTCCAAACTTTGTATGAATGAACAATATTAAATGTGCTTTTTATTTCGAAACTTTGAAGGATTACTCTAATAAAAAAAATAAGAAAAAACGTCCTTCTTGGTTTTTTAAAATTCAACCAATAAATGAGTGAAAAGGGGTTATACAATTTGTATGGAGAAACGATGTAGATGAACTTTTTAATTCGAAACTTTGTAAGAATAAATTCTACTAAATTTAATGGGGAAAAGAAACTCTAATAAATTTAAGGGGGAAACAAGTGTTTCATGTTTTATCAATATTCAGGCCTAAAGGGGTGAAACAGTGTATATATTTTTTTCTTTTGGATAAACGATATTATATTAACTTTTTAATTCGAAACTTTGTAAGTTGTTTTCTAATGAACTAATAATCAAATAGGTATTTTATGTTTTTTAAAAATTCAACCCCTAAAGGGGTGAAACGGTGTTTCAAAATTTGTTTGGATAAACGACATTAGTTGGACTTTTTAATTCAAAACTTTGTACGATTTTGAAACTTTGTAAGATTACTCTAATAAACAAAAAAGCAAATAGGTCTTTCGTATTTTTTTAAAATTCAACCCCTAAAGGGGTGGAAAGGGGTTTCAAAGTTTGTATGGAAAAACGATATTAGATGAACTTCGTATTTTTTTGAAATTTCACCCCTAAATGCGTAATAACGCTAAAAATCAAAATAGAATCTGAGTCGCGCCGGACGGTTCCCGGACGCGAGAAGGCGCTAGAACCTTATTATAAATTCATCATTTGTCTCAATAACATGCGCAAGCACCGCGATCGTCAAATGTTCACGCCTTAATTACTTAGTTGATCATCATGAAGTAAATATTGACAGGAGTACAGAGAAGGTCGTTGGGTACCTTTATATATTACACGCAAAAGTTACCACTTGATTAAGAAAAAGGGATCTATCTTAACCCAAATTTAACGCGTGCGAAGCCGCGGGCAACAGCTAGTATATATATATATATATATATATATATATATATATATATATATATATATATATATATATATATATATATATATATATATATATATATATATATATATATATATATATATATATATATATATATATATATATATATATATATATATATATATATATATAGATTAAATGAGATGGAGCGCGTTCGAAATCTAAATTTTAATTGCGCTGCCATATTACTATGATTTTTCGCCAACTGCTCACCGATTTAATTTATGAAATGAATATTCAGATGAAGTGAGTCTCTGGCTACTTGTCGAGAAAGTCTTAGGCTGACACACCCGATTTTTATATATCTACTCAATAGCGATTATTTAAATTTTCACAAGAAAAGCCTTGCAATATACTTTGTCCATCCATGTCTATATCGATTTTTATGATTTTCACGTAAAAAACCTTTTTGAGCACTTTCACCAAATTTTGTCCATACATATCTGGCAATAAATTTCGTTTATAGTTTTATTATATTCTTAACTATAGCGATTATTATGATTTTCGCAGAATAACCCTTTTGAGTATCTTTACCAAATTTCGTCCATATTTGTCTCGCAAAAGATTTCGGTTTTTTATATCCGTATCTATAAAGATTATTATGGTTTTCGCAGAATAACCTTTTTTGGCATTTTTACCAAATTTTGTCCATAAATGTCTCACAGCATAGTGCGATATAAATGTTTGTTTGCACGATGCAAATATATTTATTTATTCATTTTATTTTCGGGAAACATACAGCGCTTCATTAATTATTACTAAATATTCTAATACAGTGTTTCGATGGCCGATTAATTGTTTCCTACATTATTTTCTTATACGGTAAATTAAAAGTTGCATTGCACTAAATTAAATTAAATTAAATTACAATTGAACTATTGCAAGGATAGGAAAGGAGAGGGATGGGATATATGTAGGATAGGATATAAGTATTCAAATTATACTCTTTGCTATTCTAATTTTCGCTCTGAGTGTTTTGAAACAATTTGTGTACTCCCTATATAACCACTGCCTAGACGCCGAGTGAGCTAAGGACAGCCTCGCTGAATTTAGGATGATTCAAGTAAAAAATGTCGATATCTTCGAATCGACTGTTATATGTGGTCATCAAGCGGTGCATAACAGAGTTTTGGGCGTAACTAGTGTTCACACGAGGGATTTCGAACGTACGAGGAGAGCGAATCCAGCTTCTTTATCAAATGAGGGCTATCAATTTTGTTATGTATTATTTTATGCAATAATGTCATATCAGCCGCTGTTCGGCGGTCTTCCAGTGAACACATACTGAAATAGTTCAGCCTGCTCTCGTAAGTTCCAAGTCCTAAGTGCTCACGATAGTCCAGGTATCTAACAAAACGTCTTTGGACGCCCTCCACCCTATTTTTGTACACGCCATATTGCGGATTCCAAATTTGCAATGCGAACTCTAAGGTGCTACGAACATAAGAAAAGTAAAGCGTTTTAAAGATGTCAATGTTCGAGAATGGTTTACATATTCTATTAACAAAACCCAGAGTCCTCAAAGCCTTGCAAACAATACTGTTGATGTGTTGGTCGAACGTCAGCTTTTGATCCAGTTGTACCCTAAGATCTCGAATGCACTGGATATATTCACCATTTACGCGGTATTTGAAATTGGTGCTTTCCTTTTTGCGACTGAATATTATTACATTTGGTAGCATTTAAAGTGAGCTTATTTTTCACGCAATAATCAAAGAGTCGGTCAATATCTGTCTGAATATGGAGACAATCGGCCATGCTTTCCACTTGAGCATAAACTTTGAGATCATCCGCATATAATATATAATGCCCTCTGGTGAAGCATAAGCCAATGTCAAATATATAAGCGTTAAACAGTAAAGGACCCAAATGAGAGCCCTGCGGAACTCCAGAAGGGACTGTCGCGAAGTTAGATCTGAAACCACCAACCGCTACAGCTTGGTGCCGGTTTGTGAGAGGAAATCCACCTAAAAAGGTCTCCGTGCACTCCCAGCCTCCTTAATTTATAAAGAAGAATCGGGTGATCAACCCGATCGAATGCCTTAGCGAAGTCTGTGTAGATAGCGTCTACTTGCTTTCGCCCGTCCATGGTCATTAGGATAAAGTTAGTATATTCCGCCAAGTTTGATACTACCGAACGCTGCTTCCGTGTTGCTCGGCGGGTAGAAAAGTTGATAATCGGGGGTAAACGCGACCTCAAAACATCACCGCGGTGTAACATGCCCGACGAGGCATGCGTCGTCGTTATTTTGGGGGAAATATTTTTTTGGCTTTTATCAATTTTTGCACCATTGCCCAAAAATAGGAGTGGTATGTGTTTAAGATTCATCTATGTATGTTTTTCGTTTCTTTATTCCACCATAACTTCTAAACGCTTAACCCTTTGAGTATGATACGACCAAATCTGGTTCTGAAACAATTATCCATTGAGTATGATACGACCAGATCTGGTTCCGCGTTTTTTTCACTTCTTTGACGTTCTCATATTTATTCATAATTATCTAATTGTTTTACAAAATGATATTTCAATATTCTATATTCGAAATTTCAATGCAATCATTGTGCAGTTGTTCTTTTTATGATTGGTGTAGTAGTTTCGTAGTTATAGTACTTTAAGGTCGATGTCGCCGAAAATCCTGCAAGAGAGACAGATGCATCCATGAAAATACCCATTTACTCCAAGGGTTAAACCGATTTAGACGTGTGTTTATATTGTTAGAATCATTGTCATCCCGAGTGCCATCCTTGTCATCCTTAGCTGTACAAAAACAGGTAGTTGTCTAAATGTCCATATGTCAATAAATCTACGGGTATGAGATGTCCACGGAGGCAAGCGACGTAAGTTTTTTCACCCGGCATACGCCCGGTTAAAAAACTAAATTAATATTATAGGTTTGCAGCTGTCTTACAAGACTTTGACATATTGATCAATGTTCTAAAAATATTCGAGTACACATTTTGTAAAACCATCGTTTAATGACCTTTCTTGTCGCGGCGTGGCGCTAAGTAGACACACTAAAGGGAACTTCATATTTACAGTGGAGATAAAATCGTTAATGTAAAAGTGCGCTGTAAGAAGTTTATATCTGCCTTAAGTGCGTCATCTACTTCGGAGATTTAATTATTTTCGTCTGGCGACGCACTGTGCATAAACGAGTCATAGACTTGGTCCTCACTAGACGAGGCGAGTACGCCTCGTCTGCTTCTGAGTCAGCGACACCGATATACATATTTTTTTTACTTACCATATCTCAGGACTTTCAGGACAAAATTGTCATAAGGAAGTTATACTAGTAATAATTATATCATTGATTATATTGGGTATTAGATTGTCTTGGAAGCCAGGATTTTACGATAAAACGCAACGTGTAGGTCGCAGTCATAGTTCCAAATATTGATTTGTCTTCTCTCATGTTCAATATGGCGGCGTTTGTGGTATATCAGTATAATCCTTTGTTAAGGAGGTACGTGAAAAGCTGATTATCAGATCGGATTGAATTAGCATGCACAAGCACTCACAAGCACATTCGCACTACAGATACACACACCCACACACACATACATACACGCACACACACATACAAACACACACATACACACACTCACACATACACGCTCTCCATCACACAAACACACACTAACATCCATACACTCGCACCTAGCGATTTTAACTGTTACTTTTAAATTCTTTTTGGTATTATTTATTTTGTATTGTTTAGCATATTTTGTAATCCTTATATAGCAAATAATTTAAAACATCATTGGCTTTGTTACTGGTGTATATATTATGCTTATACGTATTTTTTTATGCTGTATGTTTTTAAGGAAAAATAAAATAAAAAATAAAGGCGCTCTATGGATGGCGCTCTACACAGGCCTATACCACAGTATACCAGACAGCACCGTCTCTTACAACAAAATTGAAAACGAAGTGACCTACGTCATGAAATCAAGGCTCGCATATGGCCGCCACATGTCTACTACTCCGCCAAAGCAGACATTCAAATGTTTTAAGAAATTCGTTAACCTTCGCAAGCGCTTAACGCTAACCAAAGGCGTTCGTCGAGACGCACCACTCTGATCACTTCCCTTGCACCCTGTCCCCGCAATCCCCTGTCGCTTGAGAGTGTGTCTACTGTTTTCTCGGTATACTGTACCTATACTGTATCCTATCTCAAAATAAAATAATAATAAAATAACAAACGAATTGTTAAATCATATCCCTTATTATTTGAATATTATTTACATAAACATGTCAATTTTCAATTTGGTATACATGTTTGAATAGGTTATAATTACGCAGTTAAAAATTCAGGTAGACTAATAGATGGCATTCTATTTCTCATTATTATTCCTGTTAATGTAATCAGCCTATATGAAAATGCGATATATAGCACTAATAATTAAATGTTATTTTTGCTATCATTCATTAAATTATTGGGTTTTTCTTATTCAATTATTTTTTTATAAAAAAAAAAACATTCATTATAAATGTTATTACAGATGGCCAAATAAATTGCTATTAGGTCCACCGGAAAATGCTGTCAGCGCTACCTGCATATCGTTGGCGTACAAAGGTTGTTAAAAAATCCTATAGAACACAGTGGCGTACCCAGGGTTGGTGAATGGAGCAAGCCCGGGCATACCTTTTAGTGTTTTTTACGCATTTTCTATTAAAAAAAAGTGGTACCTCTTTACTCTTCAATCTTCAGTTTGAAGACGAGAGCAACAAGAACTGGTGATATGTTGTGCCAAGATCTTACACAACATTTGGCCAGCGCCATTTCACGTTCATTGGCCCTAGAATGTATAACAATCTTCCCGACGCAATTAAAAGTAGTGAGAACACATCCACTTTCAAAAAATCTCTAACGGATTGGTTGTTGGAGGTGGGTAGGGACGGTTTAGGGAATATGTTGACTGTTGTATTTTGAATGATAGTATTTAGTACTTAGTATTTAGTTTTTCCATGATAATTTTAAATGACTATTATAGGTATGTGAGCGTCATATCAATATGTAATTGATTTATATATGTATATTATTTTAGTTTTTATTTTATTTATTTTGGTTTTAATATTATTTTCGTATAAATATATGTATGTGTATGTGTGCATACATGGATATATATTTTATCTATAGATGTATATAAGTATCTATCCATATTTGTATATGCGTAAATATTTGTAGTTTTAAAAATAAGTACTAATTATAGATTAAGTTGACAGTGCACACTTAATATCATCATTAAAAGTCTGCCTTAGAACAGGCCTAGGCCTAGTTAGGCGACTGTGTCAATCATAAAAATAATGTCGCATCAATTTCTTGCTAACATCTTAATCAAATATGACATTAACTTTTTACTAGATGTGTTACTACTAAATAAAATAAAAATAAAAATAAATAAAAAATGTACTGCTTGTGTCGTAGATTGAGGCACACTGGAGGCATGCTACTGCTAGATAGAATTTAAAATATACCTATTTATCAGCAGTCGCATACCTGCGGTGGCTTTAAAAAATGCCGTTTTATTTGCTTGAGCGATTGAAATCAAGTTGAGACAGAACTCACCACAAGGGATAATTTCCTCCATTGTTTATCAGGCAATAAAAACCAGAAATCAATTGAAATTATACAACAAAAAATCTCCCCCTTTGTTCAAAACAAACGGAACTAAATGCGGAACACGCTCGCATTCTACTTCCATAACGCAAGCCTGGCTTATTCGTCAATACAAAAGTCGTATAAATACATATGTTATATCGTTTTGCGTAGTTTCCCAGTGGCCAGAATGAAAAGACCACTGATTTTGAAAGCTCCGTTGCAAGCCCATGTGTGCGAGCGAGATGACTAGCTGAACTCAGCTCGGTATGATTGCAGCGAATTGTCGCTGTCGACAAGCTGTTTTGTCGCTTGGAGCGATCTGTGCCCGCTAGATAGCAATAGGCGCTCGCAAGTTCATTCATTAGTTTACCGATCTTTTTAAGAAGATTTTTAAGATAAAAGCAAGCCGGACTTTTCTGCTTGTATGAAGGAACCACCAATGATAGAACAGTCTAATGCCCTATATATCACATATCAATGGTTATATTTTCGCATATCGGTATTATTAAATGTGTTGATACTATATATATATATATATATATATATATATATATATATATATATATATATATATATATATATATATATATATATATATATATATATATATATAATCATACTTTACCGTAAAAACCGCATCCAGTGATATTGCAGAACTTTTGTTGATCCACCTTCTTTTGTTTGTCAGCGATGAACTGAGAGAGATATAGTTGTCTTTGTCGAATATAAGTGTAAGATATGCTTTTTCGCTTACATGTATTCGAAGCTAGATACTTATACTCGCTATTATTTTTTACCTAATGCTCGAGCGTAAGTTGATCCCTAACGGTCAAATTTATCACATTCGTTCATTGTTGATCCAGATCAAGCAAGTGCTATCAAACGATATATTCTTATACTATCGTCTCTCATTACATATATAATCTCGTCATATTTTAGTTATTGTTCTTATTTCTTTAAAACAGGACAAGGCCAATTACAAGTCAATCTTGTTAATAACCTTAAATAAGTTTGTACTTCCTGGGTAACGAAAAAGTTATTTTAATATTGAATTTATCTACACATTTAGGAATTTACTAAAGCAACAGTGAATTACACGGTACGTCTCATCTTTAGTCCAGAGTCGATGATCGAGCCAATTTTAAAAAACCACTTGCGAAAATTTGTCTTAGTGGGATCAAATTCACTAAAAGATAATTGCCATACCACGGGCAGCTGTGGGGCGCATTTAGCAATCACATTAGACCATATCCACACTTAGGCCATAACATTGCAGCATCATTACTGAGGAACCCGGAGTTCAATGAAAAAGTCTTTGCTTGAAAACGACAATACTGATTCAAAACCCAGCAAATCCTTCTTTCTTTCGCGGTTCAGTGTGGTAGTATCGCTGCAGCATCAGGATTTGGGGCCCAACGATAGAAATTATGAAAATGTTGTAATATCATAGAGACTGAATACGCATTTCATGAGATCAGTTCGGTAGGAGCAGTTAAGAAATCGGTTGCGTCACACGCCAAGTCTTTCACGACAAGTAGCCAAGGACTGATTTCATCGGAATATTAATTTTATAAATAAAATCGATAAGCGCTTTCTCTCGACCGGCGGACGATTCCGGTAGTGTTCTATTACACATCCTCAGCGGCGCAGATGGCGCGGCTCGTTTCTTGTCTAGCTTTGTGAGGCTCGGCGTTATCATTTGGTTAAAATATATGTCTGAATTTAAATAACATTAGTGCAGATTGTACATGAGATATTCAAACCAAATTTCACAATAATCTTTCCGCCGAACACGGCATCCAAGTCCAATAATTCAAGGAATATAAATGACTTTTTTGCCCCCTGATAAACCGATTTTAACCACAACCTTTTAACTCATGCCATGACGAAATGTTGCCTGCATATCAAATTTCAACTTAATCGGATCAAGCGATTGGTCGCTATCGTCATTGATTTTATAGTATAAAATCAATGCTATCGTGGAAGAATACATACAGCTAGACAGAGGGAGATACAGAGACACCTTTATTTATCTGGAAATCGTCATAATTATCTCGTGGGGCTACAAATAAATATTTTCATGTCGATTTTTTTTTCACAGTACTTTCCCTTTTGGTTGGTTGGTGAGACGGAAAAGTAAAAACTTGGTTGTGTCAGTACAAGAGTGAGTCATCAATTACAATTTTTTAACGATTCACACATCGCAAGCGACGCCGCTTTAAATGGCCTGACTCTTAGTTTAATTTATGGTAGATTTTAAATATTATTTGTGTCGCTTGTATACAGAATGAGTTTAAATTACCAGGCGTCATTTGAGGGGTTGGATGAGTCTTTGAGTGATGACCGATTTCAATTACAATTTTTTCAACTCTTGCCATGACCTGCGTGCCGAAATTTATCAAAACGGGATGTAGCGTTGGACGCTATCGTGGAGGAATACACACACACACACACACAGACTGACACAAACACACAGAAGTTGCCTTAGTCATTTTGGGGATGGGTGGGGTGAGGGATGGGCAGAGGGGGAGATTAAAAATGTGTAGCCTTCTTCTTCTCGAAATAAATATTTAACCCGTTCACAATACTTTACCTCATCGTCGGTCGGTGGGCCGGTAAGGTAAAATCAGTCATATAATTGAAATAATAATAAAGCCGTAAATCAAGTCTTGATTTTCCGACTTATACGGTTCAACTAATATAAGAGCTACGAAATTTTTCATTCGTATATAATTATTTCCTTATGGACACCGTGCATTAATTGATCCAGATCAACCAAGTGCTAAACATATAAAGCAATAATTCTGACTGATGTAAATTTAAATGGTCACAGTTATGACTTAGGTATATATAGTTTTCGCATCCTACGTACAATGGTTGATCCGGATCAACAAAATGCTTAGCATTGTTTCCAATTTTTGGATATACGAGTATATCGGCATTCGGAAGCGAACGTCCGTTACGTTGGCGTGTCAGCGTTGTGATGGTCGGAAAGGATAATTTTATTAAATAAATAAATAAAAAATAAATAAGGCGATTCGATGGTGTTTGAGTTTCCAGCCAATCAGCAGACACCCAACATTTTGTATACGCATTCAATTATGATATCCGCTTCCATGTTCCACCATGACATTACTGATGAACTCTGGGTTGGCTCCCGATAAGGTAATTCCCTAACGGTCAACAGCAGAGACCCAAAATTGTGTATTCAATTATGATAGCCCCTTCCATGTTCTTCCGTGACATGGCTGATGAACCGTGGGTTGGGTCCCGATGAGGGAACTCCTAACGGTCAACAGCAGAGACCCAAAATTTTGTATACACATTCAATAATGATAGCCCTTTCCATGTTCCATGATGACATGGCTGATGTACCCTGGGTTTGCTCCCGATGAGGGTACTCGTAAACATTCAACAGCAGAGACCCAAAGTTTTGTATACACATTCAAAAATGATAGCGCTTCTATGTTCCACGATGACATGGCTGATGCACCCTGGGTTGGCTCCCGATGAGGGAACTCCTGAACGGTCAACAGCAGAGACCCAAAATTTTATTGACCCTCCCGGCAATCGGGCAACCCGCGAAAAAATTACAACCCCCCCCCCTCCCCCGCCCTCACAATCACCTTCCCTAACTCCACCCGCCTTTCAAACTCCACTCCTTATAACGACCTCCCTCCCTAAGACCCCGACCAAACTCTACACCCAAGCCCCATCCCCATTCCACTCCCCCCAAAAATCCCCATCCCCTTCCCCAAATACTCCCCCCCACCACATTGAATAAATTCGTTTGAATATTTAGATCCCGAGAGCATATTGATCAAAACAAAAAAAAAACAACCAAATATGCCGTTCCTATTCAAAAAAAGAATTACGGATATCCATCGTTTGAATCGTGAGTAGAAAAAAGCACTTTCAGTTTTTTCTGAATTTTCCTATTTTCCAGGCAATTTTTTCAATTATCCTTGCCGTTACGACGTTATTTGGAGTATTACAAACATTTTGAAAAAAAAATGTGTTTCCGGCTAGAAACCAGGGACTTATTTCATCTGAATAGTCGTTTAATAAATAAAGTCGATGAGCAGTTGGCGAAAATTTCTGTTAATGTGCGACGCAACGCAATAAAAATTTGAATTTGAACGCGCGTCATCTCATTCAATTTAAAAAAAAAATTACCAACACGGGTCGCCGTGAGTCATCAATTACAAATTTTTAACGATGCACACATCCCAAGCGACGCCGCTTTAAATGGCCTGACCCTTATTTAATTTATGGTACTTAGATTTTAAATATTATTTGTGTCGCTTTTATACAGGATGAGTTTAAATTACCAGGCGTCATTTGAGGGGTTGGATGAGTCTTTGAGTGATGACCGATTTCAACTACAATCTTTTCAACTCTTGCCATGACCAAATAATGCCTACGTGCCGAATTTTATCAAAACGGGATGAAGCGTTGGACGCTATCGTGGAGGAATACACACACACACACACACACACACACACACACACACACAGACTATACACACACACACACACACAGAAGTTGCCTTAGTCATTTTGGTGATGGGTGGGGGGAGGGATGGGCAGAGGGGGAGATTAAAAATGTGTATCCGTCTTCTTCCCGAAATAAATATTTAGCCCGTTCACAATACTTTACCTCATCGTCGGTCGGTGGGCCGGTAAGGTAAAATGAGTCATAAAATTCAAATAATAATAAAGCCGTTTAAATCAAGTCTTGATTTTCCGACTTATACGGTTCAACTAATATAAGAGCTAAGAAATTTTTCATTCGTATATAATTATTTCCTTACTAGCGGAACCCGACGAACTTCGTCTCGCCACGAATTTGTTCGTTTGGCAGCAGATGACGTTAACTTAGGTAATTTTCATTGACAGTTGTTTGACATTATTACAAATTTAAAGATTGTTTATTTTTTATCTTCCAAAAGAGCAGTTTCATCAATTGGCACTTGTAGATTCGTTGTGCTCGTTGTGTTCGAAATGGAAGAGAAAAGTGTGTAAACAGTACGATTTTGTTTGACTCTCCATTGATTTCTTCTCTTTTTTTTCAGATTTGGGCATAAAATTGTCGCGAATAATATGTGTTGCACCAAATGAAGTCATTTGGAAACAGTTATTGTAATATTGTATGTACGGCAGAAAATGCCTAGAATCTGGTGCATTTCCAGACACCAACGATCCTAATTTCTCTGGTGGTGGAACTAATGGCGTTAATCTCATTTTACCTCCTGCGCAACACAAACCGAGTGGTTCGTGGCGGTACTTAAAGGCATTGCAACATTGGCACAAATGGTCCATTTTTCCAATTTCCATGCATTCATAATCGCCAGATTATAATAGAATGCATCTCTGTATGTGTTTTGTCTCATATTCAATAGTCTTCGCACTGCAACATTACGGATCCGTGCCGCTTCATTCAATTCTTGGCGATGCTCATCGCTTTCAGTTGGTCGAACCTCTCTTTGTCGTCCTGCTCGAGCGGTCACCTTGCTGAGATTGGATCGTCTGTGCAAGAGTATAACTGTGAAAAATGATTGTAAAACCTGCAAAAACATTCGCGAATTACACAAATTCAGTTAATTCAGTTGAGTTACCTTCAGAATCACGAAAACGCTATGAAAAGTTCGTAAAATGCAACTTACTGTCAACTGTCAGTTTTTGCACCGTGCCGCCATCTTGATTTTCGAATTTTCGTATTTTTATTCTTGTCAAACAACGCCATCTATGATCAAGCTCGGTACTAAAATAATTTTTGGTTTTTCTCATTTTCTCACTTTTCCGAGAGATTTTCCAATTTTTTTCTATCCTATAGCAACACCGAAATGATTACGAACAAAACAAAAAAAGAATCGTTCAAATCGGGCCAGCCGCTCGTGAGTTATTAGGTAACATACATAAAACCCGACTCATTTTTATTATATAAGATGGACACCATCCAGATCAACCAAGTGCTAAACATATAAAGCAATAATTCTGACTGACATAAATTTAAATGGTCACAGTTATGACTTAGGTATATATAGTTCTCGCATCCTACGTACAATGGTTGATCCGGATCAACAAAATGCTTAGCATTGTTTCCAATTTTTGGATATACGAGTATATCGGCATTCGGAAGCGAACGTCTGTTACGTTGGCAGCGTTGTGATGGTCGGAAAGGATAATTTAATTAAATAAATAAATAAAAAACAAATAAGGCGATTCATTGGTGTTTGAATTGGTGATTCATTGGTGTTTGAATAAGTGGGGAAGGGGAGGGGGGGTGTTGTATTTTTTTGCGGAGGGAAGGGGGGAGGGTTGCCTGATTGCCGGGAAAGCTAATAAAATGTTGAGTCTCTACTGTTGACCGTTGAGTTCCCTCGTCGGGAGCCACCCCAGGGTGAACGGATATCAACCACAATCTTTTCAGCTTATGTCATGACCAAATGATGCCTGCTGATGCCAAATTTCAGCTCAATCGGATGAAGCGTGTCGGCGCTATCGTTGGAGGACAGACACACAGACATACGGACAAACACACACAGACAGACACAGGGACGTGCGTACACAATACTTTCCATACTGGAAAGTAAAATCGGTCGTCACTCAAAGACTTTCCCGGCAATCAGGCAACCCCTCATTTGCTGCTGATTGACTTTCCAGGCAATCAGCAGACACCCAACATTTTGTATACGCATTCAATTATGATAGCCGCTTCCATGTTCCACCATGACATTACTGATGAACTCTGGGTTGGCTCCCGATAAGGGAATTCCTTAACGGTCAACAGCAGAGACCCAAAATTTTGTATACGCATTCAATTATGATAGCCCCTTCCATGTCCCCCCACGACATGGCTGATAAATCGTGGGTTGGCTCCCGATGAGGGAACTCCTCAACGGTCAACAGCAGAGACCCAAAATTTTGTACACGCATTCAATTATGATAGCCCTTTCCATGTTCCATGATGACATGGCTGATGTACCCTGGGTTCGCTCCCGATGAGAGTACTCCTCAACATTCAACAGCAGAGACCCAAAGTTTTGTATACGCATTCAATTATGATAGCGCTTCCATGTTCCACGATGACATGGCTGATGTACCCTGGGTTGGCTCCTGATAAGGGAATTCCTTAACGGTCAACAGCAGAGACCCAAAATTTTGTATACACATTCAATTATGATAGCCCCTTCTAAGTTTCACTATGACATGGCTGATGTACCCTGGGTTGGCTTCCGATGAGAAGACTCCTCAACGGTTCACAGCAGACACCCATAATTTTGTGTACGCATTCAATTATTATAGCCCCTTCTAAGTTTCACTATGACATGGCTGATGTACCCTGGGTTGGCTTCCGATGAGAAGACTCCTCAACGGTTCACAGCAGACACCCATAATTTTGTGTACGAATTCAATTATTATAGACCCTTGCAAGTTTCACTATGACATGGCTGAAAACCCTGGATTGGCTCCCGATGAGGAAACACGCAACTGCAAACGCGACCGTAAACGCGACCGAAAACGCGACCTCAAACGCGAACGTGACCGCTACTACGACAGCTACGTCGACGTCCATCGCGCAGTTGCTTTCTGGAGAGTGATTGACTCTAAATCGGATCCGACATCCGACTAGTGTGAACAGAGAGACGACATCCGTTAAAAAATCGGCTGTGTCACCTCAAGACTTTTCTGTCAAGTAGCCAGGAACTTAATTAATCTGAATATTAATACCATCCACCCCCCTTTCCAACCTAGCCCCACCTATTAACCCTCCCCCCCCCCCCCCCGATGATCATGATGATGAAATCGAAATCAAAATCAAAATCCAAAATGAAATCGAAACTGAAAAAAAAATCAATACCTAAAACGAAACCGAAACCGAAATTGAAATCGAAAAGTATCGCAAACGAAATCGAAACTCGTATACAAAATTTTGGGTCGAAGGAAGGGGCTAACATAATTGAATGCGTATACAAAATTTTGGGTCTCTGCTGTTGACCGTTTAGTCGTTCCCTCATCCGGAGCTAAGCCAAGATTCATCAGCCATGTTATGGTGGAACATGGAAGGGCCTATCATAATTGAATTCGTATATAACATTTTAGGTCTCTGCTGTTGACCGTTTAGTAGTTCCCTCATCGGGAGCCAATCCAAGGTTCTTCAACTATGACATGGCGGAACATGGAAGGGGCTATCATAATTGAATGCGTATTCAAAATTTTGGGTCTCTGCTGTTGACCGTTGAGGAGTTCCCTCATCCGGAGCTAATCCAGGATTCATCAGCCATGTTATGGTGGAACATGGAAGGGCCTATCATAATTGAATTCGTATACAACATTTTAGGTCACTTCTGTTGACCGTTGAGTAGTTCCCTCATTGGGAGCCAATCCAGGGTTCATAAGCCCTGTCATGGTGGAACATGGAAGGGGCTATCATAATTGAATGCGTATTCAAAATTTTGGGTCTCTGCTGTTGACCGTTGAGGAGTTCCCTCATCCGGAGCTAATCCAGGATTCATCAGCCATGTTATGGTGGAACATGGAAGGGCCTATCATAATTGAATTCGTATACAACATTTTAGGTCACTTCTGTTGACCGTTTAGTAGTTCCCTCATCGGGAGCCAATCCAAGGTTCTTCAACTATGACATGGCGGAACATGGAAGGGGCTATCATAATTGAATGCGTATTCAAAATTTTGGGTCTCTGCTGTTGACCGTTGAGGAGTTCCCTCATCCGGAGCTAAGCCAGGATTCATCAGCCATGATATGGTGGAACATGGAAGGGCCTATCATAATTGAATTCGTATATAACATTTTAGGTCTCTGCTGTTGACCGTTGAGGAGTTCCCTCATCGGGAGCCAATCCAGGGTTCATCAGCAATGTCATGGTAAAACATGGAAGGGGCTATCATAACTAAATGCGTATTCAAAATTTTGGGTCTCTGCTGTTGACCGTTGAGGAGTTCCCTCTTTGGGAGCCAACCCAGGGTGGACGGATTTCAACCACAATCTTTTCAGCTCATGCCATGACCAAATGATGTATGCATGCCGAATTTCAGCTCAATCGGATAAAGCGTTTCAGCCCTATCTTCGCAGAATACACACAGCTGACACACAGAAGTGCGTCCACAATACTTTCCTTGAGGAGATTATTTTGAATTCACATCCAAAATAATCTTTTGTCGCTGTATTTGTCAATACCAGACGGGATCAACATACTGTCTATAGGAATTCCAATGCATATATTCCGCCAACCAATCAGGTTGCAGTTTGACTCTTCTGCTCCCTGATTGGTCAGTTTGAATACGGATCAACTAAGGATGGGATGGAATTGTATATCTTTATCATGAGATGACGTCGAAGAGGTCACGTGACCTATGGGTCATTATTGGCTCCGGATGGATCAAATAAGGTATCAGAAAATCACATTGGATCAACTTAAGCGGTTCGGATCAACTAACGAAAACGGATCAAATAAAAACTGATTTTTAGGCATGCCTGATCAACTAAATGATAGAAAGGATAACTATATATATATATATATATATATATATATATATATATATATATATATATATATATATATATATATATATATATATATATATATATATATATATATATATATATATATATATATAGATATATATAGATATATATATATATATATATATATATATATATATATATATATATATACATATATATATATATATATATATATATATATATATACATATATATATATATATATATATATATATATATATATATATATATATATATATATATATATATATATATATATATATATATATATATATATATATATATATATATATATATATATATATATATATATATATATATATATATATATATATATATATATATATATATATATATATATATATATATATATATATATATATATATATATATATATATATATATATTTATTGAATTGTGACGTGTAATGTATTTGTCTGTTAGTGCAGTCACTTTAGCAAAAAAAGGGGGTAAATCTCGGAATGAGAGATAATAAGCTGGAAATTGGTATACACCTTTATTTCGGCGTTCTATACGTTGTCTCATAAAATCTCGTGTCTGCGGCGAAAGTTATTCAAGGTCAAAGGTCACCAAAATTGGTTTTCGCGATTATCTAGGTTTCTATAGCTCCAATGATGTTAAAATCTATTTTAAAAAATGTAGAGCATACGATTTGCGACAAATTTTGTATGAAAGATTTTTTTATGCGCTTAACCGTTTTTGAGATAGAGCGCGGAGGGCGGAGAGCGCGCAGCGCTCAGCCATACATACTGTAATTCAAGTTCAACTGTGAATCCCGGTGAATAATGCCCTGCATAAAGTTATTAAATCATTAAATTATGATTAACAATGAATAATTTGTATTATTTATTAGATAATAGGTACTTACATGTTATATAACGATGCAGACACGAGATTTTATGAGACTTTTGAGACAACTTATAGAACGCCAAAATGAAGGTGTATACAAGTTTCCAGCTATTATCTCTCATTCCGAGGTGAAACTCTAATTTGACTGGACTATGTGCGCACGAGAGCGCCACTGGAACCGTGCAGCGGCGCATGTGAGAGATATTCGGTGTCGGCGCGCTGTCCTTAGGTTGCTTGACGATCCATGGAGCAGATGCGAGACAAGCAAACGAATTCGAGTCGTCACGCAGGCAGTAGTGATGTGCTACTTGGCTACTTGCTGCGTGTTCGGCCCGGTACATAAGTGACGTAAGTTAAAATATTGGCAGTGGTCGTGGCAGTAGTAATAGGTCGATGTGTCGGCGATCTGCTCGATATCAGTGGTTCAGTATAATCGGTATTGGGCAACAACACTTGTCTGCCTCTCCCGAGCAACAGGTGTTGCTCCAAATATGAATATATTATTTCTGTTATTAAAGTTACTGGATATGGATTGTCGTGCAGTGTAAAAATAATAACGTAAACACCTCTTCCAAATCCATCTGATCATGTACTGGGACTCACTCACTCACTCACTCTTTAGCTGATAGGTAATTAATTTTATGCTTCAGTAGACTTTCATGATTATATATCATCACGGATATTATTTATATATTATCATTTGACAAAACATTCTATTTATTTTTATTGTATATTTTTTATTTTGGTTAGGTATTTATATTTAATTTTAGATTATTTAGCATATATTTCATATTAGTGCCTTTTGTATATTTTTTCTTTTATTATTTTTATTTTCTTTCTTATAACTTTCTGTTACTCTCTCTCTTTCTCTCTCTCTCTCTCTCTCTCTCTCTCTCTCTCTCTCTCTCTCTCTCTCTCTCTCTCTCTCTCTCTCTCTCTCTCTCTCTCTCTCTCTCTCTCTCTCTCTCTCTCTCTTAGTTTTAAGTCTATTCTATTTTTGTCACTCTATTTAACGGATTTTAAAAAAATAATAATGCCGATTTTATAATTAAATTGCGACTATTTTTTTGAGGACCACATTTTAGAGTATCTTAGTTTCATGAGAATTTTATTACACCTTTTAAATAATTTATTATATAGTAAAGCCATGTCCACACTTGAAAGCGTTAGTGCCAGTTGGGTGACAGAATCGAATAAGCATGAGGTTGTGGTTTTTGCTTTTCGGTTTATGATATTTATGTAAGCAAATTCAATGTTTCATAGAAATTATTTCTCAAATAAATAACTCCTTAAATAAAATTAATGTAATTTCATTATTATACTATTGGAATTTGCGTTGTTATTATTATGATATACCAATGAGTTGACTTCATTATGATTCAATTTATAAAATACAGTTTTAATGGAAACGACTTGTTTTAAGAAATCGAAGACTATTGCGGTTTTTCGACATTATAAAAAAGATAAAAAACGAATTTACCGCGTGAAGTTTGTAACATCCGACGTTTCGGCGATGTTGCAACCACCGTGTCTAGGGTAGACATGTCTACCCTAGGTAGACATATCGCCGTTGTCTAGGGTAGACATGTCTACCCTAGACAACTTTTCTCTTCAAATTGTTAGTAATTTTAAATAATTATATTGTAAAAGATTGTTATTTCCAATTAATTAAATCAAAGAATAGTTTAAATCATCTAGGCGCTTTATAGCCCATATATCTGTCGGTCGGTCGACGAGTTGAAATAAAGATACATTTTACAATTTCATTTCTTTTATTATATTATATTATTTATGTCATTAAATTCGCAACGTGACAAAGCGTTGAAGTCAATTTTACAAGAAAGGCCAAAAAACTAAAAAACATACTTCGATTAGTTTTTTTGCATATTTTGTTTGCATACATTGGCTGATTTGTATAAGATCTAGCTTTCGCAAGTAACTTTGCAAACATAAGTCATAATAAAAAAAAACTAATTTTCGTTTAAATCATTTAGATCGTTTTGATCGCAACTGAGATTGAGATCATTTTGAAAGAAATTAATTTAAATTTTAAATAATCGACCATTTTAAACTAGCGATAGACCGTTTTGAACGAAATTGGTGATTTCTGCCTCACTTTTCTAAGGTTTATAGGTCGTTTTGGTAGTAAATAGTTTTACCAATCAATAGAACGGCTCAAGGCGTACTGATTAAATTTAAAAGAAAACATCTTGATTCCAAAACCAATTTAGATCGTTTGGTTCGCCGACTCCTTATATTAGATAGGCAACTAGCCATAAGACACTGTCAGGCTTGAACTGGCTCCTTTGGGGGCCTCGGCTAGAGATCAAAGAGAGACTTTTTTATCAAGTGGGGGTCCGGGGTCCTCCACGGGGATTTTTTGAAAATTAAATGCCTGGAAACCACATTTAACAAAAAATATGCTTTCTCTAGTAGTTTCGTTACGTTTAAAATACATTTTTTTATCTTTTTATTATATCTAAACTTTGTACAGGGTCAGATATTTTCGACCAGTTCAGCATTTTGATCAGATTATTGGCCAATTCTTCACATTTCTGGCTACTTCATCTACAATTATATTTATATCCAAGTTATAAAATTAGCCTCTTTCTACATTAATAAAAGGAGATTAGACATAAAATATTGGCTTAAAGTAGATCTAAGCCGATTTTTTATTATTTTAAGTTTGTAAAACACCGTTTTACTAGTGACTTGTATACAAAGTATAGTTAGAAAAAAATATAATCTTGGTACAGGTTGGTAAGCAAACGAGATTATGAGGGTTCATAAAAACACAAAAAGAGCATGATAAATACTGAAAACATTGATTTTTGTCAGAGCAGTAACCATAAATAATTTTATTTTTCTTCTGATTTAGATTCTAAATCGTCCTCTTTACAATATTCTTTATCTTCATTCAGCTTGGTTATTTTTCCATTTCCATTCTCAATTTTTTTCATTCTCTACATTCATCCATTATAAAACTTTCGTTCTGATCTGTAAACTATTCCAGGTCTATTAATAACCGACTTCCTTCAATTTTGCAAAGGTTAGAAATGCTACAAAAGACATCTTTAAAAAACTACCAATCTTTACTGCTCCAGTAAATTTCTTCGGGTCTAACCAGGAAGAATCTTTCAAAATTTCTTTGTTTGGCCTGTATCTCTCCTCGATACTTCTCTTAGCACAATCTAAAATTATAGCTTTAGATTCCAGGAGATTCGTCCCTTGATTTTTCACCAGGCATAGTCCTTTTCTTTGAAGTTCTTTTTTACTTGAAATCTAGTTCTACTTTTATATCAAACTTATTATCTTCTAAAGTGTTATTAACTGCACTTCAAAAACAAATACTATTTTGTTTTTGAATACAGAACCTCAACATATTATCACTTATTTTATCGCTTATTTGTTGACATTACCTTTATTAAGGATGTTAGAGTGACAAGACCCGGGCTGGCCAGGTCGGCTAGTCGTCGATCGCCAAGGGGGCTCCAAATAAAGGGGCCCCAAATAAAAGTAATTTATATTTTTTATTACTCAGGCATTTTTAAACTACAAGAAATTTGATCAGCCAACGGTACAAATTTGAAAACCTTTTTAATCTATCATTTAACTAGATTTATTATTGGTTAAATCTCCTGTTTCAAAATATGTACAGTGTAAAATCATTAACTACCGTTTGGAACTTAGTACATACTAACTACGCAACTGTACTCGGAAAAAATCCGGTGTGTATTAATGATAAAATCTTCATTGTTATTCCACCATAACTTCTAAACACTTGCGCCGATTTAAAAGTGTGTGATATTGTTGGAATCGTTATGCCATCCCAAGTGAGATACAGTACCTAAACTGTCGAAATGTCGGAAAACACTTGTCTAAATATCTAAATGTCAACACATTGGCGTAAGTATATCGTGTATAATGTCAAATGAAAGGTCTGAGTGAGCACATTCGGGAAATATTAATATATCTGTATGGATAAATACATAAACCACAAATATTTCTTAAATAACCATTTTAAAAATAATTATAAATACAAAAGTTCACTTTCTGTAATGGCAGTCGTGTTTTTTATTCTTTTTTATATATTTACTTGTTCTCCCATACAAATAACATTACCGTGATTACAATCCGCTCGGGTGCGTCTCGCCTAAGAAAACTAGTATGTAGTCGTCCCATCATAAATCACTTGATTGTTCTACTAAGTAAACTGTCATTATTGCCTAAGGGAAAAAAATCCCTAAGGCGTACAGAGCAATGTACTAGCATTCCAAAGCCTGAAATGAGCTGTAACTGATTACAAGTCATGTCAGCGCCTGACTGATCAGGCGCTGACCTTGACTCGGCAATTTGCGGCACTAGTTTACCCCCCCCCCCCTCCCACACACACACAATTGGGCGTTCTGTCCCAGAGCGCTATTTTTTGATAGGAGGCAAACCGTTATTTATTTTATTTTATTTAAGAATTAATTACTGTAAAACCTTGATTAGCTTACAAAAATAACTAAATATGGTCTACGTAGAATAATTTTTAATATAAATTTCTGCGCAACTTGCAATGGCTCTAGCAGGGTTTTACCACATCCACCCCGTTCAATTAGGCCGTAAGTAATAAGCGATTAAATAAAGCATAATAAACAGTTTTTAGTGTTTTGGAATCGAGAATATTCCTCAGTTCTTTGAAAACATATCCAAGGATTCGTACCTTCGTAGCCACGTTATGTATATGAGAGTCCCAACGGAGAAAGCAATCTAGAGTGATGCCTAGATATTTCCAAGATATTTCTCTTTGTAGAGGCTGACAGTTACAAGACTCTACGCTATCGCATTCGTGTACTGCAATAGTTTTATTAGTAGTGGGTTGACCTCTGGTGGTTATACTAAATGGCATGTATTTGGTTTTGCCAACATTAAGCGTCAACATAAAGTTTCCTAGCCAATTTTTAACAATTTCCATGCCCTCGTTTGCTTTGTCAAATGTGTAATCCCAGTTTGAACCCTTGAATAGTATAACAGTGTCATCGGCATATGTGATGATTTTACCTACTGGTAACTGACATAGGTCATTTATGTAGACGAGGAATAAAATAGGTCCCAAAACGCTACCCTGTGGCATACCATACGTGAGATGTTGGCTTTTACTCTGGAGGCCCTGGATGGTGACACTTTGTACCCTGTTGGATAGGTATAGTATAGCATAGTTCACAGGTTACTTTTTTCGAAGTACCGCTACCGCTCATGATATTTTACTGCAATAATATTTAAAATTGCCTTTTAATATTAGGAACTAAAAACTTTGGATGCTCTGGCTCGCAAATCACAATGAAATCATGTGAGATTCGGAACTACCATCTTTGACGTATTAAGAGTTGGAGGTTCTGAGCCAGAGACGACTACACTGAGAACTAAAAAAACTATTGGATGGATTTTGACATTGCCATTTTGTCATTACGGTTTTATACAGAACTAGCTGGCTCGTGCCCACTTCTTTGGGCGGTAAAACTTTTTACCTGTGATGAAATTATGAGTGTGGTTCGGTTAGTACTGAGTGCTATGATTTATTTCCTGAATGCCAAAAGAAGGGTTATATTTTTACTGCATATGTATGTATGTATTTGCATGCCAATTTGATATTTGACCGTTATTTGTTAGTGTCTTCTTGTGAGTGTCTTATTTGTGAGTGTCTTCTTGTGAGTGTCTTATTTGTGAGTGTCTTCTTGTGAGTGTCTTATTTGTGAGTGTCTTATCCCTTTAACCATTTATGCAGTAAAAGGGAAATTATATGCAGTAAAAGGGAAAAGTCTTTTGTTTTAAACACTTCAGATGATAAATTTACTTATTTTGATAAGGATTCATAATTGTTGATATTATGACCAATTAACATAATTAATTAAAAATATTTTTTTTAATATAAAATACTATTTTTTGTGACTTAAATATAAAAGTTAGACATATGCTGTCGCTGACTTTTTGTAGGCATTATTAGGCTCTACAACTTTTATCTATAACTTAATCATATATCTCTCATCGTTAAGGCAGCGCTAGTTAGAAACGTTTTCGTTCGACCGCTTTCTCCGATTTACTTTGCAAATCCGACTACCACGAAAAATTCTTTTTATTTTTCGGATTAATATAGAGCCTATGACACTCACAAATAACGAGGCTTTCTATTGGTAAAAGAATTTCCAAAATCGGTTAAGTAGATCCAGAGATTACTTCCTACAACGTCACAAACTTTATAATATTAGTATAGATAACGATGTTTCAATCGTAATTTTATTAAATTACAAGGAATTTCGTTGAAACTACATTACTCGACTGTGATTCTGGGAAGTCTTGCCGGAAAAGTCTTGGAGTCACACAACTAACATCTTCGTTCAGCATTGCAAAATAAAGCTCCCTTAAAGGCATATCGCCGCGGCGAGGCGACGGTGGTGAAGATCGGGAGACTCGGCTCCCTCGACCGCTCAGATCTCCCTTACCCCCTATCTATAGGTAGTGTTGCAAACGCAGCACGCAACCGTCTAATTTATAGCGGCCACGCTCAACGAAACTTCCTTTGGCAACGCCATTTATCAGGGGAGTATTTGCTCAGCTGTCAGGCGAAATATTCCGGCGAATGTAGGTCACATGTCGCTTTACCCTTCCATGCTAAATGGGGGATATGTATTTAAACACATCGCCCCGCGAATACTAAGCGACCAAATCATAGAAGTGCTACTCTGGGGGCTGAATCATACGATGAAATATAAACATCCGCAGGTCCCACAGCGAGAATGAAACATACAACTAGAATATGTAACATTTTCATACATTGTCTTCTTGGCTTATTAGGAAGTGGAGGGGAGGGGAGGTTTTCTCTCAATTCAATTGAATTGAAATAAATTACATATTACACTGAGAAAAATATTGGACTTCTTACAATGTCGTTTTGTTAATACGGTATTAAACGGAATAATGGTATTTCAATCGTAAATTTATTGAATTGCAAGAAATTTTGTTGAAACTCCATTACTCGAGTATTTGTTTCACCATGCTCCTCACGGGTAATACGAAAATAACGGTATAATGTAGCTTCAACATGATTCTTGTAGCTGACTAGGGTATATATAACCTCACGTATGTAATAACATGCTGTCATTTTAAAATCAAGTTCTCGTCGTGCGCCGCAATGAATGTGCGGTGTAATGATTGTGCCCGTGACATGGTAACTACACCGTTACGCATCATGTTGATACATACGTACGGACTACAGTACGTGTTATAAAAGTAATCCCTTTTGAATCATGTATGACAGCATTATATTTTTCTCAGTGTATGAAATCACACAGTATTACATTAAATAAAAGTTTACAGATTTGTAACAAATAAAACATGTTAAGAATTTCAATATAATTACATAAATTACGTTAAATTACTTAATAAAACTAAAGTAAATGTAATGTTAGAACTACTTAAAAAGTTAGTATTTAGGGTGTGTGTATGGCAGTGTGTTCAGCGTGTGGGTGTGGAGTGTGGGCGTACATGATAGTAATAATAGCGCACATAAAGTATAATAATAGTAATAATAATCAATAAAAATAGCTAAAACGAATAGTCAATTTATTATGTATATAGTCAGTTTATTATATAGTCAGTTTATTTATGTATCGGTTAGGGTTTGATTTACGGAGTACTTATAAGAACTTGTCGCGAGGGTTTTCGTCGTAGACAGAAACTCGCGATCGGTATTCAAATTGCAGTAGTTTATTCCAAAAAGTCGTGTACAAAGTGAATTGATTACGCTTAAATCCTATCGCCTATATATACTAGTCGCCGGGCGGCGATCGCCCCTCTCCCTCTTGTCTCCGCTGTCTCCTTCATTCGGGCCGACCGCCCGATATACACACCGGCGGGGGGCATCGCTCTCCAGTCGCCCGGCGTTGGCCCCCGCGCGCTGACGTCCGCGGGCGGCGCTTGAGCTGCAATTGTGTCGTGTTTCGCACATTAGATTTTCGCACGTTTACCGCTTTTGGACGCCACCGGCGATCCCTCCCCCGACCTACTTTGCATTAAGTAGCCACCGGAAGTAAGGCTCCCGTCCGGAAAGTCGCTGGAAGCGGTCGTGTGAGCGCGCTAGTTTTTCGTGTTTTGAGTTCGTACTGCGTCGCGGCGCCCTCAGTTGAAACCTTCCCCTTCACCACCAGTCTCCGGACTGCCGTGGCACAAGATGAAAAGCTCTCTGCTGAGAAGTCGCTGCGATGTGGTTTTCGTTGTTTGTGGTGACGTTTTGCGTGCGAAACACGGCGGTTAGATTCGCGACGGTTTGTACTTTCTCTCTCATTTATCTCGATGTTTGCCTTTAGCTTCTCGTTGACGGCTTGATTGTGATGATTAAAATAAACGCCTCGTTGGAGGCACTTAAGACGTGTGTTGATTATTGGGCGTTCGGGGTAGATAATCCTAGTGATGGCATTGCACATCGCCATCTCCTTAATTCCGGTGTCGCCATTGCACCTCGGTGACACCACCTTCCTGCCGCTTTCGGGTGGAGTGTTCTTCCGGTCCTTTCCTGTTATAACATTTTGAGTAGGAGGGTTCTGTGTGTATTGTTGCTCCGCGACATGACTTTCCCCGTTTTGAAGACGAAACGTCAACGTATTTACTTGCCGTGTGTGCCGTATAATTCTTCCGTACCTCGATACAGTTGTGCTATTCTCGTTTTGTTGTGTTGTTGGTTGAGAGGTTTCGTCTTCCCTAGACATGTAGCACGGCTTCAGCCTATCTAGAGAGACAGTGACTATTCTCCTGTTTTGCTCAATGTCGAACGTTTTTTCGCGTTTCTTCACCACTCTAAAGGGTCCTTTGTATGGAGCTTGTAGTGGCCGTCGTACGGTGTCATCTCTTATGAAGACGTGGGTTGCTTCCTTCAGGTCCGGGTGAACGAATATCCTCGTTTTGTTTTCTCGCTCCCTCTTCGGTCTTTGTTGCTCGAATGTTTCCCTTAATTGTTGGAGGACTTCTGGTACTGATGTTTTCTTTCCATTTTCAAAAAATTCGCCTGGCAATCTTATGTTTGTTCCGTATAGCATTTCTGCCGGACTGGCGTTGATATCCTCCTTTAAGGCTGCTCTTAAGCCCATCATGACGGTTGAAATCTCGTTTGCCCACTCTTTGGTATTCATTCTTGCCATTAATGCCGCTTTTAAAGATCGATGCCACCTTTCCACTAGGCCGTTTGCCTGTGGGTGAAATGGTGTGGTGTGAATCTTTTTTGCACCCAGTAGTTGTGCTAGTTTCGTAAAGAGTTCCGATTCGAATTGTCTCCCTTGATCGGTCGTGATTCTTGCAGGAACGCCGAATCTTGCTATCCATCCCTCGAAAAAATTTTTTGCGATAGTCTCGGCTTGTATGTCTCGTATAGGTATCGCTTCCGGCCATTTTGTACCTCTATCCAACATCGTTAGTAGGTACCTATATCCGTTGGATATTTCGAGCGGACCCACGATATCGATATGTACATGCTCTAATCGGTCGGCTTCCATGATTTTCCCTATGGGCGTACGCGTGTGTACGTGCACCTTCGCTCGTTGACACGGGATGCATGTTTTGGCATAATCTGCGCTGTCTTTATTCATGCGCGGCCAGAAAAATTTTTCAGCCGTCATCTTTCTTGTTGTTCGAACTCCCGGGTGACTAGGGTTGTGGATTATTTTTATCGCTGTTTGCCGTAGCGCCGCTGTTATGTATGGTCTTGGCCTGGTTGCCGTAGTTTCACACCAGATTTCAGTTTCTTTGTTGTTTTGTTTGAGTAATTTGAATTTGAATTTTTCATTCTGTTGTAATGCTTTCAGTTCCTCGTCCGTTTCTTGCTGTCTCGCCAGTTCGTCGTAGTCGAAAGTCTCAGGGCATCCTACTTCTTCGATCCTGGATAAGGCGTCTGCTACAACGTTCTTCCTTCCCGGGAGATATTCGATTGCCGTTGCGAATTGTGCGATGTATGATGAGTGACGAATGCGTATCGGCGTTTCTGTTGGCGTATCATTTAATTTTTTTAAAGCGTGAATGAGCGGTTTGTGGTCTGTATATACTACCAGCTCTCTCCCCTCTACCATCTTCCGGAAGTGTCGTACTGCCAGGTATATCGCCAGTAGTTCTTTGTCGTACGCCGCATATTGTTGTTGCGCGTGTGACAAGGCTTTTGAAAAAAATCCTAATGGCACCCATTTTTCTCCTTGCTTCTGTTGCAGTGCTGCGCCCGCGCATGTATTTGACGCATCCGTCATTAGTGCCAACGGTGCATGTGCGATTGGATGCGCCAGTAGAACCGCTTCCTCTATGCTCTGTCTGCATTGGTTAAAGGCTTCGTTGCTCTCCTCTGTCCATTCTATTTCTGTGTGATCGTTCTTTTTTGTCCCTTTCAGGAATACGTTTAGTTTGGCTTGTCTATGTGCTGCTTCTGGAATGCTGTGCCTGTAGAAATTGACCATGCCCAGGAAGCGTCGTAGTTCCTGGACATCCTTTGGTTTCGGAAATTTTTTTATTGCCTCCACCTTGTCGGCTTTTGGTCGTATTCCTGTTGAGTTGACTGTATATCCTAGGAAGTCCAGCTCTGGCTGTGCGATCTGACATTTCTGTAGGTTTATGGTGATGCCTTGTTTGTCCAGCCTCTCCAGTATCTCTGTGATGTGTTCTTTATGGGTCGTTTCGTCCTCTGACGCTATAAGGATATCGTCAATGTAGGCGTATGCGAACGGTAGGCCCCGGAGTACCTGATCCATGAATCGTTGCATGGTTTGTGCTCCGTTGCGGAGTCCGAAGGACATCCTGGTCATTTCGAATAATCCGAACGGGGTGGTAATGGCGGTCTTCTCAATATCCTCGGGCCTTACTGGTATTTGCGTGTATGCCTTCACCAGGTCCAGTGACGTGAACATCGTTTTTCCTTGCAGAGCGTGAGTGAAATCGTGTATTCTGGGAACAGTATACCGATCCGGCACTGTGATGCTGTTCAGCCGTCTGTAGTCTCCGCATGGGCGGAATTCACCGTTGCTTTTCTGCACCAGATGCAGTGGACTTGCCCATTGGCTTTTCGAAGGTCTACATACACCTGCCTCTATCATCTCATCGAAAACTTTCTTCGCCGCCGCGTATCTTTCCGGATTTAGTGGTCTCGGGCGCGCGAATACTGGTCTTCCTTCAGTTTCGATGTGGTGTACTATGTCGTGTTTAGGTTGTCTTGGTTGTGACGTGTTCGAGAGTATGTTGGGGAAGCTCTCGAAGATCTTCTTAAATTCTTGGTTGGTCTCGATTGGGAATACCGCCGGTTGCGGCATGTGGTTTTTCTCGACGTATTTGTTGTCCTTCGTTTTCATTAGGAGCCTCTTTCTGTTGAGGTCCACCAGCAGGTGGTGTTGGTGTAGAAAGTCCGCTCCTAGGATGTGTTGTTTCACATCAGCGATGATGAAGGTTGCTTGTAATTGTTGGTCGAATCCGAGGTCCAGCATGATGGTTCTCTTTCCGTACGTTGCTATATTTGAGCCGTTGGCTGCCAGTAAGAGAAGCTCTTCTTTTTGTTGTGCGTCGCATCTTCGTCTGGGTATGACGCTGACGTTTGCTCCTGTGTCGATCAGGAACCGTTGTTGTGTTCTCCTGTCGTGGACGTATAGGCGGTTATTTGTTTCGGCGCCAAGCTGAGCTATTCTTGGCGCCTCCTGTAGTTTTCCTGGTCCTGCGGTGTCTGTTTGAAGTCGCACGGTTTCTGGCATTTTCGTGCTGCGTTCCCGAAACGCTTATGGAAGTAGCAGGTGCTTTGTTCCTCGAGTCTTCTGGTGTTGTGCGTGCTGGAGGTATTTTCATCTGTTCTTCTCGCTTGTAGCCTTTCGATCTGTTTTGCCAGTTCCTCTAGCTTCCTTTCAATCGCTGCCATGTTGGTTGTTGTCGCTTCGATCTTGTTGATGTCGCTTTTTTCGTTTGCTGTGGCTTCCATCATTCGATCTGCAAGGTTCGCCATTTTGTCCAGTTCTTTTTCCTCTGATGTTGCTAGTACCGCCCGTATCGTTGCGGGTAGGTGCCCGAGCCACAATGTTTTTAGTGTACCGTCGGGTAATTTTCCCATGTTTAGCGTTCTCATCCTTCGTATTAGTTGCGAAGGTTTGTCGCTTCCCATTTCTGTTTGGTAGAGGAGTTTCTGCAGTCGTTGCGTCTCTGATTCCTAGTAGGTTGTGATTAGCCGTTCCTTCAATGCCTCGAATTTTTCTTGCTTGGGCGGTTGCAGCACCAGGTCGCTTACTTCCTGTAATGCTGTTCGATCCAGTTGTGCGATTACGTATGAGAATCGGTCTTGATCGCTGCATTTCTGTGGTGCCAGGATCTGCTCGGCGAGCGCGAACCAGAGGCGCGGTGCGTGGTGCCAGAATGCAGGTATTCGCGAAGCGATGCTCAGTGGCGCGATGTCAGGGTTTGGCTGCGTTGACTCCGTTGTGTCGTGGAATGGTTCCATTTTGATTTTCTTGTGTCTGACTCGTTGGAGAAGACGTCCAAGTTCGCTGGTTGTTGGTGGTCCGTGCCGTTGTCCGTTTAGCGATTTGTCCGTTTTCTTGCCGTGGTTGTGAGTTCTTCTGCGGGGTCACCAGTGTCGCGAGGGTTTTCGTCGTAGACAGAAACTCGCGATCGGTATTCAAATTGCAGTAGTTTATTCCAAAAAGTCGTGTACAAAGTGAATTGATTACGCTTAAATCCTATCGCCTATATATACTAGTCGCCGGGCGGCGATCGCCCCTCTCCCTCTTGTCTCCGCTGTCTCCTTCATTCGGGCCGACCGCCCGATATACACACCGGCGGGGGGCATCGCTCTCCAGTCGCCCGGCGTTGGCCCCCGCGCGCTGACGTCCGCGGGCGGCGCTTGAGCTGCAATTGTGTCGTGTTTCGCACATTAGATTTTCGCACGTTTACCGCTTTTGGACGCCACCGGCGATCCCTCCCCCGACCTACTTTGCATTAAGTAGCCACCGGAAGTAAGGCTCCCGTCCGGAAAGTCGCTGGAAGCGGTCGTGTGAGCGCGCTAGTTTTTCGTGTTTTGAGTTCGTACTGCGTCGCGGCGCCCTCAGTTGAAACCTTCCCCTTCACCACCAGTCTCCGGACTGCCGTGGCACAAGATGAAAAGCTCTCTGCTGAGAAGTCGCTGCGATGTGGTTTTCGTTGTTTGTGGTGACGTTTTGCGTGCGAAACACGGCGGTTAGATTCGCGACGGTTTGTACTTTCTCTCTCATTTATCTCGATGTTTGCCTTTAGCTTCTCGTTGACGGCTTGATTGTGATGATTAAAATAAACGCCTCGTTGGAGGCACTTAAGACGTGTGTTGATTATTGGGCGTTCGGGGTAGATAATCCTAGTGATGGCATTGCACATCGCCATCTCCTTAATTCCGGTGTCGCCATTGCACCTCGGTGACACCACCTTCCTGCCGCTTTCGGGTGGAGTGTTCTTCCGGTCCTTTCCTGTTATAACATTTTGAGTAGGAGGGTTCTGTGTGTATTGTTGCTCCGCGACAAACTTATGTAATTATTAAAAATATCAATACCATTGGTATTTTAAATCTCACAGCAGCGTGTAGATACTGCATTTCTAGATGAATTCGTTTTAAAACGCGGCAATCGAAACAGATCAAAATGACGCATGGTCCTCATTTTCATCATCGGCGACGATCAAAAAAGTTACAGGGTGACTAATAAATCTTTAACGATATATATAATGGTCTAACGATGAATCTATTTCGGGCTGGGTAACTATTTCGCCTTAAGTGTCTACTTAAGGCGATATACTACCTGAGAAAAATATCTGAAATGGGCGAACCCGCGACGATGTAGCAGGGTTCACTGCTGTAGGGTTTGACCAATAAAAATCTAGCGTTGATGAAGCGTCAGGTACATATTTCACGTGTGTATGCGCCGGCGAGCGGGCGGACACTAAACGTTCTATCGCAGCGCTGTAGTTAAAAAATACACAAAAGAGACACAAAAAAACATAGAGCATATAGAGGATTCTTTTTTGATTGCAAAAACTACGAAAACTCAGATTATTGGTCAAAAGCTAATTTTTGCAAGTTACTATTATGTCCCTTCAGGCCTCGGCCCCTCAGCCGATTGACAAATTGCTGTCCCAAAAATTTTTAGTAAAAATTAATAAAAAAATTGAATTACGACACTGTATCACCAAAACATTAATTACTGCCAAACCACTGTACCCATAATGAAAACGAAACATATTAACATAATAAAACATAATAAAATAAAACAAATTAAATTAAAATTAAATTAAAACGGGGCCGTCACGCTGAATCGTGTTGTGGCCGATATCGGCCAATCGAGGCCTGAGGGGTTAACGGTCAAAAGCACGGACACGAAATTTCGTATACGCACTCAATTATTATAGCCCGTTCTACGTTTCACCATGACATGGCCGCTGCAATTTTAAAAAAAATAGGAGTCGGATATTTTTTGTTAAATTTTGTGTTATTGAACAGTCCACTCAGCAATGCCCGCTCCATTTATCGTTTAACCAACGTTTGAGGGTTTGTGTCCTGTATTACTTTAAGTACATACATATACTGTAGAAAGTTGCATGGTGTAAAATTGTCATTTTGAAATTCATCTGAACCATATGTTAAACGAAAACCTAGCAATATTTGCCTATTTCATTAGAGTAGGGAAATGTTTTAAACGCGGCCGCGTCCGCAATTGGGTTTTGTACCCGGGCAAATCGCATTTCCGCGGCCCTAACGAAATTAGCGCTGCCTCAGCTGTCGCTATGGCCAATGCAAACAACGTACTGTTATGAGTCTAAATAAAATAAAATATAAAGATGTCTTTGATGGCTGCTATGTGTAACGATAAAAGTGTATTTATTTGTAGAGGCGCCAGCTACACATGCGAGAAATAGATGATAGACCACATAAACAAATGCAAAGGGCCTCCCTCCGCCTGGGAAGTTACCTTTGTGCGTGGGAGTGGAGCGACGCCAAGGATACCACGGTAGCTCAGTCGTGCTCAGGGGTGGTTAAAATCCTGTATTGACGTCGTCCTAAAGTCGAGAGCATTCGAATTGAATGGACGGTCAAGTACCCTAGTTATGTTTTATTATAAAATGAATTTCGATATATCTTGTGAGAGGACTAAAAGAAGAAGAAGAAGCGATATCAAGTTTAGTGCGCTGCGGCGACGAGATCGAATATTATGATTTACTCACCGCGCCCTCTATCGGTGTACCGACGAGCTACTGCGTCGGCGCGCGTCGATCGCGCCCGCTTGGAGCGCTCGGCCCCGGTCCCGGTCCGCGCTCTTACATAAATCAATGGCTAAATCGTCTAATGAATTTATTGGAAATAATTGCTAGATAATTATATTTAAAAAACGAGAAAATACTATTTGAATCTAGGTGCGCTCTAAACCAGCAGATGCTGCTATAATTAAATAATGTACTGCGGTTCTTTTCTCCGCTAAATGATAAAATTAAAATATATAATTTCAAAGTTTCTTTTATAAAATTATTCTTTATTTATTCCTTGCCCTGAAACATTACCCTGTCCAGTGCTAGTCGGGTACCTACGAGCCTGTTGCTCGCTCTGGCCCGGCGGTATTTTTAGGTACCGTCTCGATTTCTTTAATTCGCTAAATAATGATTAATTAACCAAAATGAAAGGTTTATTTGACAGAGTAACATATTTTATTTTGATTATAATAAATGAAAGCTAGGCCATAGCATATGGCGAATCCGAGTAGTTGGAATTAACAAAAATTCTAAAATTAGATTCGTGGAAAACTGAACGTTACAGCCTTTCAATTTTCAGGGATTAATTCGGCGAAGTGGGATTTTGGACAGGTACTTTGGGTTCTGGAATAGAGAAGGAAGACACTGCTACCCGCGGGAGTTATTGGAAGGTTGCTTCTAGATTTTTTAGCGCCTGCTCCCCGGATATGATTTTAAATTTTAAATTATTATTTTGGATTCAATATTTAGATGGTATTAGAGAAATCGATTGAGGCGAGAAGACGGAATGCGATGCTTAGACACCGGGAATTATAGCACATCCCACGCACTACCTACCTCTATTTCGACGTACTCAATTTAATAAATTTTGATTTATATGACTCTAATTTATTCGCCAACGAAGATATGGCAACGGTAATTTACGGGGGATTTGGCTTTAAGACAATATTTTAATTTAAATTTATTATTTTTAAAATCTGACTTTATGAGGGGAAGCTAATGGTTACAGATAGAAGACTTGCCTGTATAAGGTATGGAATCCGCTGAGGTCCTGCCCGGATGTTGAACTGAGTTTAGTTATAGATTTTAGATATTCACAGAATTTAAGTTCTAGACTGTGTTGGCTGGTGTGCAAATGAATAATTAAATGGGCGGTAGTCGGCCCGCTCCGCCAACGGCGGAGCGGCCGGTGTCTTCTCGACCGTCTTGCTCGGTCGTTGCCAGCCAAAAAAAAAAAAGAAGAAAGATCTCTTTTCTAAGTAAAAATATTCTACCTTACTGATTAAAATTGATTAGGGATGTGCGCGACTTGTCGTCTACATACGGTAAGACGTATCCGCTCGGTGTATCGCGTCTATGGCGCGATGGATAAAGTTAACTGATTAATTATTAAAATGATTTAGGTTAAAGTTTGTATACTATAAAAACTAGGCCCTAACATTGCCGGATAGAGACCTAGTCACCGTCCCCGGTGACCTACATAAGCAATCAATGTTAAAGATATAATGCTACGAGTGTTGTACACTAACCCCTACTTGCTACGATGCGTAGCCGCTAATACAATAAATATTGGTAACAGTAAGAAAAATAAGAATAAGTACGTAACGGTAATGAAGAAATTTGCCCTGTTTGCAAGGGTTGATACAAATCAAGATATTTTAAAAAAATATAAAAAAAAATAAATAACACCTAAACGAGAGAAGATGATTTTTGACAAAGTATTTTTTGATCCCAAAAAGTGCATAAGAGTTTCTTTGACTGCAGTATATGACGCTTATTCATATCAGGATTGGAGTTAAGAAAGTCAGGAAATGTGAATGTAGGGAAAGAATTCAGCCGTGAAAGATATCGCCTGTCCGTAACAGGGTTAACATAATTGACGGGTTGATCTTCTCCTGGGGCGTAGCGCGTGGCGTATCGTCTGGTTGCTGCGTCGCTCTCTCGGTGGGGTCGCTGCTTGGAGATCGACGTATGCGCGTCGTAGGGCCTTGGGTAAGACACACAGCGTGTCTCGTGGTGGTCGATTGATGAGCCGTACCTTGGAATTGCGAGAAAAATAGGCGAGCATTAGTAGGTTGCCTAGTTTTCTGATGTTGTGTCGTGATGATCTTAATCGAGGCAACTCGAAGAACATAATAAGTGGGCTGCTGCTTGGCAAATTGCGTCACTTTGCTTGTTTAAAAAAAAAGTCCGGTGGAAAATTTTTGCAGAGCTTCTACTTGGGACAAAACGTGGTGCTACACTAGCTGTTTCAAGTCTGTGTGCACGGAAGAAATTCAGATTTTTACACGTCGCTTGTTTGAAAAGTCCGGTGCGTTGTGGCTAGCGGGTGTAATAAGGAAGGTGATTTTCGTGCCTAAATGCCCTGTCTATTCCAGAGAACACTATTTCACTTCACTGGGTACACACTACGCTGATGCTAAAATGGCACTTAAAGCGTCCTTATTTGCATGTTGATGGTAATAGTATATGTGGAGGTTACTTGCGGTCTGGTTTGTGTGACTTCGCATCCTGGTCCACCTGGTTTAGTGATAATGTTCCTATTGATAGGGAACGCTCCTGCGGTCCTCGCCTATCGGATGTCGTCTATCGTGAATGCCGTCCTGGTTGTCATATAGAGATAGGAAAATGTATCTTTACCTCTAGACTGGAGTAGGTATCCTGGCTTCGGATGTCCATACTGGTTGGCTGGCAGAATTATGGTCCGTGGATTTATGGGCTGGTTTATTCGGTCGGCATTGCCTTCATTATGGTATCTAGCAGCTTGGCTCGACGTTTGAGGTTTGCTTCCCGCCTTGCCGAATGTCACTGGACTGTCTGGTCGGTTATGACCAATTTTCCAAATATTGTCTGGAACGTGAAAAGTTATGCGGCATCATCTCGTTCAATTATCTAGCTCAGTTTTTTACTGGAATACTAGGATAGGTGGTGAGAGAAGGAGAGGCTCTAGTATATGTAACCATTTGTGTGTTATCATATCTTCGCTTTACAATTCCGTTCGAAACTTTGTTTTTAATCTTAAAGAAAAATAAATGTATTTTCCGACTTCTTAAATTTCCTATGTGATTGGGGTCAAAACTGGTGCATATGTTCTGTCTGTATGCTACATTTTAAGCGTGATAAGAAAGATTGGTACATAACAAAAAAAAAACTTAAATTATTATAAATTACAAGTATTGTGAGACGCGTAGGTACACAATGTGGTATATTATTAATCCAACAAGGCATTTTAAAATCTATTCAACATATGATATTATTTTTTAAATTAGGAATATGCAGCTAAACTGTGCTGCTTAATGCGTATACTTACATATTATAATATAGTAATAAACAAAGAACAAGAAAAATTATTATAACAGTGGCAGTGCTCATATTGTGCAGCTTTACACATGAAATTCCATGGTTGAAAAACAAACAAAAAGAAATAAATAAATTAGAAATGTTGCTACTTTTTGTAGCTACATTCTTTGAAAAAAAATTAGAAGAAAGGAAGGGGAAAGGAAAAAAACTAAACTCTTTTTTTATCTCGGTCTATAAGCATCCATTCCGGCGGGTTATATTTTTGATTATATTCAGGCTTTATTAAATGAACGTATAGATAATTAATCCAATGGGGAACAGAAAAATTAATTGTTTATTAAAATGGTGAAAGGGGTGTAGTAGGTATGGGAGAGCAGGTGCTAAATGTTTCCGGTTTTTTTTTTTTGTATAAACAAATAAAATTATGAAGGGTTCCGGATTTAAAAAAATTATAATATATTTTAATTTTAAGTTTTGAAATTATGATATGCATTTGCAGGAATGGTACTTCGGGTAGCGGTGTTTCCTTTGATTTTGTGCCCTTTTAATTATTGATTGTTTTGATATATTGTTTTAATGTTGTTTATTTTTGTATTTATGGTGTGTTTTATAGTGAAACGGCCTTAACTAACGAAAGCAAGACTACCAATAGATGTCTGCTAATACGTTTTTTAAAATAAAAAATAATAATAATAATATATTTCGCAACAATGTGCAGTGTGTAGAAGCGTTCGAGCTTATTTTATCAAATAATTGTTAGCATAATGTGAAAGGCGAGATGAAAATTGTAGGCCGGCTCTTTAATCTTGTATTGACCATTTTGACGACTTATCTGAAATATACAGAAGCGAATTACGTAATTTTAATTTGCGTAAAATTCTGGTCGTATTGGTATTCAAGTTTATAATTTTTAAAAAAATATTGTATATTTGTGTTTTTTTAAAAAAAAAAAAAGAATTGAGCGTGTGTGTTTATTGTTGTTTGTGGACGGGGTAGAACGGCAGTGTGATTTTCTTTTACACGAACAACCAGTTCTAGATGTTTATAGACCTCGCGGTCTTTCACTCGTGATGGTACGAAGTTAAATTTTAGAGTTCCTTTATGCGTTGTTCCGCAGGCAACTCCCTAACTTTCTAGGATTTTTGAGGTCCTTAGTATGTGATGTTTTTATTGCATATAAATTTTGTGAGATGTAAATTTTGTAGTCATGGTGGTAAATAATAATATTCAGTATTTTGACTTAAGTTTTTCTCTTTCGTGTCCCGTTCGCGCTTCTGTCTTTCATCATCATGCAGGGACTTCCTAACATACTTTCCTTTCATTCTTAAAGCTGTCCGTCTTGTACTTATATTTAATATTTTGACTGTTTTTTAAAAAAAATGCGTTAAGACATTTATATGTAATATTTTCCAAATATTTATATCCAATTAAGATCATTGTCGTGATACTTTGATGAGTGTTTTATGGGCAAACTAATGGAGCTTTTTATTCATTTTAAAAAATAACGTTGCGGGAAATCAATGGGGGTTTTTTTATCTTACAATGAAGAAATTATGGTATGGAGAATTCCATATCTTGGCAAAAGCCAAGACCGAACAAAGAGCTTTCTGTAGCTTATGACTAATCTACAACGGTTTTTGAAGGGGTTCCTAGTCGCTACTTAGTACTAACGATCTACTTGCCGCGTGATTGTATGTCAAAAAAAATATAAAATAATTGATAGAAAATATAGAAGTATTTTTACAACAGAGCTGAGCATGTAGATTTTAATTCGACGATGACAGTTGATGCATTGAATACCCGGAACATAATAGTTCCTTGCGTTTTCACCTTAACGGTAGGATGAAGACTAAACCCAGTAAATATATAATTAAAAAAAATCCAGAACTTGTCCGGCGGTGTTTCTCTCGCAAGCGAACGGTTAAGCACCGAACCGTTTTAAAAATCGCATAGTTGCGTATAAATATAATTAAGGTAGAGAAATATCTTTGTTCTTTGATTTTGCCGCAACGGCCCATGCAAAGGGAAATGTATTTATTTGTGTTTTAATTGTGTGTAAAAATGCGCTCGATTTTATCTCTATATTATGATTTATCATACCTACTGCCGTGTATGTTGGTCGGTCGGATCTATTTATAAATAATCGCTTAACGCAGGTGTTGTGTAAGTGTGTTTGATTGCATTGACTCGAAATATTGTTTGTTTTTAAATTTGGGAATGAAAATACACTAATGATATTTATTATATTTTTAAGAATTTGGGGCTAAATTTGCCCACATGGTGAGGTACCGAATCCGGCGCCTTCTTGCCGGATGAGAGTACCTTTCAAAAAAAAATTTATATTTTATAAAATTTTTTTTTGTATAAACTATTAGTATTTGTGTTTGATTTTTGTTCTGTAGGTACTTTAGACCGTGTGTTCTGTTGTGTAATGTGTTTTGTGTGTGTGAATTTAGCTTATCTGTTGCGCTTTGTTTTGGATTTTGTATCTTGATAAAGTGCGTTAGGTTGTATACAATTAATTGTTTAATTTGTTTGTCTTATATCAAAGGGAGTTATAATTTTGAATCTTTGTTTTTTCTGTTGAATAGCTTATTTTATGCCTTATAGACGCAATAGTTAATACCTTTTTGTGTACCTTGTGCGATTTATACCCGGAATCCGCAGTTTCACGATGGAAACCGTGATGACGCGTTCGACTTCACCTCGGCGACGCCACGCTAGACCATATGTTGTTATAGGGTATTAATTACTCGCAATGTCCTTAATATGGAAAAGACCCCGCGGTTTTCCGTTCTCGTCGGCTAACTCGTAGGCGACTGGGGATTTTTTCGCAATGACTTTGCACTTTATGTACCTAGGGCTGAGTTTGCTACAAAAAAAATCTGCTTTTCTTGACAATGTATGGTTTTTGGCCCAGACCCAATCTCCTGTTTTAAATTCGACGTGTTTTCTTCTAAGGTTGTATCTCGAAGAACTATTTCTGAATGACTCTAACATTCTTTCCTGCACTATGTCATAGGCGTCCGCTAATGACTCTAATCCCTTTGCGAATTCGTGTGGGGTATCGAGTATTATTTTGGCGTTTTTGTCTGGCACGTAGCTTAACATTTTGTGATAACGTCCATCAACTATAGGTTCTCGCCCAAACATTAGGTAAGCTGGGGAGAAGCCTGTCGCTAAATTTATGTGGCTATTAAGTGCGTTTTGGATTAATAAGAGGTATTTATCCCATTTCCTCTGGTCTTTGCCTGATAAAATCGACAGCGATGTCTCAATTGTCTGATTATATCTTTCGACCATGTTTGACTGCGGGGCGTAGACACAGCCGAAAAACAGTCTGGGGATTTTATATTTATCTGCTAACGCCTTAAAGGCCTTAGATCGGAAGTAAGTTGCGTTATCTAGTGTTATGACCGCTGGGGTGCCGAATGCTAGGAATATGGTATTCTCGAGGTGTTTCGTTATGTTCGCGGAGGTGGCTTTTCTCAGGGGAAATAACCAACAGTACTTAGTAAATACATCTACCACGGATAATATATATGTGAATCCCGACAGTGATCTCGTAATAGGCCCTATTAGGTCGATACTTATAGTGTGCATTGGAGTTTTTACGGATTTTGGAGTGGCCATGAATCCCTGGGCTGGTCCCGTTCTTATCTTGTAGGCTTTGCATGTGTCGCATCTTTTCACGTAGGCTTTTACCTCCTTCTGCATGCCGGGCCAATAGAAATACGATTGTAGTTTTTTTAATGTTTTAAATATGCCGAAGTGGACCGCGAATTCTCCTTCGTGAATATCTTTTATCGCTGTTAGCCTGTCTGCGAATTTTGGCACGATTTTCCACGGGTTCAGGAGTTTTTCGCCTCTCTTTGGGGCGTGATATCTGTATAATTTTTCGTTCTCAATTTTGTACTCCGGGTATGCGTAGGGGTCGTTTTGTACCGTGTTGTATATGCGAGTGTACCAATCTTCTCGGCGGAAATCTGCTGATAAGGCCATACAAGGTATTCTAGAAAGCGCGTCTGCGACGATGTTCAGGCTTCCTTTCCGATGTATGATTTCCATGTCGAACTGGGATAATAGAGTACTCCAGCGTGCCAATCTTCCTGAAGGGCCCTCCAGTTTCGTAAGCCATTTCAGGCTACTATGGTCCGTTATTACCTTGAAACGGGTGCCTTCTACGTACGTCCTGTAGTGTAAAACTGCTCTCAAGACGGCGAGTAATTCTCTTTCGGTAGTCGAGTAATGGGTTTCCGCTGGGGTAAGACTCTGTGAAAAGTAGGATATGGGGAGGTCCATTTTCTCCTCCTCAGAGTACTGAGTCAGCGCCGCTCCTATCGCGGTGTCGCTAGCGTCGCAGCTTATTGTAAATTCTTTACTGAAGTCTGGACACTTCAAGATCGGAGTAGTTGTCAGCGCGTGTTTCAATGCTATGAAGGATTTTTCCGCCTCCTCTGTCCATACAAAGTTTGATTTTACACCTTTTTTGCCCCCCGTTAATTTGCAGAGTGGAGCGGCGATTTTTGAGTAGTCTTTTACGAATCTACGATAGTATCCGCTCAATCCGAGGAAACTTCTTACGTGCTTTACGCGGTCTGGCCTTGGGAAATTCGTTATGCAAGCTACTTTCCCTTGGTCCGTTCTCAATCCTTGCCTGTCCACAACGTAGCCGAGGTACAGTAATTCGGGCCTGCAGAACTCACATTTTTTAAGGTTGATTGTCAATCCCGCTTCTTTTAGGCTCTCCCTCACGCGTAATAAGGTGTCGATGTGTTCGTCATAGGTTGTTGAGGCGATGATGAGGTCGTCCGCATACACGAAAACCTTGTTTCCGTATTCGGGGCCGAATATTTGGTCCATGAGGGTGCTTAGGTCTGATGACGCGTTACAGAGTCCGAAGGGCATTCGCAAAAAGGCGAACATACCTTTTCCAGGTATTGCAAATGCGGTCTTGTATATGGAGGCTTCTTCCATCGGGATCTGCCAGAATGCCTTCGATAAGTCAATTGAAGTTAAATATCGAGCATTTCCTAGATTGTCGAGGATTCTCTGCGAGGACACCATGGGGTATCGGTTTTTTGTAGTCACTTCATTTAATTTTCTGGAGTCAAGGCAGACCCTTGGGCTGCCATCCTTCTTGGTCACTACGAGGATTGGATTACACCATGGGGATTTTATGGGAGTAATCACTCCTAACCTTAGCATGTCGTCAATTTCGTCTTTAATCAGCTTGTCTTTCGCTGGCGATAATTGGTATGGTTTCTGACGAATTGGATCGCCCGTGGTTACGATCTTATGCTTCAATAAGTGCGTCTTTCCGAGACCTTTTTTTTCGAAGGAGATGTCCTCATATAATTTTTTAACGTGCTGTAATCGTCGTAATTGTTGCGGAGTAAGGTCGTCTACATTCCTGATTTGCTGGCTCGCGGTGTGGTTTAGCTGTGCCAATTGTATGTCGTGGTTCGTGTCGATTGAAATTTTTACGTCGAACTGTTTGATGAAGTCGATCCCCAGGATTACGTCTTTTTTTATTGTGGGGCAGATTAGGAAATTAATTTTCTCGCTTTTTCCTTTGTATTGCACTGGCAATGTCATGTATCCAAGTATATCCTGTTGTGTTCCGTCCGCTGTTGATATGCGGCTCTCTGCGTTTTTTATAGTTTTTCCGAGCTGTATGTAGCGTTCGTGCATTTTCCTGCCTAAAATGCAGACTGCGCAACCGGTGTCCACGAGTGCATTGTACGTTTTTCCTAATATGATTATTTTTGCATGTGGGCGAGTATCGTAGAATTTTGGTTCTGGTGACAGTGTGAAGTTTTCCACGGCTATAGCCCTGTCTATTGCCTGTATCCGTGGCTTCTCCCGTTTTTTGGTTGGGATTGGTGGTATCCTGGCGGTACTCCGTTACATCTTGCGCAAGAACTGGTATATGTGTCCTGTAATTTGCAGTTGAAACACATTGGTTTTGGGTATTTCCGGCACTCCTTGTAATCGTGCCCTCGTGTTTCGCACTTCCTACAGTATTTTTGCTGGGAAAATTGTGTTTGTTGAGGTTTTTGGTATTCTTGCGGGCGTTGTTCGTACGGTGTCGAGTTTCCGTATCCGGATCTTCTGACGAATGGCGGTGGTTTATCATGGCGCGGATGAAATTTGTTGTTTTGTGAAAAGGCTGCTATTTCCTCTTCATCGTGTCTGTCGGTGTACGTGGGTTGCTCTTCCATGGCGGCTATTGTGGTCCTGTTCTGGATGCTGCTCGCTACCGTTGGGGTTGGGGCTAGCGCGTACTGCTCGAAGTTTTTCGCTAAATCCAGCAAAGTTCCAATATCGTCCAGTCTTGAAGTTCCCAGGAGTGTGTGGTACAGCGGTAGAACGTTTAATTTCACTATTTCCAGTAGGGTGTCGTCCCGTAATCTTGGTGATAATCTCCTGTTCATAGTATCGATCCGTGTAACGTAGTCGTGCATGGTTTCCCCAGGGAGTTGTTTGGTAATCCTCATCTGATTTTCCAAGCGTGTTTGGTAATTAAGCTGTTCGTATTTATTTATTAACGCTTCTCTTAGGGTTTTCCACGTTTTTACGTATTTTCTGATGCTTCGGAACCAAAGTAAAGGTGGACCTTCCATCAGGTCGGTGAATCCTTGGATAAGTTCTCTTTCTGTGACCCCCCTTGCTTGTACTTTATCCTCTATTTTGTCGATAAATTCCAAGATTGGAGTAGATCCGTCGTATCTTAAATTCCACTTGTAGATGCTTGGGGACGTTCTATGTTTTCCCGCGGCCGAAGATTGAAAAATATCTGAAGTTGTCGCCGTATCTTGCGTTTCCCTGCATATTTTCCTCGTATATGCCTCTTCTTCGCTTTCATTGTCTGAATATTCGATGATCCTTGAGCTGGTGGTCGGTTTCCTGTGCGGAATCGAGTCTTCGATGCCTGACTTGCTTCCTGCCTTAGGTTTTTCCGATGTCTGTTTTTCCGTCTGCTCTGGAATTTGGTGAGTGGTATTTTCCTCGATGAGCCTGCTTGGTGATTGCTGACGAGCTCTTGCAGCGGCCCTTGTTTTCTTGGGTGCCATGATGCTAACTCCAAAATCGTAAAGGTTGTGGAAGTTTACGCCTTGATTTTATTACTATTATTTTTTTTAGAGATTGTAGAACAAGTGAAAATGTTGACCCTAGTGTGTTGATGTAGATTAGTGTGTACTTGATGTAATGTTGTATGAATTTATTAAGTTAAAGACCCATATGCAATAAGGCAAATGGGAAAGGAGATGAGAAAAAGAAAATTGATGAAGTTAAATGAAAACTAAAAAGAAAATAAAATAAAAAATGAAAAAAAAAGAATAAAATTAAAAAAAATTGTAACACCCTGTAGGGTTGTGAATGTTTGCTAAGTATTTATTATAAGTGTGAATAGAAGTACTAATTGCTGATATCTTTCTGCATAAATATCTTAAGGTTCGTTTGTTGTAACAGTATAACTAGATATGTGTCCAACGTGTCGTCGAAGAAGCAAAATCCCCACGTAATCCTTTGCTGATTCCGAAGTCAAATCCCCAAGACACCTTGGTTATTACTTACGCTTATGGCTGAAAGGCTATTGTACATGTAGTATATTATTTAAAAAAATTAAAATGTAAAGCACTTTTTAAAGCATGAAAAAAAATATTTGTGTTAGTTTTGTAACAACCTGTAAAATAAATTGGCAGTAGGTACGTTGTGTAGAGAAACAATAAAAGAAAAATATAAAAATAATAAAAAGAAAAAAATTTTTGGGCGGGGTTGGGTGGGAAATCTTATGGTATCCTATATTTCGGACGATATATGAGATAAAAACAATAAAACTTAAAATTGTATATAATGTAATGATAACGGTAAATTTAAAACAAAATTGAATCTTGAAAAATATTTAACGGCCCCAGTTGGGCCCAAATTTGTTATTGTTTTCATATGAATTTGTAAAAAAATGATATAAAAGATGATATGGGCGGGTCGCGGTGGGAAAATACTGTAGTTTATTTTTAAAAAAAATTGCCCCGCGGTGGACGCCAGATTTGTTATGAGTCTAAATAAAATAAAATATAAAGATGTCTTTGATGGCTGCTATGTGTAACGATAAAAGTGTATTTATTTGTAGAGGCGCCAGCTACACATGCGAGAAATAGATGATAGACCACATAAACAAATGCAAAGGGCCTCCCTCCGCCTGGGAAGTTACCTTTGTGCGTGGGAGTGGAGCGACGCCAAGGATACCACGGTAGCTCAGTCGTGCTCAGGGGTGGTTAAAATCCTGTATTGACGTCGTCCTAAAGTCGAGAGCATTCGAATTGAATGGACGGTCAAGTACCCTAGTTATGTTTTATTATAAAATGAATTTCGATATATCTTGTGAGAGGACTAAAAGAAGAAGAAGAAGCGATATCAAGTTTAGTGCGCTGCGGCGACGAGATCGAATATTATGATTTACTCACCGCGCCCTCTATCGGTGTACCGACGAGCTACTGCGTCGGCGCGCGTCGATCGCGCCCGCTTGGAGCGCTCGGCCCCGGTCCCGGTCCGCGCTCTTACATAAATCAATGGCTAAATCGTCTAATTATTAGATCACAATACCGCCTCATCAGTGAAGCTGGGGGCGAGATAATATTGATGTGGATCCCTGGGCACTCCGGAATCTTAGGCAATGAGTACGCTGACAGAATGGCAAACGAGGCACGGTCAGGGGGAGTTCTCCTGAAAATTAAAATCCCGGCATCAGACATTTTTCAAGTAATAGAAGAAAAGATGAAAGAAAAGTGGAATAAGACCTGGCTCTCCTCCTGCAGCAACAAGGGCAAACACTACTCCCAATTTAACCCTACAATTCCCTCTAAACCATGGTACTACAAGAAGCCGTTTAAGCGGAAGGAAATAACATCAATCTGCAGAATGCGAATAGGACACTGCTCCACCCCCTCTCATCTCTTCCGCATAAACGTGCTGCCCTCCCCCCAGTGCGACTGTGGCTACCACAATTGCACATTAGATCACATATTCTTTAACTGTCCCCTTCTCAACAACTACCCATCATTTATTCCAAACTTAGTAAAATATAAAATCTGCCTTCCAACAAAAATTGACATCCTATTGGCATCGAATTCGATAAAAGTTTATAAAAACATTACAAAGTTTATTTCCCTTAATAACGTGTCGATATAATTCAAGAGGCAAATTTAACCTTTTTACTAGCCATTTTAAAAACATCCACACCCATGGGACATCCTAATTAGAATATCCTGTCCTTTTAATATCCACAATGTGATGTCCACAGGGAAATATTCCCAAAGGACATGTAGTTAGTGCATGGTAGAATTGAAATATTTCCATTTTATAAGGCATGTAAATGTGAAGTCATTTGTCTGTTCTTGGTCATTGTTCAAGGTGGGGGTTTACTAACCATAGATCCCCCAGTCATCGGGAAGCACTAAGAAGAAAGACTGATAAAAAACTGGCACCAATCGCTTGCTGTATAGCGGAATTGCCAAAATAAAAGAAGAAGAAGAAATCGTCTAATGAATTTATTGGAAATAATTGCTAGATAATTATATTTAAAAAACGAGAAAATACTATTTGAATCTAGGTGCGCTCTAAACCAGCAGATGCTGCTATAATTAAATAATGTACTGCGGTTCTTTTCTCCGCTAAATGATAAAATTAAAATATATAATTTCAAAGTTTCTTTTATAAAATTATTCTTTATTTATTCCTTGCCCTGAAACATTACCCTGTCCAGTGCTAGTCGGGTACCTACGAGCCTGTTGCTCGCTCTGGCCCGGCGGTATTTTTAGGTACCGTCTCGATTTCTTTAATTCGCTAAATAATGATTAATTAACCAAAATGAAAGGTTTATTTGACAGAGTAACATATTTTATTTTGATTATAATAAATGAAAGCTAGGCCATAGCATATGGCGAATCCGAGTAGTTGGAATTAACAAAAATTCTAAAATTAGATTCGTGGAAAACTGAACGTTACAGCCTTTCAATTTTCAGGGATTAATTCGGCGAAGTGGGATTTTGGACAGGTACTTTGGGTTCTGGAATAGAGAAGGAAGACACTGCTACCCGCGGGAGTTATTGGAAGGTTGCTTCTAGATTTTTTAGCGCCTGCTCCCCGGATATGATTTTAAATTTTAAATTATTATTTTGGATTCAATATTTAGATGGTATTAGAGAAATCGATTGAGGCGAGAAGACGGAATGCGATGCTTAGACACCGGGAATTATAGCACATCCCACGCACTACCTACCTCTATTTCGACGTACTCAATTTAATAAATTTTGATTTATATGACTCTAATTTATTCGCCAACGAAGATATGGCAACGGTAATTTACGGGGGATTTGGCTTTAAGACAATATTTTAATTTAAATTTATTATTTTTAAAATCTGACTTTATGAGGGGAAGCTAATGGTTACAGATAGAAGACTTGCCTGTATAAGGTATGGAATCCGCTGAGGTCCTGCCCGGATGTTGAACTGAGTTTAGTTATAGATTTTAGATATTCACAGAATTTAAGTTCTAGACTGTGTTGGCTGGTGTGCAAATGAATAATTAAATGGGCGGTAGTCGGCCCGCTCCGCCAACGGCGGAGCGGCCGGTGTCTTCTCGACCGTCTTGCTCGGTCGTTGCCAGCCAAAAAAAAAAAAGAAGAAAGATCTCTTTTCTAAGTAAAAATATTCTACCTTACTGATTAAAATTGATTAGGGATGTGCGCGACTTGTCGTCTACATACGGTAAGACGTATCCGCTCGGTGTATCGCGTCTATGGCGCGATGGATAAAGTTAACTGATTAATTATTAAAATGATTTAGGTTAAAGTTTGTATACTATAAAAACTAGGCCCTAACAGTACTCCCAACTCTCTCCTTCGTTATCTCACCCACACATTCAAACACACACACCAGATGCCTCCACTTTCCCGCAGATGACAATATTTTACGAGATAGTCACTGCTATTCTATGAGGCAAAACAGGAAAATTACTTTTTGACCTGAAAGCTTCTCTATAGTCGAAAAAATCTTATTTGATACAAGTAAATATATGAATAACTAGATGACCCGGTGAACTTCGTACCACCTAAAATTGATTTGATTTTAACTCTTCATAAGCGTTTATTGATCCTAATCAACCTTCCAAATACAATTCATTGAAATCTACAATATGGCCGAATCATGTACGGTTTCAGTTTTTCGATTTTTTCGGCTTTTTTTACTTTTTCGACTTGTCCGACTTTTTCGACTTTTTTGCATTTTTCGACTTTTCGGCCTTTTTGACCTTTCCGACTTTTCCTACTTTTTCGACTTTTTCAACAAATATGCTACAAAAAATTGAGTAATAAAAACTGATATTATTGTTATATTTCTTACCAACATTCAAAGGTGGAGAAATATAATTCAGTAATAACTTCGTCGTATTAATACAGGAACAAATGTTTCGAACATTCTCCTACAACAATGTTTCCATGTGATCCTCCGTGTTACGTTGAAGTTCTTGGAAACTTGTTCCGAAACATGTTCGAGGCAATGCCTTCAAATAAATACCCGATTTATTATATAGTTGCAATATAAATATGTAAAGCAGCTAGGTAAACAGTAAAAACATCACTATATACCATAACGAATGTATGTAAGTAGGGGGAGAACCTTTTGTTCAATTTTGCTCCGGGGCCCATTTTTTCTAGTTACGCCACTGTGTACAGGGAACTCTATAATACCAACTAGGCAAAAAAAAATGGTTGGTCCGCACTCGCTCACCAATGCACTGCCTGAAGGGATAATGTTCATTAAATGCGTATGATGAGCTCATACCGGTAAAAAAAAGCAACGTACAACAAGTTACAATCACTGAAAAAAAAATGCTCTCCATCAGTTCAGCAGTATTATACAAATATACCGAAAATGAAAATATATTTAATATGATAATGTGTGTGTCATAAATGAGTTGCTACTAATTAATGTGATAATGTGTGTGTCCTTATATAATATTGCATCCTTATTTCTTGAACTGGTGGACAATCTATGTTTTTTTATACAACAACATTAACATTAACAACATTAACACAACAACATAACATCATGAGATAAACGGCGCATACGCAATTATTAATTAAGCATACGGAGTACGCATAATATCTTCTTCTTCTTCATCATCATCAGCGCGCATTCGCCCCCCGTTGGGCATACGCCTCTCCAATCACTCTCCATCCGGATCGGTTGTCCATTTCCCTCATCCAGACAGGTCCAGCTGTCTCTGAATTTAAATTTCGAATATCTATTACGCATAATATATTATACTCTAATTAGTAATAATGTAAAAATCTTAACGATAACCAATGTATTATTAGTGTATTATTTTCGTACTTATTACAATAAATAAACAAATAAATTGCACGTTTTTTTCTCGAGATTCAAAAAACAATACACTTATTTTGCCTTACAAAATAGCAGCAACTATGTATATTTTTCAATATTTTTAAAATTTTAGTTTAACATCAATTACCTAATTACTTCGCCTTCTAATGAGGTCCATAGACGTACGTGTAGCTTAGATGATGTATACAATGTGATAAATAGTCTGTGTTTGTATTTGAACACGTTCTGCAATCTTACTTACTTACTTACCTGGCGCGTATGGAGCCCTCATTAGCAGTAAAACACAAATAAACTAAAGACGCCTCCACGTAGATTTTCAATTTTAGATATTATTGAAATAATAATGTATACTTTGTTTACAAAATACGTATTTATTCCGTACTTGATTCCGGAGAAAAACAATTTCTGACAAAGAACTTGGCTCCTGGACACGTAGTGATGCTACTGTAGCCCTAATAACGAACACTCTCACGATCCAATCACGGTGTAAACGAAACTCGGTTTAGACACTATTATAAATATGTCTTACTATCACTATCTTAATTAGGAACACGGATTTTTTTTCGATACTTTTTAGTACCGAGTTCATTTGTTTCGATACCGATACTTTTATACTTGATACTTTTTAAATCAATACTTTTACTCAATGAGTACTTTTTGCCAAGTATCGTATCGAATAAATATTAAGATTTTTTTAAATTAGTCTTTATGACTCGTGTTTATGCCTGCCGGTTAAAAAATAACAAGATTTTTTGATTCACTCATTCACTATGGTACACAGGAATTTGAACTTTATTGGTTGAAAATAACGTTCATTATGTTATCGTCTTTGCGTTGAGGTTTATTCCTCAACTGAACTCTCACCAGTGTTGCCAATTTAGCGATTTTGTCAGATTAAGCGACATTTTGACACTAACAGCGACTCCTTATTTTTATCAAGCAACAAAAAACTAGCGAGTTTTCGAGCGCTTATTAGATGTAGTATTTCGATTATCATTTTACATTTTGAGTCCACATTTGTGTACATTATATGAAGTTATTGTATCTAACTCCAAAAACACACTTTAAAAACGCTCATTAATCAATCAATCGATCCATTAAAACCATGGTACCTCATTGTACAAGCTTACCCAAGTGTACTTACTATCAGTAATCCTTAATACCAGCAATAACGGTCCCCTACGAACGTTCATTTTCAAATACAGTTCAATAACTAAAACACAAAACCGATTAGTGCCAAAAGGGCTAAATAAAACTTCAATTTTAAGTGATTGAACAGAGGAAGAGTGGGAAATTTAATAATGTTTAAAGAAATAATTAATAAACGTTGATTTATCAATTCATATATTTTTTAATTATTTTATTATTATAAATACCAACCATTTGCCTGAACAATTCGTGTGCGCATTTATATAATCCACTTCCACAAATCCACAATAATAAAACCAAACACTTAAAGTTTCTAAGAAAAAAACCGATACTTGAAGAAAAGTACCGATATCAGGGATATCGATACTTTTGTGTCGATACTTTTACGAGTACGATACTTTTTTTTCGATACTACTCATATCAATACTATCAATACTTTCTATTCGACACCCTGTCCCTAATCGTAATGTAACTAATAATAACGTACATTCTCTCGCTTTCCTCTGGCTACGCAAAGTATAGACATCAGAAACCTGATATCACTCGGGTTTCTGCAGTCTACAGAAAGTTTTTCACAAACATCCCAATCAATCAAACAAAACAAAAACAATAATTAAAAAAAATAAAAACCACGATTGCCCCTACAAAAAGTAAAGTTGTATTTAGAATTATTTTTTTTAAAAGATGTTCACGCTGAAATGCACATTTTGTAAGAGAATAAAGTTCGCCTTGCGCCCTGCTGCAGGTATCTATCTTGAAACGATCGCGCTCCACTGTGCCGCCGCCGCACTTAAATCGTTTGCCCTTGGTTCTCAAGTAATAAAAAGGTTTTCTATAAAATGTTTTAGAACATATACATTTCCAAAATATACTACATCAGACTTTTAATTTGATACTAAACACGATATATTTATCCTAATTTATTGACACTTGTACATTTAAGATAATTATTTTTTTGACATGTGAGCATTTCTGGTACTCTATGAAACTCGGGATGATATAACGTTTCTAACAATATCACACACTTCTAAATCGGTTCAAGTGTCTAGAAGTTACGGTGGAATAAAGAAACGGAAAACATATGTACATGAATCCTAAACACATAACACTCGTTTTTTGGGCAGACGCGTAAGAAATAAGAAAAACCCCGCTATTTATCAAACAATCTCATAGATAACTTAAAAAATTCTCAAAAACTCATAGAAAAGAAACATTTGCAAGTTTATATAACCCTGATTTTTTTTTATTCGAAAATATCTCGTCCTACAGGCGCCATTCGTTGGCCATACAACATAGTAAGTTGGAGCGAAATATAAATTTATGTTTCTTCACAAAAAGGCAGTGAGTCGCCAGCTTAAGCGACCAAACGTAATGAATAGTGGGTATGGGAAGGGTTCAGTTTGTTGGTCGAAGGTATTTTACTGCTAAGCAGGCTGCGTCTTCAACATAATTATATGTACATATATACATATGAATAACACGTTAGCTTACTTAGCTTCTTCTTTGCTATCGGAGCTAATTTGTCGCGCAACTGCTCTCACATATTTCTCTGACTAATTAGATAAATAATAATACAGAACGAACATAATTTAACTGTACGTTGTCTTGAAATGGAGACTCATTCGCGCGTTTTAATTTCGAAAATGAGTTCATTAGCTAATATAAATTCTATTAAATTTTTTTTTCGCTATATAAAACTGAAACACCAGCGTCAGGTGTTCAAGTCTAATTAGCGATTTGTAGAAATAAAATAATAGAAATGCGAGGTAATTACTAGGGTGGGTTGTTTTTTTTTTCATTTCACCCCTCGGCTACGTAACGACCAAATTTGGTTACACATCAGAACACCGTTGACTACGTAATGACCAATATTGGCGGCTTGCTCCCGGAGCGCACAGTAATATTATTTTCTAATTCGAACGCATCCTTAAATCCATACCATGTATCTCATTATTACCATTGATACATAGACGGCCGCTAAAATAATTTCGCGCGTCATTTCGCGGATATTTCTTGTAAAATTCCATTGTCAAACATCATCATTTTTTTTTCAAGAAATCATGAAAAATTTTATTGGTTTTATGAGCTAATATCTAAATATTTTCGTAAGTAAATAAGCAAAACTAAATATTGCCTCTGACAGAGAATCTAATAAAGATCACGATAGTATTTACAATTTCTAAATAGAGTTCCGTATTTTTCCGTAAGACAAGTACAAGTTAGAAATGCCGAGTTTTTTCCACTTTTTCGACATTCTTATATTTATTCATAATTATCTAATTGTTTTACAAAAAGATATTTCAATATTCTATATATAAAATTTCAATTTGATCATTGTACAGTTATTCTTTTTATGATTGCTATAGTAGACCCATAGTTATAGTATTTATTGTCGAGCGCGGCGATATTGACATGAAATTAAGCCGCTACTCGAAGGGTTAAATCCTTTTGTAATAGTGAAAATATGTTGTCTTATTAGGTTAATTAGAAACCTGTAAAATATTATTTATTTATTTTCACTGTAATAGCACACGCATCGATCCCTGAGTTTGATTCAAACCTATAAAAAAGTGGTGTCAAGCAACGACATCTTAAACCACTTGAAATATTATTTTGAAAACTAAACGCTGTTTATTGTGTTGCTATTTTAGTGGCAAAGAGTTATTAGGCTCTCCAATGGTTATAAATAATTTTGTTCTATAATTTTGGGAGGCTATTCGAAAGTGTATCGTATCGCTTCACATAGTGGGTCCAATCGCGTATATTTTGTGTTAAAATTAAGTCGCTTTAAAAATAAGTAGGATTAGTGCGTGCATTAAAATAATATCTATCGCGTTTCTGTCAGATTTAATACACATAACAAAATCTGCGACGTCGTTCTGTGTCTATGATAATGCACTAAAAAGCTGGCAGCACAGGTTTTCGAAACGTCAAAAGCGGCGCTCTGAATCCATTTTTCGCGCGCGCCTGACTAGCGGGTTTGCTTGGCATTTCTTTTGATCCGAATGATATCTGATGTGGCTGTGTTCTAACCGCCTTCTCGTGCTAAAAGACAACATATAATTTACAGGTTATGACGGAAGACGAATTTTGTTGGAACTTGAAAAGTATAATACACGTACGTATCGTTGTCGTTATTCATTCGATCTCTTTTATAAAATTCCAACATACGGGAACATTTCAGCAGAAACAGCAAAAACGGCAAATTCGTAAGTAAAAACACAAGCGTCACCCGCTAAGACGCACCGAAAACGCGCGTTTTAAAATTGTCGTGCACGTTCAAGCCGGTTTTTATTCGGACGACTGTCAAATTTTGAGAAACAGAATAGCGTTTCTGCGAGAATGAAATAAATTTAATACAAAATACATTAAACACGGTAGCACGAATATCTGACAGATGAATCACAATACCAATGTGGCTTTTGTAATAAATTTAAAGCATTTTTTTACTTTATTTTAAACCGCCGAAGAAACGGAATTGGACCCAATAGCGTAAATGTTGTAATCTGATTTAAGTGCGACAAAAATATTATAAAAGTACGGGGTTGCGCGCATTTAACATTCGTTACACTATTTTCTCATTAATAACTATTAAATTTCAATGGAAACTAGAAAACAAAGTAATCAATGACCTATATCTGAGAGCGTAGAAGATATTAAGGACAACGTATTGCCGACATACGAAGATGTCATGAAATGTTATGAATGGATAATATTACAGCTTAAAATTAGGAGAGATACTATCAAAGGACCATAATTTTTACATATTGCTGTGCTTTTGCCTCAAAACGTAGACGACATTTGGAAAAAATCGTCCCTTTTTACGGTTTCATACAAAAGGAACATTACTAAAATGCCTAACATTTGAAGTGCAAAATACCTTATCAAATCTTTTTTTTAAATATCTGCTGATCGAAAAAAACTTCTTTTTGACATTTTTTCATGCAAATGTAAACAAATTTAACTTTGTTGTTGTATAAGAGAAGGCAAAGGGCCAAAAGAAGAGCAGGAGTTTGTGCTTGTCCAAAGACAGGCAAGGAAGGTTCGAATTGGTGAAATCGGCCGCATTCTTACGACTGAATTATTAAAAAGTTAATACAAGTCTCTAAAACCAAAAAAAACTTGCAGAACTTGCATCCAAAAAAATATGCCCTGATTTGAGATTAAACGAGTTTATGAGGCTAAAACGTATTTTTTTGTTTTTATTTAACAGTACATTAATGTTTTCTACTACTAATTTTTTGTACTGTGATGACTTTTTCGTGCATTTTATGTAATATTTCCTAATTTTCTATTAATATATAATTGGTTTTTAATAAAATATATAAGATTAACCAAATGTTGTTTTTTCTTATTTTCCCGAAATTTTGAATCACATGCGCGGGCTATAGATATGACTAAATTTAACTGTTTATAGCCAATTTTATATGTTTAGACCTAAGACAATATTATATCACTATTACAATATTATCAAACAACTTTTATTTTTTTCTATACATTAGTGACACACCCTAATTACTTATACATTTATGCACAATATTAAGATATATATACAATATTATATATATTATTCTTTATTTATTTAAAGCATGCAGTGACATCGCATCATCCCTATTCACTATCTTCTTCTAAATTAAATGATAATAAAGACTTCGATTTTTCTGATTTCATTAAATTCGATTTTAAGGAATTTAGGAATAACTGCAGTATAGGAACCTCTCACCAAAAAAAAAAAAAAAATATACACTAATAGATTGTAGCATTTTAATGCTAAATCTGGAAGAAAATTGTGTCGGTCGCTATAAATAAGCGAGATATAGGCATTCAAACTTTAAATTTTACATGTAAACAAATAGCCTAAAATGGCCCAAAATAAAATTCACCCCGCTATATTCACCACGCTGATTCCGAATCTTCCATAATTTTTATTCGATCTCAATAAATAAGCGAGATATAGGCGTTCAAATTTGTTATCCCAATGTCAACAAAGTTGCGGCCATTTTGTTTGTACTTACCGTGTTGACACTTTCGAGTATATCGTAATATCGATAACAATTAGCGATATTACAGAAATTATGACAATTTGGAGAGTTTTAAGATTAATTGAAATATGTTGAACAAAAACGATTGGAAAAATACATATTTTCGCGAAAATTAAAAAAGGGCACTATTTTCGATGTCTTTTCAATGACTTTGCGTATTGATGACAGAAGATATCCTGAAATGTCGTTTGTTTCAGGTTACCTTTAGTCATCAATACAACAAATTTCAAATTTTCGTAAAATCTACGAAAATTGTCCAATTGTTTTAGATGATCGCTAACACATGGTGTTAATTTGATATTGAAGAAATTTAGTTTGTTTCAGTTTACCTTTTATCATTCTTATGTTAATATCAATAGCGCCGCAGGCAAAATTTTTTTTTCGAATTTCTTTTGTCTGCGGTGTTAATTTGATATTGAAGACATTTCGTTTGTTTAAGGTTACCTTTTGTCATTATCACCAAAGTCATTTAGTAAAAACCTTGGAAAAAAACGAAATATCGCTAACACATTGTCATGTTAACTTCAATAGCGCCGCAGGCAAAAATTTTTTTTCGAATTTCGCGCGAAATTCGAAAAAAAATTTTTGCTTGCAGGGATATTCAGATATTTAGGAATTTTCTATTGTCATGTTAACTTCAATAGCGCCGCAGGCAAAAATTTTTTTTCGAATTTCGCGCGAAATTCGAAAAAAAATTTTTGCTTGCGGGGATATTCAGATATTTAGGAATTTTCTATTGTTTCAGGATACCTTTTGTTATCAAAACGCAAAGTCATTGAAAAAACCCTCGAAAATAGACTATTATTTTTTAATATCGCACATGTTTTTTCACGACCATGCCATCATTTTTCTAAAATCGCGAATTGTTATCGATATTAGAGAACTCGCGGTATATCGACTAAGTATATTCCGACACTACTTCTGAAGCAATATGGCTGTCTTTTTGACGTTTAGTATGCAAATTTTAAATGCCTATATCTCGCTTATTTATTGAGAGCGACAAAAGATTATTGCAGATTCGGAATCTGCGTGGCGAATATAGTCCGGTGACGTTTAAAAATCAAAAATCCAGGAGAGGTTCCTATACTGCAGTTATACCGGAATTTACACCGACTGTCTTATCTTTAATTAAATCCTTGTTAAATAACATCTTTTTACTCAAATCGGCTTTTTCATTTTTCGGTTTTATTTTTTTAATTGTTTCCACTTCGTCCGCTGTCAGGTCACCAGGGTTTAACGTCACTATCTGTGGCTGTTCACTTTCATCATCATCACTATCGGCCGCATTAAAATCCTGGACAGATCTATCGAACTTTGTGTCAACTGTGTCCGGCTCCTTATACCCGATCTGAGCCTTCATTTTCTTGATAAAATTGGGCTCTTCGGGTTTGATGTAACAAATACTCCTTTTCGACATGTTTGAGCGAGGATTTAGCACTTTTAAACGATATTTTGACACATTTATCCTTGTCGATACAATACAACGCAGTTAGAAATTGAGCTGTCAAATTTCACTCTGTTGGCAGCTGAATGATTATAAATAGAAGGTAGGCCACTCTTGAGTCGTTTTTTTTTGTCCAAAGTCGAAACTTGTTATCTCGACCGATATTTTTCGAAAGTACGATATTTGTATAAAGCACGTTGTGGTATAAAAAACATATTTTTAAATGTACGATATTTTATGAAAGTACGATATTTAGGAACAATACGATATTTTATAGAAGTACGATATTTGGGAACAAAGCCATAATCATGAAATTAAGATATTTTTTTAATTACGATAAAAATGGGTACGACATTTTTTTAAAGTATGTTTTTTATGCATAGTAATGATTTTTGAAAGTACGATATTTTATAGAAAACTATATTTTATGAAATTACGGTATTTTAAACGCACAATTATGCTATGTACGTATTTTATGATATTTTTCGCCTATCCGCCCGGACTTGCCCCTACTTTATTTTTTATTTTATTTTTCTTAAAAACATACAGCATAAAAAATACGTATAAGCATAATATATATACCAGTAACAAAGCCAATGATGTTTTAAATTATTTGCTATATAAGGATTACAAAATATGCTAAACAATACAAAATACAGTACTCATTCTGCACCTTCGCCCGACTCGCTCTGATCGTACCTATAGCTTAAAAAATCGCTTATGTCAGCCTATCTTTTGATATAGAAACCCTAGATTTTGTATTACGAATTCATTACTTTGCGTCGCATATTAACTGGAATTTTCACCAACTGCACATCGACTTTATTTGTGAAATTAATATTCAGATGGAATACGTCCCTGGCTACTTGCCGGCAAAACCTTGGGTTGTCACAACCGATTTTTTAAAACATGTTTTCTGTTGATAGGATATATAAAAGAACAATAATAATTAAATTATGAATATATTTATTTTTTCATTTATTTTAATTTAACAGTCACACCGCATCATCACTTTTAAAAATCTTTTAAATTAAATGATATTAAAGACTTCGATTTTTTCGGATTTCTTCAAAATCGATTTTAAGGAATCTACACTGACTCTCTTATCTTTGATTAAATGCTTGTTAAAAAACACTTTTTCAAGCAAATCGCCTTTCTCATTTTTCGCGTTTATATTCTTAACGGTTTCCACTTTTTCCGCTGTCGGGTCACCAGGATTTAACACCCACACTTGCGGCTGTTTACTTCCCTCATCATCACTATCAGCCGCATCCTGGTTAGATCTGTCGAATTTCGTGTCCACTGCGTCCAGCGCCTTGTGTCCAATCCGAGCCTTCATCTTCTTATATGAAATACTCCTTTTCGACATGTCTGAATGAGGATTAGCACTTACGATATTTTGACACGTTTGCCCTTGTTAATACAACGCGATTAAATATTGAGCTTTCAAATCGTGCCCAGTTAGAAGCTGAATGTATATGGCAAATAAACGGAGGGTAGACCAGTGTTGACTATTTATTGATCTATTTTTGAAGGCAAAATATTTTGTAAACAGAAACGAACATTTGCCATGCAGTCATACAGAAGTATTTCACAAATAGGCATCTATTTATTTTTTTTAGACAGGTTAAAATTATTAGGTAGGTATATAAATATATTTACATGACTGCCTAACAAAAAAGGAGTGTAATGTGTTCAGGGTTCATCCATGTATGTTTTCCGTTTCTTTAGTCCACCATTATCTCTAAACGCTTGAAGTTTGTGGCATTATTAGAATCGTTGTGTCATAGGGTGCTGTCAAAGGGTACTACTTAATTGTCCAAATATGAAGTAAGTAGTTGTCTAAACGCCAATAAATTGACATAAATATATCGTGTTTAGTGTCAAATGAAAGGTCCGATTGAGTACATTCCGGAAATATACATGTATCTATATGGATAAATACATAAACAACAAATATTTTATAATAAAACCGTAATAAAAATAATTATAAATACAATAGTTTACTTTCTGTAACGGGAGTCGTGGTTTATATTTTTTTAATATATTTGCTTGTTAATATGTATAATTATTTTAATTAATTAGGTTTCTATTGGTTTCTATTATATTTATTGTAGGCCTTTCGTTTTATTATGGTACTTAGATGTGCAACTCCATAGAGCGATTTCAAAACCTTTTTGTCGGTGAAGTGCAGGTGGCGCTGATAGACTAATAGCAATTAATTTGGCCATCTATAATAATATTGATAATGAATGGTTTCTTATAAAGGACCGATTGATTATAAAAACCCAATAATATAAGTAAAGATAACAATAAAACTATTCAATTATTGGTACCATCTATCGCATATTTTTTATAAAGACTGATTACAGATATTGCATCAATGATAATACAGCATCACAGATATTATAACCAATGATAATACGGAGAGAATAATAAAATAGAATGCAATCGAATAGTCGATCCAAACATTAAAATAGGTAATTATTACGTATTGAAATCTATATACCAAACAAAAAAAATACATATTTATGTAAATACTATTAAAATAATAAGAGCTATTATTGAAAAAATCGTTTTTATTATATTATTATTATATACCCTATAGTAGTACGGTTTCAGATTATAGTTCCTATGGCGTTATCAATCAAATACGCTATATAATCGAGGATTTTACGAAAGCAAGCTTAATATGAAACCATTCTGCTCTGGTCTATTGTCTAAAGTTATAGTTTATGTGCCCCACATTATAGTTTATGTGCCCCACATTACCACTTTATACAGTGCACAGGAGAGTTACGTCGTTTGGACAACACCATTACCATTAGCTTGCTCCGAGATTGTTGAATATTTTAGGAAAATTCTTCGATACTTCAGGACAGACACAGGTAGTTCTTAAAAAAAGTCTCATACAGTGGTTAATTAGTAAAGGAAGAACGAAAACTGAATGTATCCTCATGACATGTCAAAAACAGCATCACATTTACAGACACACACAGACACACACACACACACACACACACACACACACAATAGTCACACCCTCACATATCTAATAAAGGCCTTCTTCCGAGTTGACGCGACTACAAATGTAGGTATATTTGCAGTGCCCACGAAAGTATAAGTAGGTAACTGCAACGGCCAGTCGTCCGCGCGCACCAAATTTCGCGCCTAGCAAGTATAGCAAACTCTTCGCCTATAACGTATTATATAACGTATTTACCATTGGAATGATCTATTTATGTAGATTATTTATGACTGCTACAACTTACCGCAATTGTGAGCCGTTTCGGAGTTTTGAAGTTCGGAATATTCTTAAATGTGGCTAATTGCACAAAAACCCCCATAGCAATTATTTATTTAAAATATATTATCTGCTGTGAAGAGCCATAAAAGAAAGTATGTTAAGATGTACGATTACTTGGCACACCATGTTAAACAGTTGACCTTAGCATATAACATACGTCAGGAAACAGAGCGGGAGTGAAATCATGAGACACATTACAGAGTTCAACCAACATATCACAGCATTTATCCTCCATATACTGCTGACAAACTCGAGCATTCTTAGGAATACATATATAGTTTGTACTCACACAGCGTATCGTTGCGGGTATTCAGCGGCGGCTTTAGTTTAAATAGTTATTAAAAATATAATGTTTGGATGTGTCAGGTGCCCTAGGTGATTTAGGTAATTATCTATATTTAATAGCATATAACTCAGTAGTTGTAATAATGAATGTTCTACATAAAGGGATATTTCCATTGGTATATGATTTACCGCTATTGGAAAAGTGTGCCCAAAATGCCCATTCGCTTTTAAACTATTCTTTATATATTTATCTCCGTCATAATAAACTCACGTCAATTTCATTTACTTTTTTTTGCGTTTGTAGGTAATAAAAATGTGGAGTTTACCGTATTACTGCGTGGAAACCCAATATTGATACTATCTTGTCGTATTTTTATTTCCATACATCAGCGAGGGTTGCGCCCCAATTATTGAATATTTTATTAGAAGCAGACATGCCTCAAAGTGGGTCTGTAATATTTTTCGTTTTTACTTGTATGCCCGCCATTTAGAGGGGAGGCGTATTCGTCGAAGGGGATGCAATGAATTATTAACATGTGGATGTCAAAGGAACGTAAGGATCACATAAAGCTTGAAAAGGGGACTATAGTAATAGTATGTATATACGGGAAGTATGAGAAAGTATGGCAAATATATAAGTCTGGCGAGTATGTCAAATAATAGAGTGCGCTGTTTTAATTTCAATGTGGCGTCCCAGCGGTACAGATACTTGCGAAATGCAAAGTATCGATAGTTTTGGTATCAATTAGTATTGAATCTAAAGAATCGATATTACATATGTATCGGCTCCGAAATATATACACTTCAGGTACCGTAAACTGCCTTTACTATGTACCAATTATCATATAATTTTAGCGTAAACCCTATATAGGATAAAGATATGTCATTGTTGTATTTTTTGATACAAAATATATTATATAAGGTATACGAAAAAGTTCTAATATATTTTGAAACGTATCCCAGGATGTTTCTATGATTTTTTGAAAAGTAGTACATTGAATGGTGTCAATGTGCCCAACAATGTAACATTACAGATATTTCATTGAATCAGCACCAATTATTTAGGCTGGTGGATTTTTTGGCATTTGATTATGTAGAGTAAATCATTCTAAATAATATTCAATAAAAGAATGTCATACGAATTTTTTTTATGTCAAATATGATAGGAAGAATGTTATACGTAGAATTGTTTTATTTTTTTCACCATACAAAAATAAAACACTTCTATCAGTTCAAAGATACATCGAAAACAAATTAAACCAACAGGAATCATACATCTGTGAGAGTGGCCACCCTTCACTAGACTCCAATTGATTGTGAGCGAAGGGTGGTTCTCATCAGGAAGTTTTCTCCGTTATTGAAAGTCGTTGCAGTTGAAGTCAATTGCAGCTGGCTCGTGTATATTCGAGCGAATTTGCGGTTTCGATTCTGTAGAATTTACTTTTTTGTTGTGGGTATGTTGGACTGAAGCTCCAAAATATCAAATGCCCCGGATCTTCTGCAACTCTGGTATTTTATATGATATGCGCCTAGAAGATACAAGAGCTGATGAATTTATTTTTCCAACACGTCTTTGGGCTTATAATACATTCGATATTCAACTTTCAAACTTCAAACAATATTCAACATGTCCAGAACGCTTTAGATTTTTTCATGCAGCTTACATCAATGCGAGATGGAAAAATCCCATTTACTTTTCCTGGGAAATTTCTCCCTCAAATATGACAAAACAGAAACCCACTTGAAAAATCAGGTCCTGGAATCTGTGTCTTCCTCTACAGGTGACTTTACCCCAAAGTTAGAATCAGTTTCATCAACGTTGGACTCACTTTATGTACAGTCCAATGCTGAACATTCAGCTGATATTTCTAAGGTGTGGAAACTGTGGGACGACTAGGTGCATTTATGTTATTCACTGCTATTGCTTTCATCTTGGGAATTATTTAGCTCGTCGGTGTCATGAAATGATCAGCTGACGTTGACGTTTCGGTGACGTTGCAGCCGCCGTTGTCCAGGGTAGACTGAAGAGCTGTCAATCCGTTGTTTTGAGGGTAGTTTCGTGAATAGAGATTCAACGTCACGAATTTGCCCATTTCGGAGTGTCTTACAGTGGTGAGAGATAAACTAAGGTCTGAGGACCTACCTATTAGCTACGCTGACATGCTTCAACATTGCCTGACATCCTGCTACTTTCTATGGAGTGGCGATTATTACAAACAAATCCACGGAGTAGCAATGGGATGCCCTGTATCGCCAAAAGTTAGCGACTTATATATGGAACATTTTGAGGAATTAGCCATAAAACCTCCAAAATTAAGCCCAGCCTCTGGCTTCGCTACGTGGATGATACCTTCTGCATCCTAAAAGGCAACATTCAAACGGTGAATGAATTCCTGGGTCATCTAAACTCCATACACCCAAAAATCAGATTCACCTATGAAGTAGAGAAGGACGGCTCCCTACCATTTTTGGATGTCAAAGTGACGAGGAGAACTGACAATACTCTCGGATATACGGTATATCGGAAGCCCACACATACGGACAGATATTTACATGCAACCTCACACTATCATCCCTACCATCTACGTTCAGTGCAAACGTCCCTCGTGAATCGAGCACGCGATCTATGCGACGCTGAGCATTTTCCGAAGGAGATGGAACATGTCAATGATGTCCTTAGGAAAAATGGATACGGAAAATATCACGAGACACGCACACGATCTAATACAGACGAAACTCAGAAACCGAGCCGATCAAGAGCATTCTTACCGTACGTCAAGGGCGTGACAGATCGAATAAGTAAGATGCTAAGCAGATTCGATATAAAAACGATCTTCAAACCGACCTAAAATATAGCTCGATTTTTGAGGCCTGTAAAGGATGTAATACCACTGCAAATCCCGGGTGTGTATAAAGTCGAATGCAGCTGCGGTCTAGCCTACGTTGGACAAACGAAACGGCCCATAGCCACGCGACTGACAGAACACATCAAGGCTGTTTAAAACGTTCAGCGAGAAAAATCGGCGATCTGCGAACATATATTGGATAGCGGAAGTAACCACTGGATGCAGTTTCAAAATCCCATTGTGCTATCCAAAGAACAATTCTACTTTCCTCGCATGATCCGGGAAGCCATTGAAATAAGAAGAACCCCAAACTTTACCAGAGACGACGGTTACAAACTCTCTTCTACGTGGAACCCTCTTCTTCAAATGTTCCCGCCGCCGAACGCCGAACGCAAAGACGTAAAACAGGATACAGTGAGTGTTGTGTGCAAGAGAGATTTTCAAAATTCCCGCGCTCCAAGCCCGGCCCCCCACCACCGTTATAACCTACGCAGTGGCGGAAGCAGTATGCGGCCTACCCGCAAAACAACGGATTGACAGCTCTTCAGTCTACCCTGGAAAACGGCGGCTGCAACGTCACCGAAACGTCGGGGGCTACAAATTTCACGCGGTAAATTCGTTTTCTTTCCTAGTATATATATATATATATATATATATATATATATATATATATATATATATATATATATATATATATATATATATATATATATATATATATATATATATATATATATATATATATATATATATATATATATATATATATATATATATATATATATATATATATATATATATATATATATATATATATATATATATATATATATATATATATATATATATATATATATATATATATATATATATATATATATATATATATATATATATATATATATATATATTTGATAAGTTTTGTAAAGAAATCCGTTTATAGGATGATATTTTTATTTAAAATAAAATTAGTAAAAGCTACTTAAAAAGCAGCGAAGGAAATCCCAGCTTGGATCGGGAAATGCTAATATTTGAATGAGATATACTTACGGATGTGCACGACTTTCGACGGTGCAATGTAAGTTTAAAGGTCCTTTTGCAGTCGACTAACGATCACTATTCATCCATATATCTCAAAAATCAAGCTAATCCTTTTGCAACACAAAATGCTTCCAATTGAGACGAATTAAAGCAAAAAAATCAAAAATTAAACAAATTGATCACTTCGGCAAAGCCGTGAAATAAATGAAGGTGACATATCGAAATAATTCAAATTTCGAATGCTACCAAAATTTAAAATATGATACAATAAGGCTGAGTTTGTTATCAACGAGCCATTAAATCGAAATAAAAATAAAAAAACTCCAGATGCCTAATGAAATGAAAGAAGAAACTTCAATCTTAATTTCTGGCAGAGAAGTTTATAAAAAAGGCTGTATATTGTTATCAATATATATATATATATATATATATATATATATATATATATATATATATATATATATATATATATATATATATATATATATATATATATATATATATATATATATATATATATATATATATATATATATATATATATATATATATATATATATATATATATATATATATATATATATATATATATATATATATATATATATATATATATATATATATATATATATATATATATATATATATATATATATATATATATATATATATATATATATATATATATATATATATATATATATATATATATATATATATATATATATATATATATATATATATATATATATATATATATATATATATATATATATATATATATATATATATATATATATATATATATATATATATATATATATATATATATATATATATATATATATATATATATATATATATATATATATATATATGCATATATATATATATATATATATATATATATATATATATATATATATATATATATATATATATATATATATATATATATATATATATATATATATATATATATATATATATATATATATATATATATATATATATATATATATATATATATATATATATATATATATATATATATATATATATATATATATATATATATATATATATATATATATATATATATATATATATATATATATATATATATATATATATATATATATATATATATATATATATATATATATATATATATATATATATATATATATATATATATATATATATATATATATATATATATATATGTATATATATATATGTGTGTATATATATATATATATATATATATATATATATATATATATATATATATATATATATATATATATATATATATATATATATATATATATATATATATGTATATATATATATATATACTGCCTAATTATAGATCTTTCATACAATAAGTAGATATTTAGGTATGAATGGTTTCCTAACAATAGGCGGCCAATTGTATTGTTTTTCCTTAAAGTCGTTAAAAAAATACATAAGAGCAAGTATTAATATCAAACTCTAGACAGCAGATAAGTTGTCTGGAAGTCTAATTATGATAAAAGTTAAGGATGCTTACCAGATGCTATACACCTGACAAAGTTTCACAAAGATTTCGTATAGCGGAAATTATTCCGAAACACTTAAAATGCCCTCCCAATCTCTCTGCACGCAGGCGAATAATCACTAACATAGCAATTAGTTCAGAATCTAGTCATGTTCATGAAAAATAAATATTTGTACGAACTTTTTTCGCTTCCACGGGATAACCCATTTTATAAAAAAAATCGGGATTGGTTTAATATCTGGACAGGTGATCATAATAGGGCAGTTTACGGTATCGCATATTTTTAAAATATAAGGATAAATTAAAAAATATATATTTTAACGAAAGATCCGCTGTTCTTGTAGTCGTAATATGTTTTTTGATTTAGGTAATTTAAAATGTTTGGCAACTCTTTGGTGGTGGACTCATGGATTTCGCAAGGCAGAAAAAGAACTACTCGATTACATTTTTTTTTAAAGGAGGAAAAACGAGTAAAATGTTAAGGAGATTATAACAATAAAAACGTATTCAAAGAGTTCAAATGTAACCCAATTATAGTTAATATAAAATATTTAAAAGAAGGAACTACCAGGCTAATCACTAAATATCGTAATAGGTTACTGATTCGCAAAAAGCTTTCAAGTCATTGTAATAAAAGCTAACTTTACAGTTTTAAAGCCTAGCCGTAAATAGGGCAGGTGCCGCTTTGCAAAGTCGCCTGATACTGGATGGCCCGAGTTGCGAATAATTTTATTATTTATGCAAGGCTTAGTTCCCGCAGATATCAACCTCCTGCAGACGCCCGCGCGCCGTCGCTCCAGCCTGCGATAATCGCTAAGGTGATTCCGCGACTTTACACCGAGGAGCGTCTAATCTCATTTTGGAAAGTTTCCTCCGGCAATAGTGCCGCAATTTCCATTCCCGGCGTTTTGCGAAATTTGATCAATGACGTTACATGCCCACAGGTCGACGGGGATTATATGTGACCATAAGAGAGGGAACTAATGTTGCAACTAGAGCTGTCAACTACAACGAGCTAACCCGTGTCACCTCAGGAAGTTCTAACGATATTAGATCGTTCTGTCTCCCGTGAGATGAGCGCAGAAGACTTGGGACGAAAAACAATCCACAGTCTAGTTACGCCACTCGCCTGACAGAGGCCAACGCCTTACGGCGGGCCACCGGGAAAGGTAACCAGTGAGCAGCCTCGCCCACTGACTACAGTTTGGAAGTATATCCCCGTCTGGAATTAACCTTCAGGATACCTCCTACCTCATTGCGCTGAAGCGGCGATACGGTGTCTACCGAATCTATCGCGGACCACGGCATCCTTTGCCCGGCTTATTCACCCGGGATCAGGTGGCCGAATAGTAGTTTCAATTTAATTTTCAACTTTTAATTTATACTTCTAAAATCTTTACAGATTGTTGAAACTTACTCTATATATGAAAATATTTCAAGGTTTATAAAGTACATTAATACCTAAGAAACAATCAAGGGATAAACAACCATCATCATCATAATAATATTATAGTAAAATTATAGCATTCGGTTTTAGAGATTTCCAGTTTCCTACTTCATGCCAGGCTCCATAGAACGAAAATAAATTTACTATACTAACAATGATCTAAAAAATTGTAGTAAAAAGTATTTAATTCATCATGAATTTGTAGTATAATAATCATAAATAATATTCAGAAAATAAATAACTAAATGGTCACTGGAATAGTAATAAATGGTATTCAATTGTCAGAAATTATAAATAGAGCAATTTCAAGAGCAGTTGCCAAAAGGTTAACAACCACCCTTGCTCTATATGAAACATTACTGTTCCCAGACTCCCCCGGCTGTTAGTCGGAGTAAACAATCGATTGGCTGACGCCGCACGGTGCGCAAACCATCCAGGAGTGCCCGAAGGTTGACCCCTAGGGGATGCGGGCCCGCAGACCAGCGTCCTATCCTGACTCCCGTCCGCTTGGAGGCCGCCGGATGGGTGTCGACCCGTGAGTATGACCGACCCTAAACGAATAGGTATTCGTGGCCAAACTGCAACACAGTCCATTAGCTCCCTTGTTGCAGTTAGGCCACTTAGACCCATGTGTTAGGGTCGGCCAAACTCACGGGTCAACTCCCATCCAGCAGCAGTGTAGCCATAAGGCCAAGTAGGCTATGGACTATGGGCCCACGCCGTTTAGCCCCCCCCCCCCCACCCCAGGCCCCGAACAAGTAATCATTACAATCATAATTTTGGTAAATTGTTTCTAATAGAAAAAATATTGAATTGAAATTCTAAGTAGAAAATGATTAATAAACTGTTTGATCGTATAATTCTAAAATTGTAATAAATAGTATAGTTGTTATAAATTATCGACAGTTGAGGCCCAGAGATTTTGATGGCCTAAGGGCCTCTACATGGGTTAATCCAGCACTGTTCAACAGCCTCGACGCAGAAGTGCGAGCCCGGGTAGGAAGAGTCCTGCAGGCCAGAGGGCCTGCAGATCAGAGGGCCAGCAGGCCATTTTCCCCTAAGAGTCCTTTTTCGGACGCTCTTGGACGGTATTCGCACCGTGCAATGTCAGCCAATCGACTGTGCATTTCGACAGATAGCCGGGGGTGTTTGAAAATGGCTTTGTTTACTTATAAAGCTTGGGTAGCGGTAAACCTTACGGCAACTGCTCTCAAAACGACCAATCGGCTACCCGATACCGGTTGAACAGCCGGGCAAATGCTGCCGTGGTCCGCGATAAATTCCGTAGACACCGAATCACCGCTACGCAAGGAAGAGGATTGCACAAGCGACCTCGAACCTGTAACCAGTCGGGAGACCAAAGTAATCTGGTTGCAACTGGAAGTAAGGGCGCTACTGTCGGCCCGCAGGGTGAACCCGGTTTTTCGCGGTAAGGCGTTGGCTTCTTACGGGCGAGTTGTTTGGTCAGGTCGCCTGATCTTACATAGTGAGGTACAGGATTCGATTCCCGGCTGGGTCACTATTTTACGTAAGGATAAAATTAACGGAATTGCATTACATTTTTTTCGATCGAATACAATAACAAGACACACACATGTTACACGCACACATACCTACATATAAACACTTCATGGTAGGGTTGGTTGTAAGAGATAACAATATATCCGCCCATTGTGAAATTTTACAGTAAAATAGTAGAAACATTAAACTTTATACTAGACAACTAGAGTTGTCAACTACAATGGGCGAGCCCGTCACCTCAGGAAGTTTTAACGATTAGTCGTTATATCTCCCTGGAGTGAGCTCAGAAGACTTGGACTGACTTAAACTAGGCAATGGACTGTTTTCGTCCCAAGTCTTCTCACCTCACGGGAGACAGAACGATCAAATATCGCTAAAACTTCCTGAGGTGACTAGTTCGCCCGCTGTAGTCGACAGCTCCAGTTGACTATAAGAGAAAGTGTGTTTTGCTTGCGCTCAAGAGTCTGCACAGCGCGTAAACCTGAAAAACATTATCATCACATTTATTGAAATTTCACAAATGAGGTATGGTATATACAGGTTGAGTTTAAATTAACCGACACCCTTGAATTGGGCGATTGAGTATTCGAAAATAAGCAACTTTTGTTATTATAAGTAAAAAAATATATTTTCTAAATTCGAAAATCCGCGATTTTCTAAAAATATAATTTAATAAATAAATATATTAAAAAAATAAAAGACGATTGCCGTTACAGAAAGTTTTATAGCTATAGTTATTTTTATTACGGTTTTTCATGAAATATTTGTAGTTTATGTATATGATCCATATAGATACAGTATATTTTCGAAATGTACTCAATCGGACCTGTCATTTGATACTAAATACTATATATTTATGTTAATTTATTGACATTTAAACATTTGTATATTTAGACAAATACTTACTTGATATTTGGACAGTTAAGGTACCCTATGACACTCGGAATGACATAACAATTCTTCACCGGCACGCAAGGGTTGCCAAAATGTACTATGGAATTGAGCAATCTATTACTATATTATAATCAATGATAAAATCTTAATATATTTTCATACCTAATTATATCAAAATTTAATGTTTTTGACATCATATAAGCCGATTTTAGCAAAGATAAACCTCGTCCCGTAGGCCTGAGCTCTCACAGGCCGGAGTTTGCAAGCTTCTAAAAGTCTGTATAGTGTACGTCAAGTTGATCGAATCTATATTACAGGAATGGCTACTGCCGTTATTTGATTGCTACTCGCAATAATGACGGTATGTTTGAGACCGACTCGGTCCAGTTTCCGACCTCGTATCATTTCCACTTTGACATGCGGAAACCGAGGCCAATTTCAGACAACTCGATACGGACGAACTCCTGTTTCGTAATACGAAACCGATAACTTAATTGACGAGCTGTACTGGCGACTTCATCCGCTTCAAATGTGTGATGTTGGTACCTATTGTATGGGATCCGGAAGGAGGGTGTGATAAACTTCACATACAGTACATATTTATTTTCCTTTTATGGCACACCAACCGACAATAATGGTTTCAAAAAGTAATAAAACGCTCCTATAAGTACACCACTAAAACGCAATAAAATAATAATAATTAACCACTCTGCTATTGCTGTTTATCCCGTAAGGGCATGTTTGTAAATATCTATATTACTTAAGTGTAAAAGTGTGGAGCGCTTTTCTAGCATATGTTTAGGCACATATTATGTCATAACAACGTTTTTTGGAAACATTTCGCAAAGATGCATTATGGTGATTTTGATTTGAAGACTTTTACAATCAAAGCCCACCACACTTTTACACTCAAATAATATAGTTAATTACATTATTTGAGTGTAATCGCTTGCGCGGTCCTCTCCCTTGCGAAGCGGTGAAACGGTGTAAACCGAATCTATCGCGGACCACGGCATCCTTTGCCCGGCTGTTCACCCAGGATCGGGTAGCCGATGGTCGTTTCAAGATCAGTCGCCGTAAGGTCCAAAACCACCCCCGCTCTATCGGAAACAGTACTGCTTCCAGACTCCCCCGATTGTTCGTCAGAGTTCACAATCGATTGGCTTACGCCGCACGGTGCGCAGACCGTCCAGGAGCGCTAGAAGGTTGACACCTAGGGAAACTAGCCCTAAGGCCAGAGTCCTGCCCGAGCTCGCACTTCATGCGTGGAGGCCACCACTAGCGCACAGCGGTCTCGCACCTAGCGGTCGCGAGAGAGAGAGTGGCTGCCGAGTTGGTCGCGGGGCACGGCAGCCAGTCGGCAGCCCGTTTGGGGCTGCGCAACTGGCTGCCCTAGTGTAATAGGCTCCATAGTAATCAATACCTCGCGACGAGCAGCGCGACCGTTTGCCTAGTGTAATAAAGGCTTAAGGGTTAAACCAAGTCCCTTACCGGGATAAACAACTTATAACAGAGTGGTTAAGTATTTTTTTTTCCTTTTATTTTTGGCGCTTTACACTGAGAGAAATAATCTTCTGAAATTGGAAGATAGATACGTCCCTTTTGACTCAGAAGGAAAATTTCCATCTAATTTAAATGGATATTTTGAACTTTTTTTTCCATCCAAAATTACCTTCCAAATATTTTCCGTCCAACTTTACCTTCCATTTCGAAAGGTTATACGTATACAAATTAATCTTCCGATTTCCTATTTCCTATCAAAATTATTTCCTTCCTCAATATCCTTCTGAGTCAAAAAGGAAGGTAAAATTAGGAAGGTAACTTTGCTTTCCATATTTCCTTCTGAACTGTCAAAAAGGAAGGAAAATTTGCAGAAGTAATATCCTCTAATTCCTTCTTATTTGGCAAATTATCCTCCAAAAAATCCTACCAACAAAGATGATATATTTGGATGGAATTGCATTTTCCTACCACTTTTACTTCTAATTCCTATCTAAATAGAAGGCAATTATGGAATATTTGAACATGGACCTTCTGTATATAGGTGGATATTCCGTCCGAAGCATTTTAGGACCTTTTGTTGCGGAAGGTTAATCTTCCCAAATCCCAAAAAAACCTTCTAATATGGACGGAATGTGTAATATTCTGCCTTCTAAATACGAAGGTTAATCGCATATTTTCCTTCTAAAATTTAAACTATCCTACCGTAAGAGAAGGTGCATATAGTAGGAATAGTCTTCCATTTCAGTTGACTGTTTTAGTTTTACCTTCCAATATATACAGAATTTCCTTCTGATACCCACCTAGTATCAGAAGGAAAATCTGTGCCTTTTCCTCCCAATTTAGGAAGGCGATTCGAGGATATTCCTTCTAAGCAGAAGGTAAGTCCAGTAGGAAAATATTTCCTCCCGTTTTTACATCCTGTTGTATAGGTGATAACTCCTTTCGAATATCTTAATTATTCTCTCGCAGGGAAAGGAAAAAGCAGACGGTAAGTTTTTGCTGCCGTAATTACCTTCTATTGTAGGTAGTAATTTCATATATTTGGGAGGATTTGTTTATCAGAAAATCCGGATTCGCCATCTGATACAGAAAGAAAAAACGGAAGGTATTCCTGCTGTAATTACGTTCTATAAATATTTTGCGGCCATAAACCTAAATATTTTGAAGGTAATCCATGTGAACATCAGAATTATTCATTTGCAACAAAAATATTCTTGATTCTAACCTTTAGATGCAATGAATAACCTTTCAAATATTTAGAATTACCACCTCAGAAAGTAACTACCGCAGGAAATTTATTACCCTTCGGTTTTCCTCTCTGTTGCAGGTGCAATGTGCATGTACCTATAATTCGACGGGTCGGGCCTTCCAAATACTTTTGAAATTACCACCTAAAAATGAAAGTAAATATGAGAGAAACTATTACCTTCCATTTTTTTCAGTTACAAGATGATAATTTAGATATTCCAAGGGAGAAACTCACTCGAAATAAATAATCGAGTGAGTAAATCGAAATAAAACGTCCTTCCTGCAAATAAATAAGGAAAGAGTTATGAAAGTACCCACTAAACGTATTCTGCAACCCACTTCTTTGAAATTAATGTTCTCTTGATGAGTTTCTACATATCATATTAAACATACATTGGGATTAAAACAAAATGAAACAACTGTTAATATATGTTATCATGAAATATATATTAATCCAAAAACTACAACACTTAAGTATAAAATCTTTCCTGGGATTGTTATTGTGCTGGTTTGAGAAGGATGAAGACCCGCAGTCAGTGGCATTTCTTCGTCGATTTCTTGCTGATGTAAAATTAGCCAGGGAATTAATGCTTTTGAGATTTTTTTTCTATGCAATATGTTCGGTATAACAGTTTTTAGCTCAAAGCCAGTGATGCCCTTCAGGTCGTCTACATTAGAATAACCATTTTCTGAAATGACATTAAAAAGAACATTATAAATAAATCATGACCTGTATTATTACCACAGGACAGGCGGCTATTTTTTGATTACGACATTTTGGCGCTGTACGCCACTGAGCTCAGTTACGATAAGCGAGATATAGGCATTTAAGGAAGTGTCAAACACCTACATTTCGGTAGTTTAAGTTAGTTTTTTTTAAACAATTCATCAACACCTAAATGACAGTAGGTTAAGTTAAAACATAAAAACTAATTTCAAAAAAATATATATTTAGGAATCAGCGTGGTGAATATAGTCAGGTGATATTGAAAAATCAACAAACTAGAAGAGGTAGGTACCTAAACTTGAATAATACCAAAAATAAAATTTATTCTTTTTTAAAACAACTAATCTAATCGCTTCCGCCATTATAGGTGTTCGTAATATAGGTATTAGGATAAAAACTAACAACCTACCAAAATGTATGGTTTTAACACTTTTGAAGTGCCTATATCTCGCTTATTTATTGAATCCGAATAAATATTATTGCAGATTCGAAATCAGCGTGTTAAATATATACGGGTGACTTTAAAAAATCAACAATCTAGGAGAGGTTCCTATACAGCATATATTAAATTGCTGCAAAATTGAGAGAGACACCGACAACGTTACTATTTTATATAACATAATAATTATTATTATTATATTTACTTCAATGCCTGGAAGCCGTCCCTGAACGTCCATTTAAACGTGAGTGGGCTTGTATTGCCTCCGATGCGCTAGATTTTGTGTAAATGCACTTTTCACAATCGAGTAAGAACCTGTCTTTTCCGAATAAACATTACTTTTTGACCGTTGACAACGATGCGCGCGCGATCAATGTACTGATCACTGATTTGCGAAGCTGGCCGGTCGCCGGATAGCGTCACGGCAGTCGGGATGTAAATCGATTACTCGGATGATCGATAAGTCTATTAACCTATGTAATATACAACCCAACAAAGTCACTTTTGACTATGGGTCGACAAGAAACGGAGACACTAATAACATATATAATAAAATAAACGACGAAGTTTCATATCTATATAGTATTATTAAATATCTATCTATAAAGTATATGCGTATAATATGTATTATGTATGTATATGTGTATGTATATGTGTATATCTATATATGTATGTATATATTATCTATTATATGTGATGATGCGGGTACCTAGAGGTCTGGTCTCGTTACTCAGAAGAGCACTCTAGGCGGTTTATGATTTTGCGTGAGATCCGTGTGAGTTTGCTAGCTTGAAGGACCACCTGGTGTACCTTAGTACCCAGGAGCGGATATTTAAAGTGGAAAGACAGGATGTCGGTACTTACGGTTTTGTTTGTTCCGTATGTGCTGCTGGACTGCACTGCTTCTCGTTTATCTGTCACTCACTGAGGTTTCACACGAATTGCGATGCGGGCTAATCAACACAAAGGTTTGTGTGATGCGATGCGGCGGTTTGCGACGAGAAAAAACGATAATCTCGTCTGTTGTTGCGGAGCGAATACATTCGACGACGCGCCTCGCCAAGTCAACAAATGTACTGTCCTACCCGTCGTTCCGACGGGGCGATCCGTAGCGCTGGGCGGCTCAGATCGGCGCGGGTCGCGACATGTTTAAACGTGTACCGACAATATTGATTGGAGCGGAAGAATTTATAAAAGGGATTGGATTAGACAAGTGATTAGGAGGCGGAAAATTACGCTAATTCTCACACAAACCTCACTGGCGTGAACATTCCCCCGGCCTTGAAAGGACCCCTTTCAAATGAAAGGTATAAACCTTTATGTCATGTGAGAATTAATACCCAATCTATTAACTTGAATGCACCAATCGACCCTGTGTGTGTTCTCAATGAAGCGATGTGATGAATTTATTATAAAGCGGTTATTATGTCAGCTGATCTAAATGGCTAAAGAATATAACTTAACACTAAAAAATGCGGTTGGTAAAATTATAAGTAATTAAACATTTGCGGTTTTATTGATTTGTGCGGGATGCGGTAATTCTAATTGAAAGTTTATTGAGTTGGTAAAGGGCAGATCTTTACCACCGGTCGCTTGTAAACCCCAGACTTGGTCCGGACAAGAACCACTCGAGTTACGGCATCTGTGCCAGGATAAATTTCTTCTATTACTCCTAAAGGCCAATGAAGAGGCGGAGAGTTATCCTCCCTCACAAGAACAACCATCCCTTTGACAATGGGATGAGACGGGGTATTCCACTTCTGCCGTACTTGCAAGGTATGTAGATATTCCAGACTCCAACGAGACCAATAATTTTGCACCATATGGTCCAGCATAAATTTGCGTTTGATCGTAGAAAGTGGTTGTTCTGATACAGAGGCAGCTGGTAGCGAGGTTAGTGGTGTTAAGGTTAGGAAATGGGCGGGCGTTAGTGCGAGTGGCTCTGATGGATCACCACTTAATAATGAAAGTGGACGTGAATTTAAGAGGGCTTCTATTTGAGCGAGGACGGTGTATAACTCTTCATATGTTAAAATTTGTGTACCAATTACTCGGTGGAGATGAGTTTTTACAGAACGGACATTTGCCTCCCATATACCACCAAAATGTGGGGCACGTGGTGGATTCAATTTCCATTCAATCTTGGAAGACGTGAGGTGTTTATTTATAACACCATTATATTCGTCCGAAGCGAGAAATGAATACAAAGAGTCTAGGTGGGACTTTGCTCCTATGAAGTTAGTCCCACAGTCTGAGTACATGGTACTACATGGACCTCGCCGGGATAAGAAGCGTTTGAATGCATTTAGAAATGTTTCTGTGCTTAAATCAGAGACAAGTTCGAGATGAAGAGCGCGGGTTACTAGACATACGAAGAGGCATAAATATGCCTTTTGTGTGCGACACCCGCGATAACGATTGAGTACTATTGTGAAAGGACCGGCATAATCAACTCCCGTGTGGCAAAATGGTTTTGCTTGACGTACGCGACATGCTGGCAGATCGGCCATTATCGGAAATACCACTTTAGGGTTCGTTTTGAAACATGTGTTGCACATTTGAATGCGTTTCCTTACAATGTTTCGTGCAGACAGAATCCAAAATTGTTGCCGCAGTAACGACATCAATAAATGGGGACCAGTGTGCATGTACCGACTGTGGTAGTAATCTATAATTAGATTGACTACATGATCGCGCTTAGGAAGTAAAACTGGATGCTTACTTTCCTCACTCAGTTCAGCGTTCGCCAGTCTACCGCCTACTCGAAGTAGACCATCCTTTAAGTGAGGGTTGAGCTTGCGTAGAGCGCTTGACGCTGGTTGGTTTCTTTGTATGGTTTTAATATCTTCCGAAAAATGTACCGTTTGAACTGCCATTAAAATGCGAGACTCTGCAGCATCTAAATCAGAAACTGTCATTTTGGCCGATCTTGGTAACTTCTTTGTAAAGCGAAGTACATAGACAACTATATGGAGTAGTCTAGACCACGAAGAAACCCGTTTGGCTAATGTGTACATTAATGGTTCTTCAGCTGATGTTGTGCTTAAAACCACTGTTTTTTCTTCAGGAACTGCTACCTGCTTGTCGTGCGTAAATGGTTGGATAGGCCAAACACTTAAATCTGACTGAAGCCATGGAGGCCCATGTAGCCAGAGCGGGTGATCAATTAGTTGAGAAGGTAATAAGCCCCTGCTCAAACAATCGCTAGGGTTTTCATTACCTGATATATGGTAAAATGTGGATGCGGGGAGGTTATCATGAATTTTTGCGACTCGGTTTGACACGAAGGTGTGCCACCGATGCGGGGATGAATGAATCCAACTTAGAGCGACGGCAGAGTCAGAGAAAGCGAATATATTTTCAAGTCGATAACGCGGAGTGTACGTATCGACAACTACCTTTAACAATTTTGAAAGTAAGAGAGCTGCGCATAACTCCAGGCGTGCAAGAGATACAACCTTTAGTGGAGCGATTTTAGACTTTGCACAGACTATAGTGAGCTTGTTTGGCCTGTGATCTGCGTAGGAAACATGTAAATAAACCACGCCTCCATAGGCCTTTTCACTTGCATCTCCAAATCCAATTAAAGTTAGGGTGACGTTTGATGTGACTCCTAAGTGTCGAGGTATTTCCAGGCGTTCCAACTCTGGTAATTCTGCTTGGAATTGTGACCATGCAGAAATGATCTTTTGAGGAGGCATATCGTCCCAGTCCAATTTTAGAAGCCATAAAGTTTTGATTAGCAGCTTTGCGTATAATATAACTGGTGCAACAAAACCCATTACGTCCCAAAGCTTGGCTACGCAAGATAAAATGTTGCGTTTTGTGCATTTAGTTATTTCAGGATTAACGACGAAAGTAAATACATCAGACGAAGGTAGCCAACGAAGACCCAGAATGTTTATAGAATTTTCTTCCTTAAAATCCACTGCTTGAGAAAGGCAGTGTTCCTCGGGGATTCTCTGTAGAAGTTCATGCGAATTGCTGGAAAATTTTACAAGGTCGAATCCCCCGGCCTTGAATAATTTAATCAGCTGAGTTGACAACTCGATTGCGTCTGATGGTGTCATGACACTTGTGACTACATCGTCCATGTATATGTCTCGTGTCACTACTTCCGACGCTAGAGGAAAGCGGCTGCATTCGTCTGAGGCTAGGCGCCGTACAGTGCGAAGTGCCAGAAAGGGGCTGCATTTTAAGCCGAAACATACGCGGGTAAACTCGTAGGTAGTAAGAGGTTCATTTGGATTAAATCTATACAAGATGCGTTGAAATTTTCTATGTTCTGGCAGAATACCAACCTGCAAGTACATCTGTCGAACATCTGCATTAATTGCGATAGGAAATAAGCGGAAATTCAGGAGAATGTTGAACAAATTGAGTTGGAGATTTTCTCCTGCATATAAAATATCATTTAGCGATACTGTGCTGGAAGTTTTGGCGCTAGCGTCCATTACTATCCGCAATTTTGTAGTGGTTTTATCTTCGCGAATAATTGCGTGATGCGGGATATAATAGCCGCAGTTTCCTAGGCCTTCCAGGACCTCGGAGAGGTAACTCTTATCTAAGTATTCCCGAATTGCTCCGTCGTATGTCTGACGCAACGATGGCGACGAGGCTAATTTTCTTTCGAGGGATAAGAATCGTCGGGTTGCGGTTTGTATAGAGTCTCCGAGTGTAGCAACATCGTCCTTAACCCCTCACGTTGCGAGGTAAAAACTCACCTATCACTTTTGCGCGCGACATATTCGCGCAAAAAATCGACGCGAGTCAACGGCCTTGAGAAAAACGATCATAACTTATAAACCACTAATCGTATTAAAAAAATATAAATAGAAAAATGATCGCATTGAAATTTGACATATAAAACATTATAACCTTATCTCGTAAAACAATTAAGATAATAATGAATAAATATTACAAAATTGGCAAACTGAAAAAACTCGCCTATAAAATCATTTCGATTTTTTTGTAAATACAGTTTTTGTAAATATCAAAAATTGTAAATACAGTTATGTTCTTTATTAAATGCTTTACCAAAACGATATTTTTTTTTTACTTATTTGCATACAAAAATACGGAAAAAATATTTATTTATTCAGCCAAGAAAAATTGTATGTATTCTCGTAAAAAAAAATTTTTTTAATTTTTAATTTGTGACTACTTATGGTATTTTTTTATATGAAATTCTTTCAAAATAACTTTATTACTACATCACTTCTTCTTAGAAATCACACCAGAACTTTGAGCTTTGTCTGATATTATAGAAAAATCTAAAGTTTTGAGAGTTTCCGACTTCCGAACCTAATAATAAACTTTGAATGCCCATAATATAAAATTCGTTAGATTTTTTCAATTATATTGTCTTATCATAGACTTATTATATGTCTAATAACTAATTACTATACTCCAAAGAGTCACATTTCATCGAAAAACTACGGAAAATCGCACTTTTTTCTCTCATAGTAATTATCAAAACAAGTTTCATTTTCGGGAGCCATATTAGAAAACAACATATAATGTTCAAAATACGCCTAATTATGTGATAACTTAGGATGTAAATGAAGCAATACCTATTTTATTAGTAAATTAAAGCGACATTACGTCATGTTTCGCGATATAACGGAACATTTCACAAACATTACAAAATAAATACGGCCATATTTCGCTCGCCGTTTGGTTTCGCCAAAGTGTTTTCTTCGAAAATTCGTGAAAAACAGCAAATGGGCTGTGTAAATTGTTTAATCCTAAGGCCTAAACTACTTAAAAATGGAAATTACTTACTTTTATCCGGTATACACTTCACTTATATACACAAAACAATTCACAACACAAACACATCGCGGAATTATACGCCGCCAGCGGTGGGCAGTTCGCGACTGTTGTCAGAAATGAGGTCACCGATTTTGTAAGGGATGTAGTAATTCATATTTCTAACATCGCATGCGGCAATCGAGCAATTTCATAGTGTTGCATATTTGGCTATATTATGGCATCATTCGATAGAATATACAATCGCATTTCGAAATTTAAACGACATTTTCTTGAGCGGCGAGCGCGATATCCCGTATGGGATAGTTTGGATTTCAGCCGGCCGCCATACATATCCCGCAAGGGATGTTAAGTGCCGAGCGGGTTAAATGGTAAAGCGACGGTATATCTCCCTGATGTGTCACGTGTCGTTGTGTTTGAGTATATTTCTTCACATTTCCGATCTGACTGTGATATAAATTTTAATGTAGGGATTTCTTCTAGCTCCCAGAACTTTGCCATGAGATTCTCCATGGACATATTATTAAATGAACAGAAAGCGTAATTGTTTAATGAACAGCTGGAATTGGATATTGGGGCAGTCCCCATGACAATATATCCCAGTTTTGTTTCAAGTGCGTGTGGTTGACCTACTGAGCCGAGTATCTTTCCCTTCAATAGGATCTCCGTAAAGATCTGAACTCCGAGTATCATATCAATGGGTTCAGGCGTGCCAAAGTTGTCATCAGCCAGCGGCAAATTCTGCAAGTAACTTAATGACGAAACATCAATTACCGCACTAGGCAGCTCGTCCGTAATTCGGTCAACGATCAGCGGTTGAATGGTGAATTTTACGTCATTATTATGACGGGAACTTAAAGTAACACATGTAATCCCGTTTACCGGATGTGTCTTCCCCCCTATCCCTGTCACAAATGCATGATTGCGATTCGGTAGAGGATTTAGACCTAACCGTTTACAGCATGCATGGGTTATAAAGTTATTTTGGCTAGCACTGTCGATTAAAGCCCTGACAGAATATATCTGGTTCTTTGCGGTTATGGTGTTAAGACGAGCAGTGCCCAAAAGAATAACTTGATTTATGTTGGAGGTATGGCACCTTGGCCCAACAGAAGACAATGTGCACAGTGCAACGTCCGTTGGTGAAGCTGAAGTTTCATAATTTTTCGCGGATGGTGTATTTTGGAAATGCAGCAGTGTGTGGTGTTTAAGGTTACACCGACGACACCTACTATCGGATTTACATGCGTGCGTAGCATGTTTTGCACTCAGGCAATTAACACAACATTTATGTTTTTTCACAAAATTAAAACGATTTTCGGGTGTTTCTTTTAAGAAATCGGCGCACTTATAAAGGACGTCGTGGTCATGTTTTTGACAGAATGAGCATATGTTTGGATTTTGTTCAATACCAACAAATGCATGGGATGACTGACCTGAACGTTTGTACCCACTATTGTTCGGTTTATTTTGATTGCCTATAGGGCGCAAATTTGACGCCCTGTTGATAGTAGTTCGCTGCAGAATTTTTGCTTTTTCACGTATGAATGTGACAAACTCGTCATATTTAGGAATATCTGTCTTTCTTATAGACATTTCGAATTCCTGTGCGGTTTCCCGGTCGAGTTTTTTCATGCCAATATGAATTAACAGAAACTCGGTTAAATCCGGTATTTTGAGTTGTTTTAATGCGGAAATACAACTTGAAAATTGATCAATAAATGACTCAAGATTATTTGAAGTTGATTGGGTTATAGGCTTTAAATCCAGAAGCATATCGCAATATGCTGTTCCAGTACCACGTACATCTTGGTATTTAGTAACCAATGTATTCCAAATTATGGAGTAATTCTCTGCTGCGGGCGTAATGCCGGCAAAGACTGTTTGCGCTTTGTCAGTTAATTTTCCTACTAAGTACTGAATTTTCTGAGAGTCTGACAATTCCGAATTTTCGTGGATAGACGTACGGAAAACCTCATAGAATACAGGCCAGTTCTGAAAGTTACCGTTAAATGACGGCAGCTCCAAGCGTGGTAATTTTGAAATATTGGAATTTTGCATGTGTGTGGTTTTTTTATTTATTGTTTCTTTTTTACGTTGAATGATACCGTATAGCTCTTCGAACGCAATGCATGGTTCAAAATTTGGCTCAAACTCTGGATTTAAATCCAATTTTAAAGAATTTATATTTTCTATCAATGTGTCGAATTTATGATGTAGTTCTGGCAACGTCGTTACATCCGCTAAAAACGATTCTCGCGAAATATCATCTGTAATATTTTTAGATTTATCGTATACTCTTTGCAAACGCGAGAAGTAGGATTGACGTTTAGACTCTAATAATTTCAACTGATTTTCTATTTTCGGAGGCATTTTGATTATAATTAAATGAAATAAATTTAATTATTGTTATATTATTTTTCTTTTGTTTATTATTTTACGTAATGTAAGTAATTAATTAACACACAACAGGGTGAACTGGCGAAAATATGCGAATAGATTAATGAAATGCGAAAAAAATATATGCGACAAAACTATGCGAAAAAAAAGGCCAAAGAGACCTAAAATACGATATATTTAAATTTAATTTGAATGATTCACATCCGGGCCAAAGTGACCCCAAACATGGTTTATTCAAATTTACTTTGAATGATTCAAATCCGGCCGAAGTGACCAACTTATGATGATGCGGGTACCTAGAGGTCTGGTCTCGTTACTCAGAAGAGCACTCTAGGCGGTTTATGATTTTGCGTGAGATCCGTGTGAGTTTGCTAGCTTGAAGGACCACCTGGTGTACCTTAGTACCCAGGAGCGGATATTTAAAGTGGAAAGACAGGATGTCGGTACTTACGGTTTTGTTTGTTCCGTATGTGCTGCTGGACTGCACTGCTTCTCGTTTATCTGTCACTCACTGAGGTTTCACACGAATTGCGATGCGGGCTAATCAACACAAAGGTTTGTGTGATGCGATGCGGCGGTTTGCGACGAGAAAAAACGATAATCTCGTCTGTTGTTGCGGAGCGAATACATTCGACGACGCGCCTCGCCAAGTCAACAAATGTACTGTCCTACCCGTCGTTCCGACGGGGCGATCCGTAGCGCTGGGCGGCTCAGATCGGCGCGGGTCGCGACATGTTTAAACGTGTACCGACAATATTGATTGGAGCGGAAGAATTTATAAAAGGGATTGGATTAGACAAGTGATTAGGAGGCGGAAAATTACGCTAATTCTCACACAAACCTCACTGGCGTGAACAATATGTATGTATATTTAAATATTATTTTATCACATACTGTTATATTATTATGTACCTACACATGATTTACTAAATAAAATATATTACTCTTATTCATTAGACACTATGTATATAAAAAAATCATACCGTAAAACAAGTAATCTACACTAAATACATTTACAATAAGCCTACCGTAGTATAGGCGGGGCCTAATTAGGACGGCTTTGTAAATAAAATAAACTATATAGTTTTGATATACAAATTTGAATTTTAATTTAAAAATATATATATATATATATAATTGTGATTATAAATGATGTCAATATCTCAAATATCGACAGTATTTACTAAAGTCTATTATATAGGTATGATAGGGCGGATATTTTATTTAGTGAGTGTACAGCGTCCAGCTTATTTGTATAGTCGCAACACACCTAGGAAACCTTGCATGTTTCATCGTCACCACAAATAATTGAAGAGGTCGGGGCAATAACGGATCTAAGCCACAATTTTTGAATTTTCACGATTATAGTGAAATGGCATCTGTAAAGAAGGTTTCAAACCAATATCCCCGTTGTACGGCTATTGCGCGACAGATGTCCTCACCAAGCTATAAATAACTTGTTGCTAGCTTGCAAACCAGTGGATTTTTAAAAAAACAAGAATATCATAAGCCACAACAGTCAACATGGCGACAGGTGATCGAATATCATTAAAGCGAAAACAGGTGACTTATAACGAAATAGACGGTGTGGTTCAGGTTCGGATATTGGCTCTGACGATTCAGTAAACGATAGGGAAAATTCTCCACTAATTCAAGTAAAAGTGATGAATCTACACCAAAATAGATAAATAGACATTTTAGTGGCTTGAGTCCTTTTTATTGCAGGATATGTGGCTTGTCTGTTAGGATATAACAACATTTAATTTTTTTTAAAATATAAAGTGGCCATATAAAGCTCGTTTTGAATTTTTTATGTATGAAGAGCAAAATTCCCTACTGTTAATTTAATTTTACGCGTTATACGTTAATAATAAATTGTAAATATATAGTTTAAATATCTATACTGCACGATTTCATAATAGACAAACTCAGTTTAATTCATATTTATTTATTGAACACATAAAACATTACACAGTTTATTTACAATAATACCTATGTATATTAGGCCTAACAAAACTTGTCATTATTATTTTCAGGGGAGCTTCTGTACATCAAATTAAACAAGGAAATTGCTTTTTTTTTAATTTTGGCTTTTTTTCTGAAAAAAACATGTTTTTGTATATTAGGAAATTTTATTGTACAGTAGCATATTTCACATTATAAACTGAGTGGAAAATCATTTACAACTTTTTTTGATTTAAGTCTTGGTTACCTTGTAAAATATTTTTTTATATTCAACATTCGAATATTCAGGTTTTTTTTTCTCAGTAACATAGGTCTAAATCAAAAAAGTTGTTGATGAATTTAAGTTATTTTTTTATGTATAATATTCTACTGTACAATACAATCTCCTAACATTAAAAAAAATGTTTTTTCATAAAAAAAATCTACAATAAAAAAACGATTTTTACATTTTGTTTGATAGACAGAAGCTCCCCTGAAAATATAAGAACAAGAGTTGTTGTTAAACCTTATGTAGAGATTGTAGGTACACGCCGTATCTTACAATCTCTATGTTATATATAATATAATATCAAGGAACTGAAATCTTAAAGTAACTACCAATCTTTTCTTTGCAGTGACACTTTGTGATAGAATAGTGTCTTTTTTTTTTAATAAAAGCAGTTACTAATCTTAAAATTTCTTCAAATGGTGTAGCCGGTAGTTTCACAAATCTGATGGCTTCAGTGGACTTAATATTTGACAACTTATTATACAACTTTTCCCATAATATCAAGTAGTGCTTTACTCGCATCTTCCTCTTCTTTTTTTAATTTTCATGGTAGCGACCACAATAGTCCCGGCAAGGCCTATTTTTGATGTTTGGATAGTGCAGGTGCCATAACGGTCTAGGTACTCGTGGCAAAATTACTTTGACGGAGCACACGCGAAACGTGTAACCAGAACGATAGAAGTCAAAGTACGCGGCAAGGGCTATTTTTTTATGTGCAGGTGCCATAACGGTCTAGGTAATCGTTGCTAAATAACTTTTCAGGAGAACACACGATACGTGTAGCCAGAACGCTAGAAATCAAAGACTGAGCTAGGCCCGATAGATAGGTTTCTAGTGAACATTAAAGTTGAAAAACATCTACAACTTTTTTTGATTCAAGCCTTGGTTGCAGAGGAAAATATTTTTTTATTTAACTTTTGTATATTCAGGTTTGTTTTTCCCATTAACAAACACCTATATCAAAAAAAGTTGTAGATGATTCTCCACTTCGTTTATCACGTAGAATAATTTCTTAAACAAAAGAATCTTTTTAAACCCAAAAAACTGTTTTTTCATAAAAAAGCCAAAATGAAAAAAAAAATCTTGTTTAGTTTGATGTACAAAATCACCCCTTAAAAATATGCCTGGTCGTTTCTAACATCCTGTATACTGAAAAGTAAGAACCCATTTCGAGTCGATGTTTTGGGATCGTTCGATATTAATGTTTCAGATGGTGCATCTCTAAGCCTGTATCTGCCCCGCAGTCAAATTTAGTAGGATAAACGGGTAATTCCCTCGGATTGAGGAATCGGTAGGAAAAGTAAAAAATAGGTGGTACATCTCTAGGCCTCTCTTTGCCAGCCAAGCATATTTAGAAGGAAAAACGGGTAATTCCATCAGATTGACGAATCGGTAGGAAAAGTAAAAAGATAGGGTAATGTTTTCGAGCGTTTATGTAGGTACTTACAAAAATTATGTACCTACAACTAGCGAAAGTCTGTCTGTCTGTCCGGTTTTGGATTCTAGTGGATCCGAACAACTTGGCGCTTGATGGCCTGCGTATGTGATTTTAGGTCGGCCCAACTCACGGGTCAGCTCCTATCCGGTAGCCTGCACTAAAGGGATTTAAGTTAGTTCTCGGAACTCGGAAGGTTGACAGTGATCTCTGAGTATTATATCTCCCTGAGTATTATCTTCATTACTTTACAGATTACTTTTTTGAACGTTTTGCTATGGCTACTTTACATAACCCAATCAAGCGTTTTACATAACCCAATCAAGGCAGCCCATGAAAACCACGCGCACACCCCTGACATGAAGAAATTCGTCAGAATATTTCGGGAATACTTCAGAACGCAATTGTAGCACACACACCGTTAAGGTGATGTATATGTAAACTTTGACAATTATATTTTTGGCAATATTTGAACCGTAGTGAAATAACAGATAGTGTTAGCCAACGGAAGAAAATACTGTAACCAAAAGTATCTTTCTTAAGCACATAGCTATTTCAGATTTTTCGAAAAAGAAAGGTCAAGAACATGGGGTATAGGAAAGTCAGAAATTATGGTGTTAAAGCTATTCAAAATATTTTGCAAGAATACGAATCAGACGTGGACTCACAGAGGCCAAAACATCGTGGACCAAGAAGCCGCAGAATTTGTCCTTAATAAGGAAGAAGTTCGTGATTTTAAAAATTAACTTATAAGATTTTAATTCGCAATGATATTATCATCTAATTTAAAAAGATTTTCCAAATAAAATATCTTATTTTGGACGGTTATCGTCAGCCAATTCTTCCATTTTAGATGGAAAAGGGTTTTATTCTTCACACTGAAAATTTGTTATTGTGTTAATTGGATAAAATACAAAAGAAAGTATATTATTCAGTTCTATTTTAGTAGGATTGTTACTGAATATTTCTCCCTGACTTAATAGGACACAGATTATTCCTTCTAAAATTTCCGACCAAATCAAGAACCTGCTAAATTAAACGATAATAACTTAGAAGGGTATAATTGTTCCGTCACTCTTTAGTAGGAGTATTCTTCTGATTATATTCACTACTGGTTTAGAAGGTAAGTAAGTACCTTCTGAAATGGGTCAAGTTTTATTACCGTTGGGTGGTAATCAGTCACATTTTGCCTACTAATTATTTCCCGCTGATTTTTAAGGTACATATTCTTCTATATTGGATGAAAATTTCACAAACGGAAGGTTAATCCGTTTTAAATTTTCCTAAAAAACGGCAACAATCAATTTGGAAGGATATTATCGTTTAATTTGAAAGGATTCTCGTCACGATAGTCCTTCCACCTCTAATTTGGAAGGTTACCATCAGCTAATTCGTCCAGTTTAGATGGAATCGGAATGTTATTTTTTTTTGCTGAAAATTTCTCACTGTTTTAAAAGGTTAAATGTAGATGGAAAAATATTGTTCCGACCATTTTTAGTGGGAACGTTTTTTATCACTGATATATCCAACCATGGCTTAATAGTATACAGATTATTCCTTCTAAAATTTCCGACCATTTCGAGAACGGGACAAATTAAACAGCACTAACTTAGAAGGAGTATAATTTTATTCCGTCACTATGTATAGTTGGAATATTCTCCCGATGAAGGTACTGGTTTAGAAGGTAAGTAACTCCTGAATTGGGCGCACTTTTATCACTTTTGGACGGTAATCGGTTACATTTTACCTATCGATTATTTTGCGCTGATTTTGAAGGTACATATTCTTCTATATTTGATGAAAATTTCACAAACGAAAGGTTAAATGTGAGGCGTCCAATAATGGATGCCATTATAAAATGTATACAAAATGTATATAAATTTATATAAATGTAAATATAAATGTAAATGTGCGCCGCTTTATAGTAATCCGCTCTATAGTAATGCTATAGCTCTATAGTAAACCCCGCTCTATGTTAATGTAAATGTAAATGTAAATATAAATTTATATACATTTTGCCGTAGGCAAACCCGAGCTAATCGCCAGTCATTTGTGGGGTTAATCCGTTTTAAATTTTCCTAACAAACGGCAACAATCAATTTGGAAGGATATTATGGTCTAATTTGAAAGAATTCTCGTCACGGTATTCCATCCACCTCTAATTTGGAAGGTTACCATCAGCAGTTTAGATGGAATCGGGATGTTATTTTTTTTGCTGAAAAATTCTCACTGTTTTAAAAGGTTAAAATGTAGGTGGAAAAATAGTGTTCCGACCTTTTTGGTGGGAACGCTTTTTATCACTGATATTGCCACTGGCTTAAAAGGATACAGATTATCGCTTCTAAAATTTCCGACCGTTTCGAGAACCGGACAAATTAAACGGTACTAACTTAGAAGGAGTATAATTTTGTTCCGCCACTATTTAGTAGGAATATTCTCCCGGTGATATTATCTACTGGTTTAGAAGGTAAGTAACTTCTGAATTGGGTGTACTTTTACACTTTTGGACGTTAATCGGTTACATTTTACCTATCAATTATTTCCCGCTGATTTTGAAGATACATATTCTTCTGTATTGAATAGAAATTTCACAAACGGAAGGTTAATCCGTTTTAAATTGTCTTACCAAACAGTTACAATCAATTTGGAAGGATATTATCGTCTAATTTGAAAGGATTTTCATCGCGATATTCCGTCCAAATAAAATACCTCTAATATGGAAGGTTACAATCAGCGAATTCTTCCATTTTAGATGGAAAAGTGGTGTTATTTATCCCACTAAAAATTTCTTACCGTTTTAAAAGGATTAATGTGGAAGGAAAAATATTGTTCCGTCCTATTTTGGTGGGAATATTTTACTAGAAGGTGATTCCTACTTGGTATAATCCTTCCAAATAATTTCCTTCCCTTATTTCATGCTGTATTAGATGGAAAAAAAATATTCCTTCCAAATATTGGAAGGAATTTTGCAGTTTTCCGATTCGGACGGTAAACAAGGAAGGAACAGTCCTTCTTTTTGAAAGGAAACGCTTTTGGAAGGACAAAATCAGAAGGTAAGTCAGGATATTTCTCTCAGTGTAGTGCAGTACAAAAAAAAACACACTCATACTCATACACACTCATGAAAGCGTGTTATGCTCTCATAGGTATTGGCGACATTAATTTAATTTATTTAAATCTTCAATTGAAATAAAACGCAAACTTACTTTTTTTTACTATTATTTTTTACCTATTTATTTTCTGATATTCTATTGAGATTATTAACTAAAATTTATTAAACTCCTATTTTTGATCACAAATATTTTTAAACAAGACTATTTCAATCACGACTATCTTCTTTTTTCTTTCTTTTTTTTAATGTTGACTTTTTTAAAAAAAAATATCTCGACAATTCTTTATCTCACATGTATCCTAGGTATTGTATTTAAATATAAATTGTAATATATTTTATGTTGTATTGTGTTGTATTTTATGTTCTATGTGTATGTTTATATCCATATATCTATATATGTATATATTTATATCTATATAAATATCCAGTATTTATCCTATACCTAATATATAATATAAAATATTTATTATATTAATTGGATTACAAATATAATGCAATGTAATGTCTGCTCTAGCACAAGCGTAGCTTAGTGGAACGACATGAGATATTTTAAAATACACACCTATATATGTTTAAATCTTTCTATGGGTTATTTTTGCGATGTGTATTATATATTGTGTATTTTATGTTTAAGTTTTTATTGCGAATTTCCTAAATAAATACTTTTCTATATTTTAAGGATAAGAAAACCTTAACTTATTAATTTATATATAATTTATATTTGTATATTTAAATTTAATTTAATTTAAAGCAACTCAGATATAATATAACACTTGTCAAGTTAAAACATAAATTAAAGTATTTTGTAATTAAATTAATTAATTCACAGCAAGAAATTAAACTCATTAATTTCATGCTGTGAATTAAGTATGTAAGCACAAGCATAGTTTGTACTTTGTCTGATATTCTATAACCATAGAGTACATTAATGAATGTTTGAGTACTGTAATGATTTGAAAATCATCACATGAGCGTTTAGCAGCGCTAAGCAAAACGCAAAATAGATTAATCGAATTTTTTAAATTAAATTGTACTTAAAAAGATCATAGTGACATCTAGCGATTTAATTAGGAACTAAAACTGACAGATGAAAAAATGACAGTTGCTAAACTATAGAGCGCAGTGCCATCGTTACATAAATAAAGGGTTTTGAGTAGTTTTTGAGAGTTAAGGACATCATTAGGGGCTTAAAAATAGACAATCAGGAGTATTTGCCAAGAAATTAGCATATTTTGAGATTTTTACGAAAAATCGACGTAAAAATCAATAATTGACAAATAGACAATAGAAGCATGGTTATGGTCTTGAAAAAGTCGACCGATTGGTTTTTCAAAGAAATATAAAAGGGGTTCATTAAATAGTAGGAATTATCGGAGAATTTAATAGCAATATTGATAAAGTCATTTGAAGAACATTTAAATTATTATTAAGAGAAATTGGAAAACATAATCGATATCGATGCAAGAAAGCAGAATCAATGAAGTCAAAGGAATTTATCACCAAATAATTGCCAGTCAAAATAAAACTTAATTGTTAAAATGAGGAAATTTAGAAACACTTAATTAAAATAGATAAAAATACTATCAATAAATAAAATTGAAATAAAATAGTTGTATTATTTCGCTTTCGAAAACGGAAACGGAAACGGAAAAGCTTATAAAAAGTTTCTAGAACCTACGAGAATATTCGAGTAGGCAGACGACGTTCGAAAGCGGAAACGACGCGTAGAAAAGGCGGCAAAATCAAGTCAAAATACGACATTTCCCGCCGAATATGAAACATCAATTTTCTCATAATACGTAAAATAAATACTTAAAATCATATGTAGAATTAGAAGCACGAATTATCATTAAGAAATTCGCTTGTTGGCAATGTGTCAGAGCGTTATTTAACAAAAAAATAGATAAATCAGATCGTTTAATGACTGATTAGTCAATAGTTATGGGTTAAATCAGTAAAAAAAAGTCACATCGATAGGGGTGTTATATAAGGGATGGACGAGTAGCTTCCGGCATCCATTAAAAATTTTCAGTCCGACGTATCAAACCTACGAAAGTTTACGGAAGAAAATATAGAAATCTGGTGCTCAGATGTGAGAAAAACAGTTGAGAACGAGGGCATCGGGATGCTATGACGCATTTCGATGCCCAGTTAAATTAAATTCGTAATATAAGTGCTCAGATCGTGTATAACAGAAACGCTTCATCACACTCGTCATTGAGGCAATTTTACAGAAAGTACTAAAAAACGAACAAATATTAAAAAATCCAGTGATAAAACAAGTGAAATCGAGAGAGCTATGCGAGTTGGCATAAAAAAATCCAACTTTTCAAAATAAATTTGAAGTACGAGATTTTGTCGTATTGCAATACAAAAAATATCGGAGCGGATGAATCAAAATGAAGACGTCAGATTAAACTTCACAATTCACAACATTGCGAACGTTCTTCGATGGTGTATAACATAGCGGCGAAATAACGGAAAAACATTCAACAAGGATGCTGTGAGGGTCTCATAATAGCAGTACGATCGTAAAGCGGCTGCGGTTCTATAAGAAATTCGTCGCAGTAACAGTAGTGGCAGATTTCTAGGAAGGCGACAACGCATCGAACATTTTGACGTTTAGTTATAAGTGCATAATTGTGCAATGCAGCTGTAAATACGGGAAAGTATAGCCGAGAGTCATTGTCGGCAAAGATGTACTAAAAATATGTAAGTTTATTTTTGCCGAAGCTGGCGTTATTTAATTATTTAGGCCGAAGCTAGCACCCAATATTATCATTGTTGTATATTTTTTGGGGTTATAAATATTCGAGTTTTTTGTGGTTTGTTTAGAAATGGTTAGAAATGTTAAGTAGTTGTAACGTAAAAGCGTGATTTATACGATTTTGCACTTAACTAAAAACGACAGCACGTAACATCGCTTGTTGGTTCAAGAGTCGTAGATATTGTAACGAGATTGACATCTCGTAGGACTCATTAATTTGGAAGAGAGATAGCTTAGCTACTCCATTGATTTAGACATCAGCCATTATATAAATGTGCTCATAATTTGGAAACTAGTTAAGGAAACATTCGAATAATACAGAATGTTAGGTTAAATTTAAAGATAAGGAAAATTGTAGATTGTACTAAGATTTTTTACGACTGATCGATGGGGTTTCACAGATAAACGGGAAGGGAATAGTAATAATAGAAATAATAGAACGAAAACCATATTGACGTCCAGTGGACTGGATGATAGCCAGGTCGTAGTTTTTATCGGGCATTAGCGACTGCGGTCATTTAAATTCATTTATATCACTGGAACGCCATCGACTAGTTTGACAGTATGTTAGGTTATATGTATTTTTAGTGTTGTATGTAAACATTACGATTCATGTTTCAATATAATTTGACATTGAACATATTTAAATAAATAAGGGATTAGAATCTAATTGTCGAATTTCACGGCGGAGATTTAAACTCATGCATTATTATTATTAATATTATTTTTTATTAACAATCGACTGAACGCAGCCATTGTTGTCATCGACAAATAATCGATCGAAAATAACTCAAAGAACAAATTGTAAATATTTTGTGGTGAATTAGGCGCTCATTATTACAAATATAATTCACAATAATAGTAGATTTAAAATAGATGAAATTATAATTTGAATTGTTTAATATATGCATTTTGGTTTAATATATGGATTATTAATTGGAGAAGATTTGTTTCATTGAGGAAGTAAATACAAAGAGGGAAATTATTAGGCAAGGTATTGGAAGCCTATCCCACAGGAAAGTAATATTATCACTATCGCTGATATGGTAGTGAAGTAAGTGGATCAAAAGTATAGCTTACAATTTTAAAGATAGTAAAAATTCATATATATAGTAAAAAATCTATTATAGTAAAAAATCTATTCTCTACAATGACGTCCCAACGTGGTGGGCCAATAGACATTGAAAGTATCTTAACATAACATATCGAGAAATAGATTTAAAATTATAACTCAAAGTTACAAATAAGAAATAGTAAAAATCTTTGTAACAGTACGTTCAAAAAAACGCATTTCTACAATAATAATAATAAAACAAAGAATTAAAAAAACAAACAATCATTATTAAATAATACATTTATGAAACAATTGCCTTTCCAAAGTACGAAAAATTATGTAATATTGTATTATAAATTTGATTCAAACTGCTTATTTTCTCAATAATATAAGATAATAATAACAAAATATTATATATACATCGCCATTCAAATATTTAAATCAAGAAAAATGGAGCCAATGGTATTCTCCCGTTTTCGGATATGGGCACCCTTTCAACCCAACCAACCCGCCCGGCCATTTTTCAATCGCAATTAGCGCGCAATCCATCCGAATACAGGACCCTAATTGAAAATAATTTATTAAGGCCCCATTAATAAGGCAGCAGACGAGGGAGTTGCGCGCGGCAGAAACATAATAACGGGGTTGTCGTAACCGCGAACGGAACCGGTATAGACATTCTGGAACCATAAATCGCTTTGTTTATGATCACCTGTCGCCGCCGCAGCGCCACTATATATGAAAATATGACTGTAATATATCACAATTCGTTTCGACACCCTCCCTTTCCCTATTATCTGCAAAAAGAACAGAGTATATTGACTGTTTTCGATGAGATAAGATAATTTTTGTAGATTTGTAGCTTTTTAGTCGCTTTTCTCTAACTCTAGAAAAAGATCCATGTGGCAGTTCCATATAATGAAACATGATCTAATTTAATACATAGGAGGAATACCGAAATGTATTAAATCGTAATATTTATATATTTTCAATTCTTTTATGTTTCGCCAATTATTAAAGGCAAAAAAAATATAATTTTACTTTATTCCAAAAGTTGCACTTAGCTTTAATTATTCTATTTGTAAGTAACTAGTCTAAATGGGAGTCTCGACTTCCGTATGATTCTACTAAAAATGGCTACCTCCTCAAAGGGGCCCTATTGAGGCCATGATTTTTCAAATGTTGTGCCCATTTGAATTACTTAAAAAAGTAGAGCCTTATTGTCTGATTATTTTATATGGTCTTATACATGTACTTTTGGTTTAAAATGCATAACGTAGATTTCATTTGATTATTTAATTTACTGACAATTTGAATATTACGATGAATAATCTTACTACGTATCTTTTCAAATTACTAACTACTTCAAATATTAGGCTTCTATTTTGATTATTTATAATTATAGTTTGACAATCTAGTAGTTAATTCTTGACCACCTATGTATGTTCAGTAAAGAGTAGTAACGAGACTTACTACCTCGCACAATTATTTTGACACGTCCAAGAGCGGTCTTTAGCCGTCAATTGGACACGACGAAAATGTAATGTAATGTAATGTTTATTTGGTCGATGGGTCAACAATTCCTTGCTCATTAACACGTTCTTACAAAATGGCTTCGCCTAAAAAATCTACCACGCATCTCCCAGTGATTCGGAGCTTTCGATAGACGTAACGCATCCGCTATTGCTATTAATCAAAATGTTTACTTGTGTATTCTAAATGATGAAGATGACGTCCGTCGTCCTAAATGTTATACTATGATTATATCGAATATATATCTATATAGTATTTAATGCGACTGTGCATGAAATGCATTTACGTGATTGCTACTTATTCTATCTCTAAGTGCAATCAGTCGCGCAATTAAGTTGTTTGCTAATTACTTCATTACTTAATTATTTTATTTATTATCTAATTCGTCGTTCCGGTGTGTTCTGCGAGGCTGTGTCGGCTGCTAGTGTAACAATTCAATATTAATTTTTTTTCAATATACTTTATTGTGATTGTGGTGTAGTAACATGGAGTTTTACAAGTATTCAGTGCCGACCACCTACTTTTCAGGCGAACAATATTTTTTTTCTCAACATGGTTGCATAGAGATATTGATTCAACAATAAGTTAAAAAAAAACACATATTATAGACAATAAATAGTACAAAATCGGTTAGGTTAGGTATCAAAAAGTTAAATTAGGTAGGTATAAAAACATATTACTAATATAATTATAATTTAACGGAAAAATAAACAATTGCCTCAGAATAAACTAATTACCGCTACACAAGGGAGAGAACCGCGCAAGCGACCTCGAAACCATATACAGTCGGGAGGCCGGAGAAATCTGGCCGTAACTGGAAGTAAATGCGCGGGTATCGGCCCTCTGGGTGAAAACCGATTTTTCGCGGTAAAGCGTTGGCTTTTTACCGGCGAGTGGCGTAAAACTAGACAGTGGACTGTTTAGTTACGCCACTCGCCCTTAAAAATCCAAGGCGTCCCAAGTCTTCGCTCACTTCACGGGAGACAAAAAGATCAAATATCGTTAAAACTTCATGATGAGGTAACGGGTTCGCCCGTTGTTGACAGCTCAAGTTGTGAGCGTTAAACGATATTTGTAATTATTTCGAAAATTTTAGAAATATTATTTAAATATAAAATCGGTCTACGGCTACTCGGTCTACGGAATAATTGCAAAGGTGAAAAGGGAAGAGTCGTGTCGACCCATTTTTAAAAGGCTAAGAATCCTCACCTTAACCTCACTCTATCTCTTTAAGTTACTGACTGAGTTTTTTAAGAATAAAGAGACACATTATAAAAAGTTTTCAGATACACATACTAAAAATACGAAAAATAAATTAAACATTTTTATACCATGTATTAAACTAAACACAGCAAGGCAAGACACAAAATACTCCGGGCCATATTACTTTAACAGGCTACCGGAAAGTTTAAAAACAATTCAAGTGGAAAGCTTATTCAAAAAGTTACTTAAAGAATTCTTATTAGACAAAGCTTTTTACTCGATCGATAAGTTTGTTAATTTTAAATATTTAAAAAAAAAAATTGACAATTTTTTTGACAATTTTAAGTAGCATTTTTTAATTATTCTGACCTTTTCTGATTTTAATTTCTTGATTATTTGTATCGATTATTTTAATTTGTGGTTTTAGTAAATAAATCTTAAAAATGATTTTGATGCCCTAAAAGCAATAATGAAGTAACTGTATGTACGTGGTGATAAATTTAAATATTGTAAAAACGGACTAATAGACTGTATAAATAGGATAGAAAACGAATTTACCGCGTGAAATTTGTAGGACCCGACGTTTCGGTGACGTTGCAGCCGCCGTTGTCTAGGGTAGACTGTCTAGTTCTACCCTAGACAACGGCGGCTGCAACGTCACCGAAACGTCGGGTCCTACAAATTTCACGCGGTAAATTCGTTTTCTACCCTTTTTATAATGTCAAACAACCGCGATAGTCTTCGATTTTATAATAGACTGTAATTTAAATGTACCTAAATTTTAAGTTTCTACAATTTGTTAAGATTTTTTTGGAAATAAATTGAAATTGAAAAAAATTTTAAATATTTAATGAAACATTACACACACATTCACCTGATTCTCGTCAGCTATTTTATCTTTGTTTCGATTTTCTACAAAAACACATTAAAGAAGGCTTAAATCTCCATAGATTCCCCCTAATTAAATTTAAAAAGAAACACGACCAAAAAAGAATCGAGAAAGTTCAATCAGTATTCCCTTCGCGCAGTTCGGTTTGAAGTTTCTTTCGGCGAATTAGATCAAAATTCCGAATGAACTTTGAAATTGGTTCGCATACTTAATATTCAACGTCCCGTGACCGGGGCGAGAGGCCAATGGCGGGCCGGGCTTTTGTTCCACTCTGAATATAAATTCACCGCCGACTGCGCAGCGATCACAGCCACCGGCTGTCAATATTCACAGCGCGATAAACAATTACATTTCACACGCCACAGAACATGTTTTTTTCACATAGGCGAACTGGGGCGCGAGTTACCTACATACATTTATCTACTACATACATTTATCTACTAGGTACATACATTTATCTACTTACATAAATAAATTTATCACACATACCTACATAGATTTATCTATTTACACGGTGATTTTAATTAGTGGCCTCCATGAAGTGGTTGAAACAGTACGAGCAAATAGGCAACTTTGTAAAAAGAAAAAAAAATCTTTTTGAAAATTGCAATGTTTAGAAAAATAGTATAAAAATAATTTAAACGCGTTGCATCATCTAGCGCTAGGTAAAATTTCGTGTATATTATTTATTCGCGTTATTTTACCTATTGCTAAATGGCGCAGCGCGCTCACGTTTACCAGTCAGGTTTTTAGTAGTAGTAGTAAACGGAGTGAGGGGGGGGGGGGGGGTTGTTTCCAGCCCTTAATTTCACCTGGATCTATAACATCTTTTGTAACTACCCACTTTGTGGTTGGGTCAGTGGTCTGCTAGTAGCCCGTTACTGCTTACCTGTCCATACAGTTCACTGACCTTCAAGTTGGGCAGATCGCAGGGTTCGAGAAAGTCTCGTCTTAGTAAACTGTGTCTTTTTGCGGCGAGGCCTGGGCAGCGACCAACATCAGGTTTTTTAAATTTACCAAAAAAAAAACTAATACACATTATTATTTTTTATTTTTTGTTAAAACGCTTGTTTGCTCGGATTGATTCACCCACTTCAAGGTGTCACTAATTCAAAACTCATCCTGTATATATTCATGTTTATGTATATGTTTCATATGTATGTTTAAATGTATGTGTGTATTTGTATATTTATAAATACAGGCTCTGTCTCAAAAGTCATGAGATATATTTTATTTTAAAAGATTCATTATTAATACAGTTACAAATGGTTATTATTTTTCAAAGTACTTTCCACGAGCATCTGCACATTTTCTACTGACTCTCCCACACCCGGCACGTACTCTCTAAGGCCTTGACGGGAACCTCCGCTGTTGTCACGGCCGCTTGGATAGCGTCAATGCTGTCAAAAACGTCCTTTGAAGTGTTGGTCTTGATGCACGGGAACAACAAAAAAAGTCCGTCGGAGCTAGATTGAGACTATATGGTGTCTGCGGCAGCGTAACACGCTGTGCTTCGCCAGGAACTCACAGACGCGCAGAGAGCTATGTCTGGGAGCGCTGTCGTAATGCAGCACACAGGTAGCGGAGATGATTTTCGCACGTGGATGACCCTTTAAATCGATGTTTCAATAACTTTGTGGATATCAGCAGCTTTTTTTACGAGTTTGTGCAAAATTTGATCGCCCAATGTTGTTCAAAATTATCCACCATCGCGCCTCGTGACGTGGTCTTGAAACGAGGGTGCTCTAAATCAGCTGTTTATATTCTTTTGATTCTCGTAGCAGACTGGCCTTTGGTGCGCTTTGAAGATAAGGGTCCCCTTACCTCACCCAAGCGGCTCGAATACGCTGCGACTAGTAAGAGTGCAGCAAAAACCATGGTATTTGGATAAACCTTGTATATATTTTTAAAAATATACTATTAAAAAATATGTTAAATATAAGCAATCATTTGTATAAATATAGAGGTACAATATATTAAAAAATACATTATGTTAGGGGAGAGCAGGTAGGCTTCGTACACGGGGAGCATTCGTACAGTGGAGAAATCTACGCTATCCAATACATTGACGTGTTCGCGTTTGAAAACATCAATGTATTGGATAGCGTAGATTTTTCCACTGCACGAATGTTCCCTGTGTACGGAGCATACCAGCTCTCCCCTACACTTACCAACAAATTAAGAAGCCTCCTTTTAATATAAAGGCCAATATAATTTACTTATTTTCTGACTAAAATCATTATAGATTAGCAAACGTTTTGAATACGGGATTTTCCATTTATCGACAACGACCGCTATGGGCTGGTTTAAGCGGAGTGGGTGAGGCGCAGAGTACGAGTTTAATATGGGTACGCTTAAGGGGGTGTCCCACGAGATACATTGTCACGTTCGGTTCATTCGATTACTATCCATTTCGCCGACGGTAACCGGTTTAAGGGTCCTCAGATGTGAACGCATGCAGAAATTTCCGCTTGGCTGTTCCCGTCCCGGTTTCCACTCGTGATTATACCCCGTTACGGGACATTGTTTTAACCGAACACATTAATTTATCGCAGTCACTGGAATCTCTACAGTAATAAAACGCTGGTACCGGACATGCGATATTCTTCAAAAACTTTTCAAAAAATATTATCCAATTATAGAATTCATTTATTATATAAATATAACTTTTGCGGCTGCTTTTCATCGTGGTCCAGAAATAATGCAAATTTAAATAATTTAAAAAACCATGCTTATATAAGTATTGCACTAAAAAGCTAACAAATAATTAACCACTCTATTCTCACTGTTTACCCCGTAAGGGTCTTAGTTATAATTAACTATATTATTTGAGTGTAAAATTGTGGGGCCCTTTTTCTTTTAATCGAACCACTATAATGCTTTTCATTGAAATGTTTCTATAAAGCATTTGTTGATGTTACATAATATTGCATAATGGTTTACTTTTAAGGCGCAGTTCCAACAGAGGTGACGTGGCTTGCGCGTCGGGCGAGGAATAGTGCGGACGGGGTGCGTTTTCGAGGCGCCCCAATGGTAAAGTACGAGTCAATGCAGACCATAGCCATACTAGAATAGACCACGCGACCAGTCTGAGAAATCGATAGAGGAATAGAAATAGAAAACTGCTGATGGCCCCCTCTATCCTTGTTTAGTCGTGCGTGCTCGGGACATAAATATATACCGAGTTAACAATTAAAGAATGATAAACGCGCATGCGCGACTAGACAAGGATAGAGAAGGCCCATATGCAGCTATCTCTTTCTATTACGCTATTGTAATCATGCACAGTCCACCTTCGTGCTCCCGCAGTCTATTCTACTGTGTTTATGCAGTCAAAAACGGCGCGGCGCGGGCGAGTCTTCTATAGGCCCGCGTCACGCGCGTCACTTTATTGGCAGGCACACCGAAGCGGCGAGTGACGTCAGACTCGAACGAAAATACATGACGATATTGAATTCAATATTGATTTTTGTGAGTAGTCGAGAAACATCCATCATTATATGACAAACATCCATCATTCAATCGCAGTATATGACTTCAAATGTGAAAAGATGAAATAAAACTTTTCAAACGCAAAAGTGTTTTCTTACCTCAGTATAATTAATTGTGTTTCTTCTGGGCAAATATGTACTCTGCAATTTGTAGCTTTTGTTTAGGGACTGCTATTTCTCTTATTTATTATAATATGAAATATATAATAATATAAGTCAAGTAAGTGTTGATATTTTATAATAATTATGGAAACGGACTGTATACTTATTTAATGATTCCGTTACATTAAAAATACCGTATGATCTTCCATTTCTTAACCATAAAGAGTGGAGCCAATATCTCCTTTGCCAATATCACGTGGTAATGATAAAATATATTACTACTACTACTACTATTACTAAATAGGATAGAAAACGAATTTACCGCGTGAAATTTGTAGCACCCAACGCTTCGGTGACGCTGCAGCCACCGTTGTACAGGGTAGACTGAAAGAGCTGTCTACCCGTTGTTTTGCGGGTAGGCCGCATACCGCTGCTTATAATGGTGGTGGGGGGCTGGGCTCAGAGCGCGCGAATTTCGAAATCGAAATCCGTCTTGCACACAACACTCACTGTATCCTGTCTTACGTCCTTGCGTTCGGCGCTCGGCGGCGGGAACATTTTAAGAAGAGGATTCCACGTAGAAGAGAGTTTGTAACCGTCATCTCTATTTAGTTCAGGGTTCTTATTTCAATGGGAGAAAAGTAGAATTGTTCCTTAGATAGCACAATGGGATTTTGAAACTGCATCCAGTGGTTACTTCCGCTATCCAATATATGTTCGCAAATCGCCGATTTTTCTCGCTGAACGTTTTTAACAGCTTTGATGTGTTCTGTCGTCGCGTGGCTATGGGCCGTTTCGTTTGTCCAACGTAGGCTAGACCGCTACTGCATTCAATTTTTTACACACCCGGGGTTTGCAGTGGTATTACATCCTTTACAGGCCTCAAAAATCGAGCTATATTTTGGGTCGGTTTGAAGATCGTTTTTATATCGAATCTGTTTAGCATCTTACTTATTCGATCTGCCACGCCCTTGACGTATGGTAAGAATGGACAACGGCAGCTGTAACGTCAGCGAAACGTCGGGTGCTACAAATTTCACGCGGTAAATTCGTTTTCTATCCTATTTATAATGTCAAACAACCGCGATAGTCTTCGACTTTATATTACTAAATATATTACTTTCTCTTAAATAAGGCATTATTATTAAAAATAAAAAAATATTCATATAATAAAAATGTACACTCATGAAATACAATGTAGCAGCGTCAACGACCATCTTGTTTAAAAGCCAAAGAAAATAAACCGCTCGAAAGCCAGCCTTCGCGCCCAAATAACGCCTTGTATATAGGCGTCCGACGGGTTAATGCCAATTTTATTGCCAAGAATGGGCATTAACGTTGAACGTTCAAGTGCAGCCACTCAATTTAACGAGTTAATAATTAATGCAATATTTATCGGGACATTGACGTTTCCTGTTAGTGTAGCCGCAGCATTGAACTGCAATGACGCAACTTGGGTTGTCGACTACAGCGGGCGAGCCCGTCACCTCGGGAAGTTTTAACGATTAGTCGTTCTATCTCCCTGGAGTGAGCGTAGAAGACTTGAGGACAAAACAGTCCACCATCTAGCTACGTCACAAGCCCGTAAGAGGCCAACGCCTTAACCGCGAGATAGCCAGGAATGGCTACCCGGCGGACCGACACTCACGCCCTTACTTCCAATTGTGACCAGATTACTCCGGTCTCTCGATTGGTTACGAGTCGCTTGCGCGGTCCTCTCCCTTACGAAGCGGTGAAACGGTTTATACCGAATCTATCGCGGACCACAGCGTCCTTTGCCCGGCTGTTCACCTAGGATCGGATGGCCGATGGTCGTTTCAAGATCAGTCGCCGTAAGGTCCGCAACCACCCCGCGTTGATTCGGTGCACACCGTTTCACCGCTTTGTAAGGGAGAGGACCGCGCAAGCGACCTCGAACTCGGAACCAATCGAGAGACCGGAGAAATCTGGTCACAATTGGAAGCAAGGGCGCGAGGGTCGGCCCGCCAGGTAACATTACTGGCTATCTCGTGGTAAAGGCGTTGGCTTCTTGCGGGTTGTTTGTTTGTTTGTTTGAAAAGCTTTATTGCACACACAAAAGAATACAATGTGGTGGGCCTATTGCCAAGTGGCAATATCTACCGACCATACCGCCAGGGTTATTGTGACTGAAGGTTTATGTGGGCAAATAAATTTACAAGTAATAAATAAATACACTTACAAAAAAGTCATCATAGTATAAAATATAATTCAGTGATTAGTAACGTATGCCAACTCGTATTGAAGGGAGGAGTGAAATATAAGGACAAGCAAAGGAGAAGGGAGGGGAAGGGGGAATTCATAAGTTGAGTAAATGTCTCTTTAAAGAATTTTTAAACCCGCTCAGGTTGTGACGTAGCTGGACGTTGGATTTGTTCTGTCCAAAGTCTTCTACGTTCACTGCAGGGCGACAGAACGAGAAAATCGTTAAAACGTCCTGTGGTGACGGGCTCGCCCGTTGTAGTTGACACCGCAAGTTGTTAGTCAGAGTGCACAGTCGATTGGCTTACGCCGCACGGTGCGCAGACCGTCCAGGAGCGCCAGAAGTTTGATTCCCAGGGAAACTGACCATACGACCATAGTCCTACCCGGGCTCGCACTTCATGCGTGGAGGGCGTCGGATAGGTGTTGACCCGTGAGTGTGACCAACCCTGAACAGAATGGGTCCTCGTGGCCAACTCAGCAAGGGCCCATTAACTCCCAAACTTAAACCCAACAAGGTGAACCATTACGAGTACCTTCTGAATTAACCTGCACAGACCTGAAACAAATGAAGACATCGCCGTCTTTTGTTAACAACGCCGTCTCCGCTATCAAACTGCACATAAAAGATAAGGAATATGTGTGCATCAAGTGAAAGAGTTACGCCGCAGGTAGTGGCTTTATTTATAGTCCAATTACATTCCTCTCGGGATTTTTGATATAAATCTCTCAGGGCATTCGCTTTCGCGGTTAGGTCGTAAAGATAAAATCCTCCGCGGAAAATATTTCCCGGATATAATATTTAAGACGTGAGTGCAGCTCAGATATTTCACGTGGACAAATAAGCTCCGCTTGAGAATAATGCTGTGGACTAGCGACGCCCGCACGGCTTGGCGGTATATTATGGGTTAGTGGGGAAGCCATGGTGCCTCACATATATCTCACTAGCTGCTGGTGTTACAACCATTGTTTAGTTTTATGCAGTTCTAGCAACACATTTGTTTTATTTGTTCGGAATGTCACCAAGCGACCAGTGAAGGTGATATCATCTACTACAGGCGAACCCGTCACCCCGGGTAGGTATAACGACATGTGATCTTTCTTTCAGCCTCGAGTAGGGAAGACTGGTCCCTAACTGCCTCCGACTGCAGGATTACAAGCTCACACCGTCCTGACGGATTAAATCCCTCTACGAGAAGGCTATCAGATAGGAGTTCAACCGTGAGTTGGGCAAGCGAAATGACAGAGTTTAACCAACAACACCAACGATCTGTTGGTGGGTCTAGACATTGGACTTTTCTCTCTCTGCTAAAGTATTTCACGTTTGCTCCATGGGAGATGGAACTACCTGATGTCATTAAAACTACCTGGGGTAACGAGTTCGCCCGTTATGTTCGATAATCCCAGTTGCGCCACACTTACAGCGTTTAATTCAAGAATTCCCCAAGTATAATCCTTTGTACACGACTGGACAACAAAAAAGGAGTGTAATTTATTTAGGATTCATCTATGTATGTCTTACGTTTTTTATTTCACAATAACTTCAAAACGCTTGAACCGATGTAGAAGTGCGTAATATTGATAGAATCGCTATGTCATCCTGAGTGTTATATGGTACCTTTACTGTCCAAGTATTTAATAAGTAGTAGTATATGTGTCTAAATGTTAAGAAATTAACATAAATACATAGTGTGTATTGTCAAATGAAAGGTCTGATTGAGTACATTCCGGAAATATACATGTATATATATGAATATATACATATATTAAATATATTTTAAATATTAATAAATATATATATAAATACAATAGTCTACTTTCTGTAATAGCAGTCGTGGTTTTTATTCTTTTTACTATGTTTCCTTTTTAATTAAATTAAAATACATCTCAAACGTGTACTTTGTCACTAGAAATGTATATTGCACAGCAAACCCATCAGCAGTGCACTAGTTTAGTAATTACCGCGAAGCGGAACGATTATGGTTTTTGGCTGTAGAAATCAGTGCGGTTTCTTTGGTGCGGCGCGGCGCTTAGCGGCCATAATGCGCGCAATGTTTCAGCCATAATCTCAGCCGTTTCATCTCGAGTGCGCGCAGCAAAATGGAACTTGCAGTTTTAACCGCATTATACTTTGTATCAGCGCCTCTTCGCTCCGCTCGGCGAGATAAAACGTCTTTATACGCCGTTGCGGCAAAAAGAGACCGCAAACGGCAAACAGCAAACGACGGATTTGGATTATTAAATGGAATGTGGTACAATGCCATTAGCGTCAGTTTAATTTAACGGATATGAAGAGTTTCAATTCGTAAATGTATTGTTTAATCGTTATAACATACTACTTAGATTAATAAAAGTAGATAAAGGCAAAGGTGACCTTATGCATATAGTTACACTTTTATTTTAAAAATCCACTTTCGGCGATCGAGGGATAATTATGTACTTTTTCATTAAGATCCCCATTGCTTTTTTTTTCTTTCGTTTTTTCATCCTACCTTTTTTCAGCCCACCTTAATGACTAACGACAATTATCTTACAGGCGGCCGGCTTTTATAACATCACGTGGTATTACTCAGGCTGCCACCCATCCAAATACTGACCACGTCCGATGCTGCTTAACTTATATGATCTGACGGGAACCGGAGTTTCAACCTTGCTACGGACGGTACAATCAATGCCTTTACAACAATCTATGTGTAATTAAACTTTTAAAATGTCAAACCGGAGCAACCAGCACAAAATCATCAACCAGTGAAAACATCGCCAGGTGTCGCGTCGGGCCCATCTCACTTCATACAAATTTTATTCATTGATTATAAAAACTCAATAATGTCACTAGCGATAACATTATAAAAAAATTAGTTTTTTTTCAAATTTAAAATTTTTAAGAAGTTGACTGTTAAATAAGGGTTTGAGAAGCGTTTGAGCGCGCTGCGCCATCTAGCGGTAGGAAATAAGTCGTAAATAAACAATATTAGTGACATTTTACCAACCGCTAGATAGCGCATCGTGATCATAGCTTTTCATAATACTTTTTTTTTAAGTTTTTTTTTTTTTTTAAAGTTTATTTTTCAGTTTTTTCTATTTCTTTTTTATAAAAGTTGCTTATTTCGTTGTACTGATTTACCCACAAAAAAAAGCCCGTGCAGTTATAACACCCCGTATAGGCTGATTGCATCACAGAAATAATACGGAGAGAAAGAATGCCATCTATTAGTCTATCTATAAAAACAATAAAGCGCGTAGTAATTACGTATTGGTCCTTAGATACTAAATTAAAAATTGGCATCTTTATGTAAATAATAATTCTATGTATATAAAAAATATCTTTATCAAAATCTATGATTTCAAAATTCGTTGGTTATTATATTATTGTTTTATTTTAAGCTAGATTACCGTAACGGCGTCTTTAGAATGCTATTTATAGTTACTGAACATTAGAGAAGATTTATTAATGTTTGGAACAATGTATGAGTGCCGTATCGCTATCCCACTAATAAACTTTATAAGGAAGCTGAAGTTATTGTAGACAACTTTTTCTAAAAACTTCCCTCTTAAGGCTATTTTTGGACAAAACCTCAAATTTAGGAATAATTCAGAACCGGTGACTAACGGGACAAGTTTTAGGAAATAGCTTATTAATACCCAGAATGAAAACATCATTTGGACAAGACATTACTCTTTCATTGCGCCGAGATTTTACAGTCTGATCAATATGGAAATAAAAATGAATTTGACATTTAGGGAATTCAAAAATAAATTAAAGAAATGGTTATCGAATCATGACAGACTAACCATACATCAAATGTTAGAAATAATAGTATAATAAAACTTAAGTGCACAAATTATTAACATATTTTTAAACATGTATGTTGAGTATATTTTAACATTGAACTAACTACCTAAAATTATTTGACTTTGACAATGAATTGTACTTTTTTGACTAGGTATTTTTATATTAAATCCTATATTACTTAACACATATTAAATATTAATGACTGTTTCTTTCTTTTCTCACATATAACTTTACTTATATTAATTAATCGAATTTTATATTATATTTATTGCCGATTATATAATGGAATTGAATTAATTTATTATATTATCGTAAATTTTTTTTAAAATGATTATTTATTATTATTTTTTTATTTTGAAGACCACATTTTAGGGCAATTTAGTGTTATTAGCTTTTTACTAAAACTTGTACATTTGTAAACAATCAAGCAATCAAGCAAACTTGATTGTAATATTAGAGTCCTGTCCACCATAGAACGGGCTTTATTTTTTTAAGCAAATCAATGTTTATAGTAATTAATTCTTAAATAAAAATAAATAAAATATCCACGTTGCGTTTCGTAGTATAACACTAGCTGCCAAAACGTATTACGGCATTGAATAACAGAATACGCTAGAATGGGCTAGCGCTTAAACTGCCCTCTCTGCTCTACGCCAACTCCAGAATAACCAAAAATTCGATTCTGTGCAATTCCAAAGATCCGGCAATATCGAAGCACGTAATAAGTGGCCGTAGTGATTCAAATGATCTACAAGCCCGCGTAGACTTCCACAAAAAGTTCCTTACTGGAATCAGCCAGAATGGCACTGGTCTGGGGTATGGCAGTACAACCACGAGCGACGTGGACTTGAAGAAGTCTCTTTTGCGGGGAGATTACGACAGCAAGAGTATGGCTCATGCTATTGGCCTTCAATGCCAGAATGATTGGACAACAATTGGGGACTTTTGCATTCCGCCTCCAATGCACTGGAAGGTAATGCTCTATGACTGGACGCCAGAGATGCTGAAATTTTATTTGAATGCCTTTCAGCATACACTTCCAGACCCCAGTAACCTCGCTCGTTGGAGCTTTGCCGAGGATAGTTCTTGTCCCCTCTGTAGCAATACCCCTTGCACAGCTAGACACATTCTAGCTGGCTGCAAGGTGGCCTTAGATCAAGGACGGTACACTTACCGCCATGACAAAGTTCTCGCTGTTATTCGCGAGGTAATTAGTCTCTCAGTGGCTCGTGCCAACAAGGGTTTGACAGTATCCTCCAAACCCCCAATACAGTTTGTGCGGGATGGCTCTAAAGGCAAAAAACATTTAACTACAAAACCCTTCTCAATAATCGAGAAAGCTACAGATTGGATTCTGGAGGTTGATTCGGTCTCGAAGCAGTATAAATTCCCTGAAAGTCTCGGATGCACAGCCCTCCGTCCAGATATAACTCTTTACTCTCTATCTCGGAAGGTGGCTCTTATTGTAGAATTAACTGTTCCATGGGAATCAAATATCCCAAAAGATCACGAGTACAAATTAAATAAATACCATGATCTTGCAAATGCCGTAACCCGGAACGGCTTCACTGTTCACCTTCACGCGGTGGAAGTTGGCGCTCGTGGCCTGCCAGCTAAATCTCTATTTCACCTCTTTAAAGATCTTGGCCTTTCCAGAAAAATAAACAACTCTTTCTTAGAAAAATTATCTAAAACTGCGATTTGCGCATCTCAAATTCTATGGCTTCGAAGGGGGAGTGAATGAGTGGTAAGGTGAACGCTCACATGTGGCAAGACAGCTGTCCTAAACCTACCAAAGCCGGTTCGTAAGTCCGGAATCCACTGCTCACCCCCCAGAAGTGTAAAAAAAATAGTATTATGATGGGCCCGACTCCGGTCGGTGAATTCCATGGCAGCTCCGTTTGTATTTCTTTATATATTTATAGTCAATGGTAGTACTAGAACAAATTAGTGACATCTATCGCATTTTTTATAGCATAGAATGCCATAAATAGATAGCATTCTATTTAGACTAATAAGTCTATCTAAAAAATAAAGTGCGTAGGTATATATTGGGCTCGATCGCATTTCTCTTGAACTAAAACCGGAAAATACTTCACGTGAACGGGACTGTGAAATGAACGAGTCACTTTTCGGCATTAAAACTACCCACCGTCGATAAAGCGGCTTAATCGAACACCGCACGAAATATGTTCAAACTTATTCGGGCGTCTATAAGTTTGACAGGTAGTTTTAGTGCGGGAAAATCGGTGATAGTTCATTTCATATTCCGTTTTACCCTATTGCTCTGTCTCATTCGGTTGAATTAAGTTCCTTTTTTAGTTCACGAATAAACGCAATCGGGCCCATTATGTATTGGAACTTGTATACGAAATTAAAAATGGACATCTTTATATAAATAATATAAAAATAACAAGAGCTATGATTTAAAAATGTGTTTGTTGTTATATTTAGAGCGCGTTTTTAGAGCGCCTTTTACAGTGCCCCGCTTGACAGTTATACTACGAAAGTCGCCATATTAAACATAATAATCAATTTTAGGAACTATTAGTGCCATCTACTCGTTGTGTTTCGTAATAAAATACTGGTTTTATAATAGTAGTACGTCGTTGAGCAATCTAATACGCTATATAATTAATGACTATACTCTTAATTGAAACGACACAAATTCCCTCTTCATTGAAATATTCGAGGTACATAACACTTCATTTTCTCAAACATAATTCGTGCTTTCACGCGTAAACACAGTACAATCGCCATCCATTACGGCTTCAAAAGTCCGACTGCGCCACTCTCGACTGCGATTTAAGCGATCTCTCGCAAAAGGGATGCGATATCCATTAACGCCCGCTTTCAAAAGTAATGGAAAACAACTCGGGCAAAATACGCAGACGTCCTGGAGACCATTTTGTTCGCGTCATTACCGCTCGCGGTGCGCGCCAGTAAAAACAGATGTCGTTAGCCGCGCTCCGTGGATTCCCGAACGGAGCTCCACGTAGGCGGCTATTAGCAAACAGCGAAATATTGCCGCTTTACTTTTTACACATACATGCTTTGTTGCTTTTTATATTTTTATGTTTCTAGCTGTGCTAAATACGTTCAGTTAAATTATAGTTCTAATGGTTGGGCGTACCTGGAGTGGTAGCAAATTTTACTTTTCCGGCCCACCTCCGTCAAGAAGGGAATGTATTGTAAACGCGCATTTTTTTTTTCGTGATAAAGACCGACATATTTCTTTTGTGCTCCCCGAGACGATTAAGACTATTTCCAGATTGAAGTCTGGCTGTTTGTGTGTCTCTGTGTGTGTGAGTATTCCTCCGCGATAGCGCCCAAACCCTTTATTCGATTTATTTATTTATTTATTTATTATAATAGGTAAGCAAACAATAATCTAACAATACACGGTTATCGCTAATATTTTTACATTGTTACTAAATAGAGCATAAAATTTTATGCGTACTCCACATGCTTAATTAATAATTATCTCGTATGCGCCGTTTATCTCATGATTTGCAAAAGTAGCAGTACAAAAATTAATATCCTTAAAAATTATCAAAACAAAAATTTTAAATTTTATAAATAAGTTTACAGTAAATTCTGAAAAACAATTAAATGGAAAAAAATATCAAATATTGTCTGGAATAAAATAATACAAACATACGGTAAATTATCAATTTGTTTCATAATACGCTATTTATACTGGACTTAACTGCTAATGGTCCCAGGTTAAAGAAATCAATGTTATCGGTTAAAGTGTTGTATAACCGGCATGTATGTGAGATAGGATTGTGGAAAGATTGATTTGTTTGCGAAGTGGGAAGGTGAAATGTTAGGTGCTGCCTCAGTCGCCTGGCTGGTATGTTGAAATTTAACGCTTCTAATAAATCTGGTGAGTCTATCCCGCTGTTAAGGAGTTTGTGCAGAAACATTAGGCTTCCGCACTCTCTCCCCTTTCTGGGAGTAAAAATCTTTAAATAATTTAAACGCTCTTCATAAGAGTAGAGAGTGCGTGATAGGCCGGTTTTATAGGTTACCATACGCATATACTTCCTCTGCACAGACTCTATTGCGATTGGGCTAAAATTTAGTATGCAGGCATCATTTGATCATGGCATGAGTTGAAAGATTGTGGTTGAAACCGGTCCGCCAGGGGGCGCACTAGTCATATATCAATCTCGAAATATTGGACTTAAAGATTGGAAATTTGGCACACAGATGCCTTGTTGGGACGAAATCTCGTTGTGAGATTGTGGTTGTAAGATCTCATATACAAGCGACACAAATAATATTTTAAGTCCACCATGCAAATATATGGGGGAGTCAAATATTTAAATTTGCGACGTCGCGGGTCGTACGTCGCAAGCGACAGCGCAAGCGACCTCGATCCTGTAACCAGTCAGGAGGTAGGAGCTATCCTGAAGGTTTATTTTAGATGGAGATATCCTTTCAAACTGATAGTCAGGGAGCGAGGCTACCAGCCTGGTACCTTTCCCGGTGCCTCGCCGTAAGGCGTTGGCCTCTGTCGGGCAGGTGGCGTAGCTAGACTGTGGATTGGTCTTCGTCCGAAGTCTTCTGCGCTCACCTCACACGAGACAGAACGATCACTATCGTTAAAACTTTCCGAGGTGACGGGTTCGCCCGTTGTATTTGACAGTTCTAGTTGCCGTGTCTCTTGTTACACGCCGCTACTGACATGGGTCCCCGAGATCATGATAAACGTAATTGTTTTACTTCGGCGAGTTGATACTTGTTCCTTGCTGAAAATCCACGACTGTCGTCTACATTCATGGATCAAGTAGGGTTAGGAACCACCGTGGCGGTCTGGGCCCCCAACAGCTAATGGGCCCATGATGAGGTGGCCACGATGACCCATGTGTTCAGGGTCGGTCACACTCACGGGTCAACACCCATCCGATGGCCTCCACGCATGGGGTGCGAACCTGGGTAGGACACTGGGTCAACCAGTCTCCCCTGGGAATCAAACCTCTGGCGCTCCTGGACGGTCTGCGCACCGAGCGGCGCAAGCCAATCGATTGTGCTCTGCGACTAACAGTCGGGGGAGTCTGGGAACTGTATTGTTTCCTATAGAGCGGGGGTGGTTGCCTACCTTACGGCGACTGCTCTTGAAATTACCATTGGCCATCCGATCCCGGTTCAGAGTCGGTCAAAGGACGCCTTGGTCCGCGATAGATTCGGCGTACACCGTTTCACCGCTTCGTAAGGGAGAGGACCGCGCAAGCGACCTCGAACTCGGAACCAATCGAGAGACCGGAGAAATCTGGTCACAATTGGAAGCAAGGGCGCGAGTGTCGGCCCGCCAGGTAACATTACTGGCTATCTCGCGGTAAAGGCGTTGGCTTCTTGCGGGTTGTGACGTAGCTGGATGTTGGATTGTTCTGTCCAAAGTCTTCTACGTTCACTGCAGGGCGACAGAACGAAAAAATCGTTAAAACGTCCTATGGTGACGGGCTCGCCCTTTGTAGTTGACACCGCAAGTTGGGCCCCCAACAGTTCATTGATAAAATGTATCGCTGCGTGCCCTACGGAGAGTGGAGTCCCATCGATTGTGATAGCTTGGCTTCCAGTGTGTACCGTTTGAATTTCCGGGAGTGTTTCTCTCTTTCTTTATTTCTGCCTCGCATACTAAGTTTATAGTAAAATAAATGTCTTGTTGAAGGCGCTGAACTGACTGAATTTACTGTTTTGTATTTGCAGGGTAGTTCCATATTTAGGTAACATTGTCTATCCTAGAATCATCATTTCATTCTGATGATGCGTCCACCGCTGCCGTATTAAAAACACTTCCTCGCCTGGTTCTGTCATTACTCTTCCTCATCGCTTCTTGGTTTGTTTCCTGTAGGTTCCAACTCTTCCTGGCGGGTTCGTGGCTTTGCTGGATGGTAGATGTGTACCGTCCCAAAGTCTTCTACGCTCATCTCACGAGAGATAGAACGATCTAATATCGTTAAAACTTTCTGAGGTGACGGGTTCGCCGGTTGTAGTTGACAGCTCTAGTTGTAGATAGTTGACTGCTTAAAATCTTTAGCACTTTAAGTAGTATTTTTTTGTCACTACTAATTAAAAACAGCCTCTTTAGTTGGACATTATAAAAAACTGCATGTATTGATAGAAAATTCTGTATTTTTGAACCATTTTATAATCCCTGTATAATCGCCCTCGAATACAATGGACAATATTCACAGCCGGATAGAATTCAGTGTCTGAAATATGGTTTACGGCTCAGGTGGAGGGGCGGCTGCGGCGTAGCCATTCGGATTGCGTAGGGGAGTTGGCGCGCTCTGCACCGGAAACCGGAAACGAAAGAGCCACCCGCCGAGTCCGCGATAGCTCGCTCGCCGGAAGTGCTTCGTCATGTGTGGATGCTTCTGCTCCTGCCCGCCGACAGAGTGCACTACGGTGGACGGGGGGATGTATACGCCACACCTAAGGATATAATGTGCACGCATTATAAGGAATGATAATAAAATAAGCGTTCGAGCATGTCTAGACAGCGCTATCAACCGCAGGGTGCTGATTACTAAATTATACCAGCAATAACCCTGCGTTTGTCGAAATAATGTTGAATGACCAGTACATTGTTTGGTTACCTTTTAACGACCTAACGTGTAAAAGTTTAAGAACGAATGATATACATAAGGACTAATGCGAAAGGACCCACTCAACTAAAGAAGGTTGGAAATACTAGGAAATACAGAAATATAAAAAGTGATAAAAGTAATGTAATATAGGTAAATATTTTGCTTTATGAAATAACTCAAATTTCTGAATTAAATAATTAAAAGTTATATTTATTTTAATTATTTAGCCATTCCATGTAGGCCTCGTCTGTATACCCATCAAACGAAAACTTTCCCATCCCTCCCATCCTTTTTCCTTTGTTATTTGGATTCTCTTTGACCATTTTTTTCCTTAATAAGATTATACTGCTTTAATAACATTTACCTACTTTCTAAAAACTACATTCTGGAAAATAAAATAAAATATCATCAAAACCTCGCATTCGGATTATTTCTTATATGAAGGGTCACCGATTTGAGCATTTTTCAGAGGTATTCACTGAAATATATTTGGTTTAAACACAAATTTTATTTTTTCTTACTCAAACTCTTGCTAAAACGTAAGTTTTTATGTTTTCATAAATAATTTTTAAAATAGAACTACCAAAAATTTCATAAGTTGATATTGTGCATTATTCCCCGTGACACTTCATATGGTTTTGACTACGCGATGATACCACTATTAATGCCCTGACTTTTGCGAAATCCCCAAAATCTCCTAGTATTGTCGATTAAATGGTTGGATTTATTTAATTTATCAACGAATACTTGCTTCGAAAAGATCAAAAACTCGAAGCTTTTGGGCTTGTTTATTATTTCTTCATCTCTTAAATATTTTAAAATATTATGTAAGTATATTATATTATAAATATATCTTTATGTATATTATTTTTTTTTATATTAACTATATTAATATAGTTATTAGTATAGGTAATATACTACTATTTATTTTGTTAAATCGCTGTTCGTGTGTTTTTGATCTTTTTTTAATTGAATTATATTGAAATATATTTTAACTTGTAACATGGACATTTTATATATAGTTCTATCCTCGGACTATTTAAATTTGATTCTTAAAGTATTTGTTGCGTTATCATTTTTTCATTTATTTCGACTTATTATTATTATTATTTATATTTTTTGTATTTATTACATTATATTATTATTATTCAATTTGATTATTTCACCATTTATTACATGTTAATTTTCCAGCACACTACAGCTACAGTTACATCACACTACACTACACTATAGTTACATCACACTACACTCAAATTACAGTGTTTATTATTATTAGTTAATTTTTAATATTATTTGATACCAATTATATTTTTTTAATTATTAAGTCTAAAGTATGCACAAGCCACTGTCTACTTGGTACGCTTGCCTTAGTACGGGCCTAGGCCTAGTTAGGCGGCGTTGATTTTAAAAAAATGTGGTCTGCGGTGCTTTCTTTTTTGTTATTATTTACATTTAAGCCTCTAATGTTAAACTTACAATGTACTGCCGTGAAAAATTTTCTTTTCTTTAATAAATAAATAAATAAATATCATTATCTTACCTTATTATTTATATTATGATATTATTTAATAAACATTATTTATATTTAAGTAATTTATTTATAGCACCCGTAATTAGTTCGTAATGTAGAAATAATTATTTCCTTTAAACTATAAAATAAATCTCTTTATATTAATATAAAAGAAAAGGAGACCATGGGAGGGTTAAGTAGTAGTACCTAGTAGTAGTAGTAAACGGAGTGGGGGGCTTGTTTCCAGCCCTTGATATCACCTAGATCTATAAGAGCTTTTGTAACTACCCACTATGGAGGGTTAAGTAAGGGGGGGCAGTTTTTTTTATGACACCAATAATACAGACGCCTCTCTGGATGAGTTGAAATTGATTGAGATGGCCGCCGATAGGGGGGCGAGATCGCTTTATAAAATGGATGGCGTTGCCGGTCGGATGGTTCGGTTTGTTAAAAAGAGTACCATTAGATAAATGAAGGTAGATTAGGTGCAGCGGCACCAAAGTTATCCCGACATTCGGGAGGGCGCGAGATAAATCGCCGAACGGGCGACGCGCGGGCGCGGGCGGCCCAATTTGTTTTAATAACGCGTCACTAACTGCCATTTGAAAGGTGGCCTGAAAAATCGAAAAGCGGTAAAATTATCCCCTTGCCGTCTCGCATGCGCATTGCAAACCCTCATATATGTCGAGGATCGGTACGGAATTGAGAAGTCTGTACTGGATGTTGATTTTTGCCTATACGGTTAAAATCCTTTGAGAATATCATTATTGCTTTAGAAAATGATATTCTCGCGTAAAAAAATTTGGTTTCCAAAAAAACCTTTCAAAACGAGTCCTTTCAATTGCTAGTCTTATGAATAAAACACTACTCAACCTTGACAATAGCAAGAAACATTTGGCATATTTTGTGATCTCCGTAAGGCTTTTTATTGGGTAGACCATTCGATTTTACTAGGTTAATTACAACAATACGCGAGTTTACGAATAGGGAACATACAGGCCTACTTACAATATAGTACCTTACCATATTATGCAAGTCGGAAACAGGAAAAGCATCCTATAAAGTATTTCCGATAGTGTTCCTCAAGGATCTATATTGGGTCCCTTGCTCTTTCTCTTATATAAGGTGAGTTTTTAATTAGTGACATCCTCGAAGTGGGTCAGCCAGTACCAGCAAATAAGCAACTTTTGAGAAAAAAAAAATTATATTTCTTGTTTTTTCTTATTTTGAAAATTTGATAAACTTGAGTGATAAATAAAACTTTGACAAGCGTTGAGCGCGCTGAGCCATCTAGCAATGGGTAAAATATCTCGAATAGACAATATTCGCGATCTTTTACCAACCGCTAGATGGCGCAAAGTGCTTAACTTTTTATATTATTCTGCAAAATATTAACATTTTTAATTTTTCAAAAAAAAACGTTTTTGTTTGAGAATTCTTGTTTTTTTTTTATTTCATCAAAAGTTGCTTATTTGCTGTAGGTTCACTTCAAGGATGTTACTAAATAAAAACTCATCCTGTATATGTATATATGATATCCCTGATTGCACCAAGACCGTGGATGATGAAATCATCTATTCGGGGAAGACACCTAACGATAAAAATATAGAAGAGCTTGCACGAAAGATTAATTAAACGATAAATATACTTGCTATCTGGTCCCAAGTTTATAACATAAACTCTCTGTCGCGGCCATAGCAGAACGGAACGGCATACATACCTGAACATACAGACTATCGAAATATTTAGTCATTTCTAATACACGACTAGAATAAAGCCTTTTCGGAGAAGGCCGACTATTACAATTTGGATAAATATATAAAAATTGCATAGTTGAGTACCTACTGATTAATGAGATAATCAGAGTCCTAATACATATATCTCAATATGAGTTATTTTAGATCAGTGTTTTTCAACCCTTTTAAGATCGCAACCCCCTTTTTGGTAAATAAAAAAACTTAGATTGTAAGTTGGTCTCCCCCCACCTTATTCTCTTCCATAGCTGTAACTAGAGGCATTGAATAAATATTTTTTTTTGTCAAAACAATGGCGAAAACCACTTTAATTTTAACGTTTTTTTTTTATTTCAACTCTTTTTATCCCAGATCAACATAAAGTTTTTAAAAGCAATAGCAAATCACATAATACATATGTTTCTATTCCGAAGCTGTCAATGTTGACATGTTAGATAAATAAATATTTAGTAATAAATATTTTTTTTTAGATAGCCTGAGACCTCTTCGGAGGTATCTTGCCCCCCCCCACCCCCCACTTCCCAGGGGGTCGCGACCCACCGGATGAAAACCACTGTTTCAGATAATTAAAGTGTTGTATTTGGTTTTCCTTTTTTTTCGAATAACTCTAAACCCGGCAACAACAACTATCCGGGCGAGGCGTATATCATTCGGATAAATCTCTTCTCCTTTTTCCTCCTCTACAAATCTCGCGGCACTTCAGAGTTGTTCATCATGTAACAGATTGCTTCCCGATTTCTTTTCCGAAATCGCACGACTTTCGATCGCTCTCGCGGGTGCTCCCTCGACGATCGCAGGGGGGAACTTTTTTACTGAAATTTTCAAATAAATCGAGAGGACGAACATGATATTTACGACGTTTGTTCATTGGGTATTGTTTATTGTTTATTTATTGCACACACAATAGAGTACAACCTGGTGGCCATATTGCCAAGTAACAATATCTTACGACCATACCGCCAATGACTATAACTATAGTGACTTAATTTTTATGTAGGCAAATTAATATACTCGTACATATAACTATTTTGTGAAGTAGTGGTCCTAATATACATATTTATTATATTTACACTTTCATATCCAAGTCGTTTTCAGTGCAGGCTGCCCGAATATGGAACTCTGTACCGTTGCCACTGAGACATCTTGAAAACCTGATCGGGTTTAAAAAATCTATTTAGATATACTTACTTATACCACCCCTCCCCCCCCCCCCCCCCGTCACCGTTTCCTAGCTTGTCCTTATATCTCATTCCTCCCTTCGATATTGAGTTGACACATTTTTTTAATTTCTATCTTATTTAAGGGCATTAATCTCGACACGAGTTACGACTGCCCGACAAAAAAGAGTGTAATGTGTTCAGGGACCATCTACGTATGTTTTCTGTTTCTTTATTCCACTATAACTTCTAAGCGCATCAACCGATTTAGAAGTGTTACGTCATCCCGAGTGTCATATGGTACTTTAACTGTCCAAATATCAAGTAAGTATTTGTCTAAATGTCCAAATGTCAATTAATTACCATAAATATATATTGTTTAGTGTTATATGAAAGGTCTGATTGAGGACATTTGGAAATATAAAAGTAACCGTGATAAAAATAATTAAATATACTGTAACGGCACTTGCTGTAACGGCAGTTGTGTTTTTTATTATTTTTAATATATTTACTTGTTTTCATTATTATATTTATTATGTAACTCTACTAATAAGTACGAGTACATAGTAAATATGATAATGAAAATAAGACAGAAATTTTAACCTAATTCAACTAATATCCAAGAGGGGAATGGGAGATAGGGACAAACTAGGAGACGGTTGGAGGGAGAGGGAGGAGGGTTATTTATATGTTCAATAAATATGTCTTAATTGATTTTTTATACTCGAGCAGGTTTTCAAGTAGTCTTAGTGGCAAAGGCACAGATTTCTATATTCGGGCCGCCTACACTGCAAATTAATTGCACATGAAAATTGACGAGCTATGCTGTATAGTATAGCCAGAAATATATTTCCTGAGTTTGGAAGGTCATTAGAGAATAATGGAAGGCAATGGTCGTGGATTTGAAGAGACTATGTTCACTATTGTATTGATTAATTCAAAATTAAGGTTATAACTACCGAATCAAATTAATCCACGACAGCATCAGAAGCCAGTAATCACCCCAAAATCCAACGAATATGGCTGTCTATTCTATTGTCTATGCGACGGCAGCGAATGTTATTAATCTGGCTATTAGTAAGGGTATGTGTCATTGTATCGGCGTACATCTACAGATTGGAACCATAGACAATTGGTCTGCGGCTGGGCGGTAGCGGTGCAGATTAATACCCATTAATCTCCCTAAATCGCTACTAAGACAAAGCAACGGGAAGGCGGATTTATTGTGGCATCCCTCGGAAATTATTACTGGTGCTAATTATTAAATGAAAGATTGCCTAAATAGTAGTATTTAATTGTAAATGTCACTAAGCCAATCGACTGTGCAACGCTGACTATCAGTAGGGGGAGTCTGGAAGCAGTACTGTTTTCTATAGAGCGGGGGTAGTTGCGGATCTTATGGCGACAGCTCTTGAAACGACCATCGGCCATCCGATCCTGGGTGAACAGCCGGGCAAAGGACGCTGTGGTCCGCGATAGATTCGGTATACACCGTTTCACCGCTTCGTAAGGGAGAGGACCGCGCAAGCGACCTCGAACTCGTAACCAATCGAGAGACCGGAGTAATCTGGTCACAATTGGAAGTAAGGGCGTGAGTGTCGGCCCGCCAGGTAACATTCCTGGCTATCTCGCGGTTAAGGCGTTGGCCTCTTACGGGCTTGTGATGTAGCTAGATGGTGGACTGTTTTGTCCCCAATTCTTCTACGCTCACTCCAGGGAGATAGAACGACTAATCGTTCAAACTTCCTGAGGTGACGGGCTCGCCCGCTGTAGTCGACAACCCAAGTTGTAAATGTCACTTGGATTACCGCATTTTGTCTATCTAATGGTTTTTTAATAAAGGCTGGTCGATGTTGACAGCCTGTGCAATAAAACAAACTGTGTATGAGGTATTAACGAAATTCTTTTTTATTTTGAAGGTCCATGTATGCCCTTATGTATGGAATATGACATCGTTTAAATGTCCGCCGCGGCTTAGCGCGGTGGCACGGATCCGAGAGGTCCAATTTTCAATGACTGCTGCATAGATCCGGTTGAATTTGAGCGATGGCCTGCATTATATTGGGCAGCTAATGGGCCCTTGCTGAGGTGGCCACGAAGAACCATTTGGTTCAGGGTTGGTCACACTCACGCGTCAACACCCATCCGGCGGCCTCCACGCATGAAGTGCGAGCCCGGGCAGGACTGGCCTTAAGGCTAGTTTCCTCTAGGAGTCAACCTTCTGGTGCTTCTGGACGGTCTGCGCACCATGCGGCGTAAGCCAATCGATTGTGCACTCTGGCTGACAGTCGGGGGAGTCTGGAAGCAGTACTGTTTCCTATAGAGCGGGGGTGGTTGCGGATCTTTCGGCGACTGCTCTTGAAACGACCATCAGTTACCCGATCCTGGGTGAAGAGCCGGGAAAAGGACGCCGTGGTTAGCGATAGATTCGGTTTACACCGTTTCACCGCTTCGTAAGGGAGAGGATCGCGCAGCGACCTCGAACTCGTAACCAGTCGAGAGACCGGAGTAATCTGGTCGCAATTGGAAGGGCGTGAGCGTAAGCCCGCTGTATAACATACTCGTACCTGGTTATCTCGCGGATAAGGCGTTGGCCTCTTACGGGCATATGGCGGAGCTTGACGGCGGACTGTTTTGTCCAAGTCTTCTGCGTTTACTTCACGGAAGATAGAACGACCAATCGTTAAAACTTCCTGAGGTGACGGGTTCGCCCGTTGTTGTTGACAACTATATTTGACTTTGAGGGCATCGGTCGATTGCAGCTTATTGGCAGAGACTTGGTACTTAAGAAAGTCCCTAAGAAAAAGCCTAAAGGTGTCAAATCGCAGGATCTTGTTGGCCATAATTCATATCACCTCCGCGAGAGATAACCGTGCACAAAAGAACACTCATTTCAAAAATTAAGTTTTAATCTGCTGCTCAATCGTGTAACGTGCCATGGCGATTTGGCAATAGTGACTGAATAATATACAACAGATTTGACAGACGCCGCCAAAACAACATGGCCGCATACTGTCAACATCGACCCGCCCTTATTGTATGTGTAACATGGTGTAACTGTCGCTTCGCTACTTGATCAATTGAAAATATAGCAGCGTGAAGAAAACACACAGGATTTTTCTTAATAAGGCATTTTATGCGAATACCTAGATGGAAGAAATAATAGATTTATACTTACGTCGTATACGGAAGAACGCTCGCAATCACGTGAGGAGTTTCCCACGTATAACGCCGTAACGCCTTCACTGTCTAATGTACTGGAAAATCAAAGATAAAACTTGCTAGGGGCGAAAATTACCGATGAACACCTGAAGCGGAGACGTTCAACGTTTTTTTCTTCTTTTATACAAAGGAGACACTAGTGAACGAGATATTTTTAAAGTATTAATGTTATTTTTTATGAATTTCAACGTATATACCATTTGGACTGTGAGACGCGTGAGCTGATATCTTTTTACACCACTACTGAACCAAAAAGGACTGTAATGTGTTCAGAGTTCATCTATGCATGTTTTCCGTTTTTTATTTCACTATAACTTCTAGACGCTTGAACCGATTTAGTAGTGTGGGATATCGTTAGCATCGTTATGTCATTTCATGTGTCATATAGTAAACTTTCTAAAATGTCTAAATATCAAATAAATATTGGTCCAAATGTCCAAATGTCAATACATTAAGATAAATGTCAAAACATGTTCATTGAAAAATTCAAGTTCATTTTTCAAATGAAACGTCTGATTGAGTAGATTATGGACATCATGGTTATCAAAGAATGCGCAATCGTCTTTAAGCACTGGATGTTTACAGAGGTAACACGCGTCAATGGGGTCGTAACGGAGCATCCATAAATTGAATTTTGTTTTAACGAATATTGTTTCAATGAAGAACTTTATTCCCTAAAACCGTGCTTTTCTGCAAGAAGTTTTTTTTTGTAATAATTATACATATATATATATATATATATATATATATATATATATATATATATATATATATATATATATATATATATATATATATATATATATATATATATATATATATATATATATATATATATATATATATATATATATATATATATATATATATATATATATATATATATATATATATAACAGTTTATAAATAGGATAGAAACGTATTTACCGCATGAAATTCGTAGCACCCGACGTTTCGGTGACGTTTACAGCCACCGTTGTCTAGACTGTCCAGTCTACCCTAGACAACGGCGGCTGCAAATTCACCGAAACGTCGGGTGCTACAAATTTCACGCGGTAAATTCGTTTCTATTCTACTTATAATGTCAAACACCCGCGATGGTCTTCCATTTTATATATAAAAGTTTACTTTTTGAACCGGTGGTCGTGTTTTTTATTTTTTTTAATTATTGTTTTTGTTTACATGTTCTCTTCCGAATATTCGTGGTCCGTTTTTGTGCGCAGTAGATTTAGCTATGGACTGTAAATTTAATGGCGACATTAAAGTGTCGATGGGTAACAGTGGTTACCATTGTATTTTCGTACAATATGAGGATCCAGGTGGGAGATATGACCAAGGACCCCCTCCATGTTCGTTTCCATATGCTACGCGAATGAATTTTAAGAATTTCCCTACTTGCATTCGCGAGAAATATTTATGAACGGTGAGATGCGACTTCTTTTGGCACGCCTTTGCACCGGGCGTATAGATAGGTGTCTACGCAGCTGTAGTCGACAGTTGTAGTCGACAGTTCTAGTTGCTGATGCTGAAGGGGAGCTAATATGGGCCTAGTGCAGTTGGGCCATTATTTTTGATCGCGGCCAAAGGAATGGCTGAACGCCTAACACATGTGTTAGGGTCGGCCTAACTCACAGGTCAACACCCATCCAGTAGCCTCCGCGCAGAAGTGTGAGCCTGGGTAGAACTTTGTGCCTGCGGACCAGTTCCCCTGGGAATCGTCCCTCGGGCGCTCCTGGTCGGTTGACGTGACGTGCGGCGTCAGCCAATCGACTGTGCATTCCGACTGATAACCGAAGGAGTCGAAAACGGCTTTGTTAAGAAACAGCTTTGTTTCCTTTAGAGCGGAGGTGGCGGCTACCCGATATCGGGTGAACAGCCGGGCAAATGATGCCGTGGTCGGCGATAGTTCGGTAGACACCGAATCAGCGGTATTTAATGAAGAGGACCGCGTATGCGACCTCGAAGTCGTAACCAGTCGGGAGGCTGGAGAAATCTGTCCGTAACTGGAAGTAAGGTCGCGAGTGTCGGCCCGCTCGTTGCATACCTGGCTTCTAGCGGTAAGGCGTTGGTCTCTTATGGGCAAGTGGCGTAACTATCCAGTGGATTGTTTCTTCCCAAGTCTTCTACGCTAATATCACCGGAGACAGAACGGGTAAAATATCTTGAATAGACAATATTCGTGATCTTTTACCAACCGCTGGATGGCGCAAAGTGCTTAACTTTTTATATTATTCTCCAAAATATTAACATTTTTAAATTTTCAAAAAAAAACACTTTTTTGTTTTCGATTTCTTGTTTTTTTTTATTTCATCAAAGTTGCTTATTTGCTGTACTAATTCACCTACTTCAAGGATGTTACTAATTAAAAACTCATCCTGTATATGTATAAATGATATCCCTGATTGCACCAAGACCGTGGATGATGAAATCATCTATAATCGTAACCAGTCGGGAGGCTGGAGATATCTGGCCGTAACTGGAAGTAAGGGCGCGAGTGGCGGCCCGCTAGTTGCATACCTGACTTCTAGCGGTAAGGCGTTGGTCTCTTATGGGCAAGTGGCGTAACTAGCCAGTGGACTGTTTCTTCCCAAGTCTTTTACGCTCACCTCACAGGAAACAGAACGATCAAATATTGTTAGAACTTCCCGGGGTAACGGGTTCGCCCGTTGTAGTCGACATCTCCAAATGCTGATGCTGAAGACGTACGTGAGGACAAAGCTCACGTACGCGGCACCAGCCTGGTTCCACCTCATCTCGACACAGCAGCGACGAACATATAACGAGTGTTAAACGTCGGATTGAGAAGTGTCGGGAGCTCTATGGTACATTTGAAACGTGACTCTGGAACGAACGCGACTTCAGCGAGACAGAGTTTGTGTAAGAATACATGAAGGGCCGACACTTCGCCGCACTAGCCCATTCATCAGCTCGCTCCGCTGCATACCAGGCCGCCAGAGGTCCGGAAACTGTACCCTCGCATTCTGCTAGATTAGGAGACCGCCAGCGCGCTCATCGCAGCCACGGTATACCGACAGAACAGTAGACGACACAGTCGCAAGCGACAGGGCATTGCGGGGATAGGGTGGTAGGGCATTGTGGGGATAGGAAGTGGGCAGAAGGGTACGTCCAGGGGCGTAGCTACCGCAGTATCTGCCGTATCAATTATACGGGGCCCCCTGGCCACGAGGGCCCCCAAACTGACCTGACCTGACCTGGCGACCTGAGTCGTATGTTCGAAATATTACAACTGGAGAAACTCCTGTCTTCTTCAAACGAAGAGATATTAAACGCTTCCGGAAAACTGTCGGCTAAATACAGTAAATACATCTCAGTTATTCTTTATGACCAATTAAACGCTCTAAAGACATGCTTAAAATCTGAAATTCAAAAAATTCATTTTATTAAGGAACTCATTGAATTATTGCTGATAAAATGCAATAGTCTTGCATCCAGTTTTCTGGAGGTAATAACAGCATGCTTTTTATTCTTGACCTTCCAGTTACAACTGCAACTGCTGAAAGAAGTTTTTCAAAATTAAAACTAATAAAAAAATACCTAAGAACTTCGATGGGAAATGAACGCCTGTCAGACCTGTCACTATTGTCCATAGAGGCAGAAACTTTAGAAAAACTAAAGTCATCATCAGCTATAAATGATTTAATAAATCAGTTTGCCGAAAAAAAGGCATGGAGAGTATAGAACAGATATACAATCTAGTGGGGGGATAAAATCCACACAAATGCAATCTTATCTGCTTCGCAAAAAATCAATTGTATTGTATTGGATAATTTTACAAAATAAAAAATAAAATAAAAAATATATTTAATTTGATTTTTTTGTAAAAATTTTGGAAAAAGTGACAGATAGATAATTATGATGAATAAATATTTCTTTTAATTTTATGCAAACCTTTTTTCTTTTGTGAGAAATTTTTACCCTTCCTAAGGGCCCCCAAACAAATTTTTACACGGGGCCCTGCCAAGGCACGCTACGCCACTGGGTACTTCTCGAGGAAGGGGTACGTCTCGAACGTTACGTGCGGGCGAAGGCATATGCGAGCCCTTGCGACTCGTGACGTATTCGCTTCGATTTATTACTTGTTTTAATTCACAGCACAGCACAGCAGTCGACACCACAGAAGATGCAATTTTCGCCTACACAGTCTACACCACACAGTAAACACTCTACAGAGTCTACACTCACAAGCAACCTACCGCAGGGCGCTCAGCTCCGCGACGCTACATTCTGAAATATGGGTCAAAGGACCCGGCTCATAAGATTACCCGCTCAAAGCATCATAGCTAGCGAAAGACGTCACGGGCCTTTTTATAGAACCTATCGACTGAGACACCGATTCCCTGAGAAAAATATAACCATACAATACACGAAAACGTGCATGTTTCGACAAGGATTACGTATATAACTCGGATTGTGTTCGATACGTATGAATTAACATGACGCGTATTGGCGTCACGGTAGTTACCGTGTCATAATGTTAAAACATAATGTTATATCATTACGTCGCGACCATGGGACCGTCGCGACATGTAGTAGTATACGTGCGGTTATAGTCGGACAAATGAATCATGTTGAAATAACCGTATACTGTTATTTCCGTATTAACCGTAAGGGAAATTTGATACGTATAATCGAGCATTGGTGTTTCAACAAAATTACGATTGAAACAATGTTATTCTGAATAATACCGTAATAACAAAATGGTAATGTAAAAATCAATCCAATATTTTTCTCAGTGTTCGTGTGAAACGAAGATGAAGACGAATGATGATGACAAGTGTATGAAGACGTGTAAAATGATTGTTCGTTTACGTTAACCCTAGAAATGCTACGATTTGGAAACCGCCGTGCAGAGCGTAGAATAAATTCGCACGTATTGGGAGTAATACCGGCGGTACAACGGGTAAAAATCGTGAAAACAGTGCAGCGGCGCATACTACTTTTTATTTCTTTTTTAATCGAACGAAGCGAGGGCTTCGTTATGGGAGGCGGCAAGCATAAACTAAAGGTTTGATCGGGTTACGTAAGCTTTTGCTCAGAGGGATATACGTGGGAGGGATATATGTATGTATGTATGTATGTATGTATGTATGTATGTGTGTGTGTGTGTGAGGGTGTGTGTGTGTGTGTGTGTGTGTATGTATGTATGTATGTATGTATTTATGTATGTATGTATTTATGTATGTATGTATGTATGTATGTATGTATGTATGTATGTATGTATTTATTTATTTATTTATTTATAGTATTACACAACATACTTCTACTGTGTGGAAAACTCAGGTATTTTTTAAAACTATTCTTTCACCTGAAATCCGTAGTACCTCATAATATTATGAAAATCATATACTTTTCACATGTAAATTCTATACTAGGATATGGCATTCAGGTATGGGGACTTACATTTCCCACGTACGTTAGGAAAGTGGAAAATATTCAAATTCGAATACTGAAACAAATGGCACCAAAAGGCTCAATACAAATTAAGCAAAATAATTACACAGAACTCTACTCCTCAATTGATGTCTTGCCTATAAGTTTCTTTGTATGGTATAAAATTCTGCTTGACAACAACGAAAACGGTTCGTTACGAATACCTGCCGATCATGTACACAGAACTCGGCTACGTGAAAAGGGGTATTTGAAATATAACAAGCAAAACAATTATTACGGCGATAGAACTCTTGAATTCATTGTTCCAAAATTATTCAATCACTTTTCTATAAAATTAGACAACTCAATCAGCAAATATATCTCAAAAATAGGGCTTATCCTTATGCAACACAAAATGCCTCCAATTGAGACGAATTAAAGCGAAAAAATAAAAAATTAAACACATTGATCACTTCGGCAAAGCCGTTTTATATACGCGGCAGATGTTCGATACGGAGCGTTTTATTTTAGAAATTCAAGATCGGCCTGCTTTATATGATTTTAAAGTTGAAGGACTACGCCAATCGAGAACTAAAAGCAAAACTATGATTGAGATAGGCCAGGAACTATCGGCTAATTGAGCTGATTTAAGTCCAGAAGAAAAAAACAACTCTTTGTATCTTGTTTGTTGATTCGGTGGCTCACAATTGATAGAAATTCATCAAAATACTTCACAGACATTCTCTAGTACAAGAAGAACTTGTGAGGATTATCTCGGTGTACACTAAACATTGAATGCGTTTTTTTTATTTTTCATTAACTCTAATAATAAAAGAGCTGCAAGAGCAGCGATCATGGGCGGTTCCATTTTAAAGAATGAATAAAAATAGCCGTAAATTGCGCGATTAATCGCTATGCGTGTAGACTGGCGGTTTGCAACAGCTTATTCGAGCGGTTTTCCGACGGCGATTAATCGCAAATATAGAAGGGCCCGTAGGTGTAACACAAGTTATAGTGCCAGTTCGTTATTGCGTTATTCGTTATTGCAACACCTGCATGCATACAACGTAGACTTTACCGATTTCGACTTATTTAACACAACAGTAGTAGGTACTTTGTTATAGATACCGGTAAAAAGCTGGAGATCAAATCAGATTGAATTAAGTTAACATCCCTCATTCCTACATGCGCTCTCATGCACATGCACACACACACACTATTATTCTTTTATCGAACTATCTCGTTGTAATTAGTAGTATCATGTTATAAAAGGTGACAATAAAAGTACTGATAAAAATATAATATTTCATTTAATTTTTTAAAAATGTATTGATAGATCAAGATACAATTATAGTATTGAAACTTATGCTTTAGTATTCTAACTGCATTCACTTTATTTTTATTTTAGGGATTTTCGCAAGATGAAGTAGGGATCTCCCGCCATCATTTTATATAAAATTTAGTGCTTTATATCAACATCAACATCATCAACTTTGGTGCCTCTTCGACATGCTTCTAATTGACATTATATAATTTTGTTAGTACATGTATCTTCTTTAGTGGCTAAGTATCACGAATTAAATCTTGCGAGCAGTTTCGATTTTGCTCGGAATAAAATGAAATGTTATTTATGGTTATAAATTATAATGTTATTTACTAAGATAACGCAACATCCAACGTTCTTATGACAATTACTATGAGTCTGGAAGTCAGCCGTGGGATGAGCTTAGAAGGCTTTAGGACGGTACAAACCTACCGACCAGCAAAGCCACGAGCTCGCCAGAGTCCAACGCCTTACGGCGAGGTACTAGGGAGGTAACCCAGTGGTGCCACTCGCCCCTGGCTACCAGTTTCGGCAAGATATCTCCATCTGGAATTAACCTTCAGGATACCTCCTTCCTCCCGACTGGTTACGGGACCGAAGTCTTGGGGTGACAACCGTTTTTTTTATAAAGGACAGATTGATTATAAAAACCCAATAATTTAATAAGCGATAACAACAATAGCATTCAATTATTAGTGTCATCTATCGCATTTTTATATATGACTAGATGACCCGGTGAACTTCGTACCACCTAAAATTGATTTGCTTGTAACTCTTCATAAGCGCTTATTGATCCTAATCAACCTTCCAAATCCAATTCATTGAAATCTACAATATGGCCGAATCATGTACGGTTTGAGTTTCGTTTGGTGATTAAATGAAAGTCGTTTGTAATTAAAATAAATTCAATGTATTTAATATGTATGATGAAATATAAATGCTTTTTCGACTTCTCTGACTTTTTCGACTTTCTCGACGTTTTCGACTTTTTCGACTTTTTTGACTTTTTCGACTCGTTTGACGTTTTCGACTTTTCATTTTTTTGAAATTTTACACAATCGCACGGAATGAATAACAGTTATAAATGGTGCAGCTGTCAAACAATACGATCGCCTCGAACGCCATCTATTGAAAGTGGTCCATTTCCCAAAATAACCAATTTCGATTTTTTCGATTTTCAGTTGTTTCTTTTAATTTTTCCTCAATATCTTTTTGTAAACCACCCCTGAATCAAGGCAAACAAAACAAAAAAATTATAATTCAAATCGGTATAGTCATTTTCGAGATCTTGCGAGACTAGCGCAAGGGGATTCATTTTTATATATAAGATAGATGCCATGCCATTGCGATGGGCATGCACATGGTGATCAGTCGAGGTGCTTAACCCCGACAATTGTTAACCACCTTGACTGATCATTTTAGTCTCTGAATAGCTGTCGCACATGCGTCGTCCCCATCCACCCTAACTCTTAACTGCCATTTAATGCAGCGTGTTTATGATATACGGCGTGTTATGTGCGTGTCATCCTCCCCCAGCAGACCCTCAACGGAAGATATCTCAGCGGCATCACGTGCCTATTTCCCGCCAAGTGGCAGCTATTAATCATAGTTTCGAAGGCAGCAGCGCTGCCAGCCTGCTACATCGTTTTGTCATTACCACCGCTTTGTCTACTGAGCTGTCGCGGATGGCGACTTTTTGCTAAGGGCCGTTAACGCAGTACCACAGATTAAACGGAGGATTGTATGCATTCGTGGCGGATGCGACAGTTGGCCGGTGTCGACTACAACGGGCGGACCCGCCTTTCCAGGCTGGTATAACGATATGGGATCGTTCTTTCAGCCATGGGATGAGCGTAAAAGACGTTGGAAAGACGACGGCACAAACCTACCATTCAGCAAACCCAAGAACCCACCAGTGTCCAACGCCTTACGGCGAGGTACTAGGAAGGTAACCCAGTGAGGCTACCTCGCCACCTGGTTACCAGTTTTGGTAGGTTATCTACGTCTGAAATTAACCTTCAGGATACCTCCTTCCTCCCGACTGGTTCCAGGACCGAAGTCGCTTACGCGGCCTCTACCTGCCGTAATTCAGCGGTGATTCAATTTGAATCTATCGCGGACCAAAAGCATCTCTGCTCGGCTCTGAATTCAGGATCAGGTAGCCGTATCTTCATTTCAAGAGTGGTTGATGACAGGTCAACATCCACCCCCGCTGCTTAGGAGGCAGTATATCTCCATAGTCTCCGGACCCCTTCAGCAATAAGTCAGAGTGCACAACCGGTTGGCGTCGACGAACGGTGCGCTAACACCAGGAGAAACTGGTCCACCAGCCTGGAGGCCTGCGACGCGAGAGTTTTACCCGGGGTAGCTTTCTTCTGAATAGAAGCTGAATCGTGAGTTAAGCCGATCCGAGAACAAAATGGATCTTATGGCCTAAGCTGCACGAAACCTTTTGACGGATGCGACACTAATGGAAACAGTGCCGGATTAACCTATGAAGAGGCCCTTAGGCCATTGAAATCTCGGGCCCCCCTTTGCACTGTTCGGGCCCCCCTTTGGGCTGTCAAACATTCTGACGACGATGTAGTGTAGAAAAGAAGTGTATATATACAAAACACGATCGTACTGGCAAGGTGAGCCGTTTCAACATTTCTGACAACGCTTATGTCGCGTAGCAAAGACGCTAATATAAACAAAATACAATTGCACCGGCTGGCAGCGAAAAACTGACAATAATTTATAACAATTATACTATTAGTCGTGTCAAAAAGTACATCAAACATGTTCTCCTTAGAATTACAATTCAATTATTTTTTTCTACCTATTAGTTTTTTTTTAATATGATTATAATGATTCCTTGTCGCAGGGCGTAAGACCCATAGGCCATTGCCTACTTGGCCTATTGGATAATCCGGCACTGAATGGGAACTCCCTCGATCGATCGCATGGAGAGGATCGAGTCTGGCTAAGAACTCACGGCGCGGTTTTCCCCCGCGCCCGCTGCGGTTGCGTATCTGTTTTGTTTCAAAACTCACGACACCGCAGGTTTGCGCAGTTAAAAGGCCGCCGCGGTTGCGCGAAGGGCCTGCAAACTTGGCGGCAGAAAATTGCAAGTCGCGCGGTTTATGTGTCACACCCGAGCGCCTGCACTGCGTCGCCCGCGATTCGAACGCAGAGCCACGGGGAACCACGGCCCCTGAGTTCCACTAGTAGCTCGCTAGTAGTCGCTGCGGCCGCCGTGATTTAACCGTGATTTAACCACGCCCGCCGCGGGCGAAAATCGCGTCGTGAAAATTGCGCCTCAATTAAACTTATATTTATGCATTCTACGAAGGCCGCGGGCCTGCAACCGCGGCAGGCTCGTGAAAAAACGGCGCCGTGAGTTCTTAGCCTCTCACCTCCTCATGGGCTGGTCGCAATATTGCAATCCTGCTGTATGAATCGAAAGAGAAAATGTCGTATACGAGATGACGTCATTCTACGTCGCTTTTCCATTGAGATTCGAACAAAGAACGCGAAAGTGACAGAAATACGACGTTAAGTTTTATGCGACTTTTCGCGTCGATTTTTTTTTAAATAAATCATTTTGTCGCTTATAATTTTCTAAAAGTTCATGAAACAAAACTTCTTCAGATATGGTCGTTCACAGGTATTATGTCACTTTAATGTTTCGCCATTGGTTATTGTTTATATATATTGTAGCAAAAAAAGTATGGATACTGCCGATTAAATAAATACATACAGGCATTACCAGAAAACACTTTTTTTATTCTTTTTTATTCCCAGGATCTCAAACCGTAGAGATCCGCAGCAAACTCGAATTGTAATTTTTTCTCGAAAGCAAGACTCGTGTAAAATGATGTATTTTTTTGTTGGGAGTAAAACATATCCATTGTCGGACGTAACTCATAACTGTTGAAATGAAGAAATGAACAAAAATCCGGTCAAAATAACGGCAAATCGGCCGCTATTACAGTGTAACAACTGCAATGTTAAACTAGTAATAAACATTCTACTTAATCTGTGGCGTAGAGTTTGCCTCTGACGTTGCTTGATAGCCGTCAGAATGAACGTATCTAAGCATAGGAACGAATCAAGATACATACTTTGATATACGTATCTCTATAAGTACAATGTAACACTATAAGCGAACCCAATAATAATATTCTACTTACCCGTGCTATTATTTAGTTGCAGTCCTGAATCTTATATTATTTATTTATTTATTAGGGAAAAGACACAGCATAAAGAATTTAAAAAAATACAAAATTTCTAAAATATATAACCGGTTACAGATTCCAGATGAATTACTAATTTACATTTATTTCAATTCTGGTACTTTTTAGTAATTATTTGACCATTTCTTAGTACAAAACATAATACAATACCTTAAAGTTGGGTGCTTATGGGTACGTTTGCTGCGAGAGTAAAGCAGAAGACCCAGTGGCATAGTGGATAGGTGGCCTGATCTTACATTGTAAGGTCCTGGGTTCGATTCCCGGCTTGGTTACCATTTTCCGTTGGGATAAAATTAACGGAATTGCATTTCAATTCTGTCGATCGAATGCAAAAACAATACACACTTGCATAATATATCGAATGCAATAACAAGACACACTTACACACACATACATATAAACATTTTCATAGTAGGGTTGGTTGTAACAGATTGTCGTATGATAATAAATCCGCCCATTGTGAAATTTTATAATAAAGAGTAAAAAGAAACAAACAAACAGATGGATAGAGGGTGTGTGTCTATGTGCGTGTGTGTGAGAGAGAGAGGGTGTGTATGCCTGCATCTGTAAATGTGTGTGTGTGTGTGTGGGTTTATGTTTAGGTGGGTATTTATATTATATTGCATTTATATACTACAATACATTTTATTTTAATGTGTAGTAAACAACAAGTATATGTGTCCATAATAAATAAAGGGAAATAATAAATTGTCAAACCTCCATAGTAAATAATATTGATATCAGTATCGTATATCCTAAGGATAAACAAATAATATTATTGTCTTAACTCAAATCGCTTAGCAGTATTTTATATAGACACTGATTTTGTTATTGGTGATTATTGAGTTATTGATGTATACCTGCGGACATCCAGAAAAATGTGCGTGCCCTCGCTTAAATATGGTCGCATGGGTTTAAAGATGGTAGAAACCTCTTAAACAGTTTTGTCAAATTGAGCTTTAGTATAACTAATGTCTAAGGTCCAGAGGACCCTAGTTTTCAAGAACCCATAACTCAAAAATCTTATGAAAGTCGTGGCTCCACTGGACCTATACTATAGACCCATGAGCCACGAAAAAATTACATAGCTAGTGTCGTGGAGTGTGAGGAGGAGACGAGGGGAAGGGGGAGGTTCAACATGTGTTCCAGGTATTCACATGACAAGTCAAGAGTTAATTACCTCGGTATACGTACACAATGATTACAGGCTATATAAGAAGGGAAAAGTATATAACAATTATATCGAAAAAAAACCTAAATTATTGTATATTTATATAGAGTTATGCAACATCCTGCATGCTGTAACATTCAAGAGTACCTATTTTGCCCTATGTCAGTCCTTGCTAATTTACGGGATTATCGGCTGGGGCTGATGCTCCAATGTAATTATGGACGCATTGAGGAAATTACAGAAATGCCTTGAAAATATCTCTCAATTCAACTTTCCAGGAGTACTTCTTCTTCCTTGGGTGCCTATTCCACCTTATCTAGAGTTCTTTAACTTCAAAGGAAATAGACCTAGAAGTACTACACCTGAAGTAATGAGTAGGGTAGGTCTGGGCAAGTCCAAACGAAGTCCAAACTTCTTCATCTTCTTCCTCTTTTTCTTCTACTTCTTCTTCGACTTCTACTTCTTTTTCTTCTTCTCCTAAGTATTTTTCTTTTTCTTCGTCTTCTTATTCTTCTTCGTCTTCTTTGTCTCCTTCGTCTTCTCTTCTTTCTGCTTCTTCTTCTCCCTCTTCTCCTTCTCTTTCTTCTTCTCCTTATCCTTCTCCTTCTCCTTCTTCTCCTTCTCCTTCTCCATCTTCTTCTCCTTCTTCTTCTCCTTCTTCTTCTCTTTCCCCTTCTCCTTCTCCTTCCCCTTCTCCTACTCCTTCTCCTTCTTCTTCTTCTTCTTAATTTTTTTAAACCTTTATGGCTGTAGGTTTTTTGTCATAAAAACTAATTAAAAAAAAAAAAAACGACGCCATTTTGGTTAGCATTAAAATGATCGTTAGCATTAAAAGTCGTTAGCATTTGTGGTTAGCATTAAAAGCGCACAAGTGGTTAGCATTAAAAGTCGCACAAGGTCACGGATGATGTCGAATTATCGTCCGACGCAAACGTGGTCAGTCTCTACATCGGATCACACTGTGTACAGAGAATGAGATGAAGACTGTCTCGGTTTGAAATTAAAGACTATCGCGGTTGTTTTTTATTTTATTTTATTTAAAGCGATTTACAAAAAAAAAAAATACAACTAAAACATCAAATAAAATATTAAACCATACCGTTTGAGATTATATATAAGATAAAAACGAATTTACCGCGTGAAGTTTGTAACACCTGACGTTTCGGCGATTGTGCAACCGCCAGGGTAGACTGACAACGTCTCGTCTACCCTGGACAATGGCGGATGAAACATCGCCGAAACTTCTGGTGTTACAAACTTCACGCGGTAAATTCGATTTTATCTTATTTATAAGTGTCGCGGTTGTTTGAGATTATAAATAAGATAAAAAAGAATTTACCTCGTAAAATTGTAGCACCAAGTTGGCAGTCTACCCTGGCCAAAGGCGCAGCGGTTGCAACATCACCGAAACGTCGTGTGTTACAAACTTTAAGTGGTAAAATCGTTTTTACAATCTTTTGTTAGTTAGTATATATGTTTGTTTAGGTCAAATCTTGCAAGCTGAATTAGAACCACTTCCTCTTATCCTATGATGTTGAAATTTTACACGTTGGTTCAGTTTCGATGAAAATGCATTTTTATTGTAAGCATGACCTGATTTTATAACCAGGATCGGCTCCCGACGAGGATACTCTTCCACGGCCAACAGCACACACACAATTTTGTATACGCACACATTTATGACAGTCCGTTGTTAATTTCACCATGACATGGCTGCTGCACCCAGGGTTGGCTCCCAAAAAGGGGACTCCTCAACGGTCAACAGCACAGAAACGAAATTTTCTACACGCATTTAATTAAGATAGCCCATGCTGCGTTTCACTGCGACAGGGCTGCTGCACTCAGGGTTGGCTTCCAACGAGGGGACTCCTCAATGTTCAACAGCATAGAAGCGAAATTTTGTATAGGTACGCTTTCAATTATGATAGCGCGTTCTAAGTTTCACTGTGATAGAACTTCTGCACCTAGAGTTGGCTTCCAACGAGGGACTCCTTAACGGCCAACAGCACAAACATGAAATTCTGCATAGCATTCAATTATGATAGCCCGTTCTAAGTTCCACTATGATATGGCTTCTGCACCTAGGGTTGGCTCGGGACAGAGCATTTTAATAAAAGCTTGTTTTTAAAGATGTGTTTATACTATTAACTTATTATCTTATTTATGAGGCTAATCATCCCCACAGTAGTTACAGTAAAGAGGTAACACCATGATCTCTAAAGTTGAAAGTCGAGCATTCTAGTGTTGAACGCCCTTGAATACTTAAGACTCTGAAGCGGAGGAAGGCCGCACCAGGTCACGGCAAAACTCTCCAAAAGCTCACTCAAAACCTCTGTTTGTTTCCCCGCACAAAACGACCACATATTTCAGCCAATTTAGTCTAATCTGCCAACAAAACTTTGCCAATTTAGAGTAGCATGAATATTATATTGCGGTCTCCCATCCCGGCCCGCTAAGCGCCTCGTCGCCTCACCCGAGCGGCGGCCGCAGGCGCATTTCGAATTCGATAACAAAATAAGCCTCCAGGCCGTGCAAACTTTCTAATTAGCGGAATAACATTTAAACAGCTCGCATCAACCACTGAATTCGGTAATCTTGTTGGGCTGTTTATTATATCGCACGACACATAGAAAACTGACACAATTCAAAAAATGTACTTTCTCAGGAGAACGAAAAAACTAAAATAATATATTTTGGACTAGCCAAAAGCTCGAAATACTAGTAAATATTACAATTTTAAGAATGCAGGTAATGAAATCATATTATTCTACGTTTTATATAAAAAAAATCGGAATTGTAATTACTATAGTAGCCTTGGTAACCTAAATTTCATAGTTTGCACTAATTGTATCACTTTTCCTTCTAAAATATCAGATATTTAAAAAAATGTTGATTATGAGAGATAAAAATAAAAGGCGTATAATATGAGTATTTTTCTGTTTTTAATGTTAATAAAATGTATTAAAATGTATTTTACAATACTAATAGTAAGAAAAAAAATATAATTTAATAATATGTGAGAAGTTGTAATTTAACAGCTTAAAAACCTCGCTTTTAACATAGAAAAGTGAGTTAAAACATTAAATACTGCGTTATATTGGATATAAATACATTACATTATATTGGATATAAATACATTACATTATATTAGATATTGCGTTTTCTGTTGTATTATAAGAACTTGTGTCCTGATCTCCTGGTTCTCTTAGTTTCTGAGAGATCTCATTAATGAAACTCCATTCATCGGTAGATGCAATCTTCTGTGTTGACGGAATCGGTAATTCAATTATTGCATTCTGATTATTTAATGCAGCTTGCAACATAAGCATGCGCTTGAAGGCACGATGATTCTGAAAAATAATATCTGTAAGGTTTTGGTAAGTAGATCCAAAGAAACGTGATCTAGGTAATACACTTTTAATTTTTTTTACTTAGAATCCATCTACCTGGTTCCTTAATATTTAAAACAACTTAATATTAAATGTTTACATTTAATTTACAGCTTGCAATGAAACACAAAAAAATGCCAAAACAAACCGTTTTTACTAATATCTCTATAGAAAAGGGACATAATTGAAAATATCACAACGAAAAATTGATTGACCTCACTATTTGAATATCAAAAAAGGTCACAAGTAAGACTTAATTCATTTGAAAGATTATTTTTAAACAAAAATATTGATAAAACGGGTCACAAGTCAAAATAGTGCGTAAATTGAAAATTGATACACCTTTAAAGGGGCGAACATATTTATTGGACGCATCTGTCAGTCGCGGTTTACGGACGCGACTTAAAGGTATCTGTGTAATGAATGTCTACTGAACCGTGCACATTATCGGACGTAAGTCGCTGACGTGACCTTGAGGCTTCGGACGTCCAATAGAGATCCGCAAGCCGCGTCCCAAACGACTGTGCATACTATCAGTCGCGTCCGTAAGCCGCTGCTGATGGACGCGTCCAAAATGTTCGCCCCTTAAGTTGCATCCGTAAGCCGCGGCTAACGGACGCGTCCAATAAATATTTTCTCGCCTTGAAGAACCGAGTAAAACATAATAAAATGGAAAAGTGACACTACCGCTCTCCAACAGCGGTTTTTAGAAGTACAATTGTGACTCTTTTCTGCCTTATAGAATTGAACCTTGCGCATCTAACTGCATTATTAACTCAAAATCACCAAATTTTGAGTTGTGTCAGTTTTCCATGTGACGTGCAATATGCCTTCTTATAACTTACGGGTACGCTTAGTGGCGTAACTAAAAATAAAATAATAGTTTCAAAAACTAAAAACTAACGCTTTTGTACTGCACTAAAAAGGGGCCATCTACATATTACGTAATCAGGAGATCTCGAGGGGGAGAGGGGGTTGGAGCTGAGGCTTACGCTTAATTACGTGGGGCGAAGGGGGTGCCCGTCCTGATTACGTAATCAACTTTGGTCACCATATGGCATTTTTTTTGTCTAAACCTGCACGGAAATAGCGCAGTGCCGCGCCGAAGATATGCCATGTCCGATATGCCACGCGCTCGTCTGCGACTGAGTGGCCCGGGCCTGTTCCGGCGCGCGCTGGCAAGCCGGTGGCCACTCTGCGTCGCGGCGCGGCACGGCTGCAACTCTGGCGTAGCGCGCCGCTGCACGCTCCAACTTCATCGCGGAAAGATTAACGTGCTCGTGTGGCGTATCAACTATGGCGGATTTACACATGGAGTTTCTCAGTACGTACGCAAAAACGTTTTCACTACTCTCTAATTGCTGTAGATTAAAATGCATATTAAAAGTGCATTTTTAAATGCATTCCTTAATATATGCTAGGTATGCCCAGAATTCCATTATGTACCGCTTAATGTCAACTTACGATAATTATTTCCAGAATATCGACCTATTTAACATGAAAGAGAATAAATTTAAGCAGAGCATATACTCAAAATTAATCGAAAATGCGACATAGACATTTCACATGGGATACTTATGTCTTAGGAACTATTTGGGTTTTCATTCTTTGTTCTTTAACTTTATATGATAGGTTTATATGACGCAGTAATTTTTTCTTATTTTTTGTACTGCACATATTTTTTTTAAATCTATTGACACCCGTTCCTTCCTTTTCCTTTCCTTTTCCCTTCCGAACCCCCACAGTATGCACTGTGCGTATTGGAGACTTAACTAACTAAAACTATTGTTGAAAGCATGTCATCGGCCAGAAATATTGTATTTAATGTAATTGTAATATTATTGTAGCGCTTTATGTTTTCCCTGGTAAATCAATAAATAAATAAATATATATTTTTAATACCGTCTATACAGCCACTGCGGTCTGAAGATTGGGATGTGTAAAATAAATAAAAGACGAATTTACCGCGTGAAATTTGTAGGACCCGACGTTTCGGTGACGTTGCAGCCGCCGTTGTCTAGGGTAGACTAAAGAGCTGTCAGTCCGTTGTTTTGCGGGTAGGCCGCAAACCGCTGCCGCCACTGCGTAGGTTATAACGGTGGTGGGGGGCCGGGCTCGGAGCGCGGGAATTTTTAAAATCCGTCTTGCACACAACACTCACTGTATCCTGTTTTACGTCTTTGCGTTCGGCGTTCGGCGGCGGGAACATTTTAAGAAGAGGGTTCCACGTAGAAGAGAGTTTGTAGCCGTCATCTCTATTGAAGTTCGGAGTTCTTCTTATTTCAATGGCTTCCCGGATCATGCGAGGAAAGTAGAATTGTTCCTTGGATAGAACAATGGGATTTTGAAACTGCATCCAGTGGTTACTTCCGCTATCCAATATATGTTCGCAGATCGCCGATTTTTCTCGCTGAACGTTTTTAACAGCTTTGATGTGTTCTGTCAGTCGCGTGGCTATGGGCCGTTTCGTTTGTCCAACGTAGGCTAGACCGCAGCTGCATTCGACTTTATACACACCCGGGGTTTGCAGTGGTATTACATCCTTTACAGGCCTCAAAAATCGAGCTATATTTTGGGTCGGTTTGAAGATCGTTTTTATATCGAATCTGTTTAGCATCTTACTTATTCGATCAGTCACGCCCTTGACGTATGGTAAGAATGCTCTTGATCTGCTCGGTTTTTGAGTTTCGTCCGTATTAGATCGTGTGCGTGTCTCGTGATATTTTCCGTATCCATTTTTCCTAAGGACATCATTGACATGTTCCATCTCCTTCGGAAAATGCTCAGTGTCGCATAGATCGCGTGCTCGATTCACGAGCGACGTTTGCACTGAACGTAGATGGTAGGGATGATGGTGTGAGCTTGCATGCAAATATCTGTCCGTATGTGTGGGCTTCCGATATACCGTATGTCCGAGAGTATTGTCACTTCTCCTCGTCACTTTGACATCCAAAAATGGTAAGGAGCCGTCCTTCTCTACTTCATAGGTGAAACTGATTTTTGGGTGTATGGAGTTTAGATGACCCAGGAATTCTTTCACCGTTTGAATGTTGCCTTTCAGGATGCAGAAGGTATCATCCACGTAGCGAAGCCAGAGAATGGGTTTAATTTTGGAGGTTTTTATGGCTAATTCCTCAAAATATTCCATATATAGGTCACTAACTATCGGCGATACGGGGCATCCCATTGCTACTCCGTCGATTTGTTTGTAATAATCGCCGTTCCATAGAAAGTAGCAGGATGTCAGGCAATGTTGAAGCATGTCGGCGTAGCTAATAGGGAGGTCCTCAGACCTTAGTTTATCTCTCACCACCGTAAGACACTCCGAAATGGGCAAATTCGTAAATAAAGATTCGACGTCAAAGCTCACCATTATTTCGTCTTCGGCCAGTTTTAAGCTTCTAATAATGCTTACGAAATGTCGCGAGTCTTTCACGTAAGACGTCGTTTTGCCCGTAAGCGGTTGGAGGACACCAGCCAAGTGTTTTGACAGAGGATATGTGGGGCTGTCGATTTGGCTCACAATCGGTCTCAATGGTGCATTATCCTTATGGATTTTAGGTAAGCCATATAATTTCGGTGGCTGTACGTTACGTGGTTTAGTGAGATAAGCTATTTCTGGGAGGGAAGTGACAGATTTATCGATTAAAACTCTCGTTTGCCTGGTAATTCTGCTCGTGGGATTTTAATTCACCTTCTCGTAAGTGTTGGCGTCTTCTAAGAGCGTCCCAATTTTCCGCTCGTAGTCCACAGTATCGAGTATCACGGTTGCGTTGCCTTTATCGGCCCGCAACACAACTACGTCCTTATTATCCCGCAGAGATTTTAAGCTTTTTCTCTGGGCGGCTGTGGTGTTCGACTGTGGGAGCTTGGCCTTGCGTACAAAGACAGCCACATCCTGTCGCAGTAAGTCGGCCTCTGGCGCAGGGATCTTGTTACGAGAGATGACTTCTTCAATGCCACCGATAATACTTTCCACAGGCAAACGGTTCGGTGTCGGTACATAATTTAATCCCCTGCTAAGAATTTCTGTCGTCGGCTGGTCAATGTCAATTTTCGAAAGATTAATGACAGTACTTACAGCGTATTTCGGTACCTCCTTGCGGGAATGCCCTGCGTTTGCCAGGCGCAGAAACTTGGCATTATGCGACTCCTCACATAGCACCGTGGTACGTTCCGATTGGCTGAAGGAAACTCTGTCGCACTTGTGAAAATCCTCGCCACTTAATACGCTGCTTAATTCTAGATGAAGAAATAATAATTCTTTTTGCACATTATCGAGTTTGTACCGATTGTTTTGAATCAACTTTCGAAGCAATTTGACACTGGCGACACGGAGAATGTCTGTAGATCCTGGGATATCTTTTCGTGGATGAATCCGCACACAATTCGGAATTAAATTACTATCACGACACTGTTTCAAGAACACTAACGACGACAAAATTCGCGCGCGTTTTTTCCGCAAACGTTCGAACTGACGCACTTTATACGAAACTTCCTCTCCGTAGAGGCTCGTAATATAAAATCGAAGACTATCGCGGTTGTTTGACATTATAAATAGGATAGAAAACGAATTTACCGCGTGAAATTTGTAGGACCCGACGTTTCGGTGACGTTGCAGCCGCCGTTGTCTAGGGTAGACTAAAGAGCTGTCAGTCCGTTGTTTTGCGGGTAGGCCGCAAACCGCTGCCGCCACTGCGTAGGTTATAACGGTGGTGGGGGGCCGGGCTCGGAGCGCGGGAATTTTTAAAATCCGTCTTGCACACAACACTCACTGTATCCTGTTTTACGTCTTTGCGTTCGGCGTTCGGCGGCGGGAACATTTTAAGAAGAGGGTTCCACGTAGAAGAGAGTTTGTAGCCGTCATCTCTATTGAAGTTCGGAGTTCTTCTTATTTCAATGGCTTCCCGGATCATGCGAGGAAAGTAGAATTGTTCCTTGGATAGAACAATGGGATTTTGAAACTGCATCCAGTGGTTACTTCCGCTATCCAATATATGTTCGCAGATCGCCGATTTTTCTCGCTGAACGTTTTTAACAGCTTTGATGTGTTCTGTCAGTCGCGTGGCTATGGGCCGTTTCGTTTGTCCAACGTAGGCTAGACCGCAGCTGCATTCGACTTTATACACACCCGGGGTTTGCAGTGGTATTACATCCTTTACAGGCCTCAAAAATCGAGCTATATTTTGGGTCGGTTTGAAGATCGTTTTTTTATCGAATCTGTTTAGCATCTTACTTATTCGATCAGTCACGCCCTTGACGTATGGTAAGAATGCTCTTGATCTGCTCGGTTTTTGAGTTTCGTCCGTATTAGATCGTGTGCGTCGTGTGCCACCGAAACGTCGGGTCCTACAAATTTCACGCGGTAAATTCGTTTTCTATCCTATTTATAATGTCAAACAACCGCGATAGTCTTCGATTTTATATAAATAAAAGAGTTTTGTAATTACTTTGAATTAATAAAGTACCTACATTTTGAAAAACATTCTAAAATGTTTTTTTCCTTTTACCATCTTCAAACACTTTACAAACGCTGGGTTCACGATTCTTTACATTTTCCTCAAATTCGGTTGATTACGTAATCTTGGGGGGGAGGGGGGGAGTCAGGTCGCTGATTACGTCTGTTGACATGGGGGAGGGGGTTTCGAAAATCCCAAAACGTGATTACGTAATATGGTGATGGCCGCAAAAAACAAGTAAAAAAATATTTACCACTCTGTTATCACTGTTTACCCTGTAAGGGACAGTGTAAGCTATGTTTGAAATCACCTATATTATTTGAGTGTAAAAGTGCGGTGCGCTTTTTCTAACATTTGTTTAGGTACATAATATTTCATAACAGTGCTTTTTGTCAACATTTCACTGAGAAGCATTATAATGATTTGGTTTGAATAAGTGGATTTGTTACATTTTGCTTTACCTACTCCGCATGTCTTCTTTACTTTATTTAATCAAACTTTCTTTCTTCACTTTCTTTAATCAAATGTAGAATGCTACAAAGTCCCTCAGGACTTAAATAAACCGAGCCTCAATATTCTGAATGAGTCCCCAATGCCGCAAGCAGCTTCCGCTGCACTTCTTTTGAGAGCGCCGCGATTGGGGCGTGAAGACGCTCGAGCCTGTCTCGTCCCGATTTGAATTTAATCTCGTCGTCGCGTCTCGCTCTGAAGGTGGTTGCGGCAACGTCGTCCAATATTGTCTCAGCACTCGAAAAGGGGCGACAGTAGCGTTGCACACAAGAAACCCACGCACGCGTTTCACGTCAGCTGATCCTCAGGCCCCTCACAAGATTCACAAGTCCCAAATACTACCTCTTTCTCGCAATAAGATGATAGATGGTCGACAGAGATAATTAATCTTGTCGATAGATAATCTCTTATTATCTCTTAAAATTTACAGTTAATCGAGTCATCCAATTTTACATTTTTTGACGACCCTGTAATAATTATATTCCTAACCATGTTAGTATCGTTACGTTGAACAACTACTATGTTTAACGACGATTGTGTGTTTTTAATCGGCTATTTAGTATCCTGTAACAAGAGATCGCGACTAGCAATTCACCCGCCTTCCAAATTTAAACCGAAAATTATATAATTATATAATCACTTCTATCCGGAATAATTGATTACCTCACTTTTCTGACACAAAATTCACAATGCTGAAAGATGACTAATATCAACTTACGATAATCATTTCCAGAATATCAACCTATTTAACATGAAAGAGAATAAATTTAAGCAGAGCATATACTTAAAATTAATCGATAATGCGACATAGACATTTCACATGGGATACTTACGTCTTAGGGACTATTTGGTTTTTCATTCTTTGTTCTTTAACTTATTTTTAATAAATTAAAAAAGGTTTATATGATGCAGTAAATTTTCTAATTTTTTGTACTGCACATTAATACTTAAAATCTTGACACCCATTCCTTTCTTTTCCTTTCCTGATCTCCTCCCAAACCCCACAGTGCGTATTGGAGACTTAACTAACTAAAACTAATGTTGAAAACATGTCATGAACCATAAATATTGTATTTAATGTAATTGTAATATTTTTTGTAGCGCTGTATGTTTTCCTTATTAAATAAATAAATAAATGACATCCTTGACGGTTGCGCGACCAGAATAGAGATAATCAGCATAAATAATTGTGAGATATCTTCGCATACATATTTAACGCGTTACTATCGATTAGACAAGTATATTGTCAAGAAGCCCCGAAGGTACTTTTCAAACGACTTGTTCAGTCAGATAAATTTATTTATTTATTCATCTATTCAGGCAATAATTACTCTAAAACATTGGTTTTGCTTACAAAAATAACAGAAACAGGACATAACGGGAACCGAATGGCAAAACCTTAACCTTATGCTTATTTGATTCTGTCACCCAGCTGGGACTCGCCCGTTCTAGGCTGGACAGCAACAAACAAATATGCAAAAACAGTTCTTCTTAACTACAAATATATACACGTTAAAACTGAGCATAACATTGCAGCGAGAGACTCGTCAGCTTCTAAACTTCTAACTCTTACTTCAACTTGGGGGAAATGAGGTAGAAAATAAATAGGTTACATTTCAAAATAAACTTCTTTACATATATTTAGTACATATTCATATTCTTTACATTGTAATAGATTTCATAACATTTATTTATTTATTCTATAAACTTTATCTTACGACATTTAATATTAATTTTATTTCTATATTATCATGCCATTTTTGTATTTTTTTAAGTAATTATAAGACTTATTTTATCGCAAATACCTCTTTTATTCTCTAATAGTTTTTTCTGTTTTTTTTATCTCTATTATTTTTTTCTGACTATACGTGCGCGCGTATGAAAAACTCATCGCCATATGTGGATTATATCTTCGTAGGGGCTAGGACCTAGTTAGGCATATTCTGCAATGAAAACAATATAAATGTTTTTAATATTCTGTCATCGCCCAGTCTACGTCGTCGCTTCCCGCCTTCTGGTGATCTAGGCGCATTTGCAGCGAGCTCTGTCGGTCTCTACAATTGGTGGTTCGAGCTAATGGCACAAAATTCAAATCCATTTGGTGCCACCAAATTCAAAACTGAAATACGTCGATTTATGTTTATTTTCAGCACATTCAAGTGTAGCATGCTACAAAGTCCCTCAGGACTTACGCTAACAAAGCCTTCATATCCTGAATGAATCCCCAATACCGCAAGCTGCTTCAGCTGCACTTCTTTTGAGAGCGCCGCGATTGGGGCGCGGAGACGCTCGAGCCGTCTCGTCGCGATTTGAATTTAATCTCGTCGTCGCGTCGCTCGGAAGGTGGTTGCGGCAACGTCGGCCAATATTGTCTCAGCACTCGAAAAGGGGCGGCAGTAGCGCTGCACACAAGAAACCCACGCGCGCGCATCAGCTGATCTTCAGGCCTCTCACAAGACTCACAAGTCTCACACACTACCTCTTTCTATCAAGAAATAGGAAGATATGCCCATGCGTAGCAATCGCGTGGCGCTGCCGTAGCCATCGTAGCACTGGCGTAGTAATCGTAGCAGTTAAATTATTTATTAAAAGTTATGTTTTTGTTTATATAGCGTATAAATTTACTCACCGACGTACAACAATTTGTAACCAGTATTTCGCTACGAAACTCGACTTTTAGATGGCATCAGTATTCCTAAAATTGATTTTTAGGTCCAATATGGCGAATTTCATGGTATAATAGTATGGCGAAGGTTTGTAGATTGCACTCCGAGCACGCCTATACGGTATAAAATCTTATATCTTCTTATATTATTATATAAAAATGAATCGCCGTGCGTTATTCTCGCAAGATCTCGAAAATGACTAGACCGATTTGAATTATTATTTTTTTGTTTTGTTTGCCCTGATTCAGAGTTGTAAAAAAATATTTAGGAAAAATTAAAAGAAACAACTGAGAATCGAAAAAATCGAAAGTGGTCATTTTGGGAAATGGGCCACTTTCAATAGATGGTGTTCGCGGCAATCCTATTGTGTGACAGCTGCGCCATCCATAACTGTTATTCATTCCGTGCGATTGTGTAAAATTTCAAAAAGTCGAAAAGTCGAAAAAGTCGAAAAAGTCGAAAAAGCATTTAATATTTCATCATGTAAATTAAATACATTGAATTTATTTTAATTACAAACGACTTTCATTTAATCACCAAGCGAAACTCAAACCGTACATGATTCGGCCATATTATAGATTTCAATGAATTGGATTTGGAAGGTTGATTAGGATCAATAAACGCTTATGAAGAGTTACAATTAAATCAATTTAGGTGGTACTAAGTTCACCGGGTCATCTACTAATAATATAAATAATCGAATAATAATCAAATTTTAAAATCATAATTCTTATTATTTAAATACCATTTACATAAAGATGCAATTTTTTTATTTAGTATACTGGTTCTAATGCGTAACAATTACGCACTTTAAGTATAGTTAGACTAATAGATGGCATTCTATCACTACGTATTATTTCTTTGATGTAATCAGGCTATAAAAATGGGATAGTTGTCACTATTAACTGAGTGTTATTATTGGTAAAATTATTAGGTTTTTATAATCAATCAAATAGAGTTGTCAACTACAACGGGCGAACCCGTCACCTAAGGAAATTTTAACGATTGGTCGTTCTATCCCGTGAGGTGAGTGCAGTAGACTTGGACAAAACAGTCCACCGTCGAGCTCCACCACATGCCCGTAAGAGGCCAACGCCCTATCCGCGAGATAACCAGGTATGTTACCCGGCTTTTCACCCAGGATCGGGTAGCCGATGGTCGTTTCAAGAGCAGTCGGGCAAAGGATGCCGTGGTCCGCGATAGATTCGGTATACACCGTTTCACCGCTTTGTAAGCGAGAGGACCGCGCAAGCGACCTCGAACTCGTAACCAATCGAGAGACTGGAGTAATCTGGAAGTAAGGGCGTGAGTGTAAGCCCGCTGGGTAACACTTCTGGCTATCTCGCCGTTAAGGCGTTGGCCTCTTAAGGGTTTGTGGCGGAGCTTGACGGTGGACTGTTTTGTCCAAGTCTTCTGCGCTCCCTCCAGGGAGATAGAACGACTAATCGTTTAAAGTTCCTGAGGTGACGGGTTCGCCCGTTGTAGTAGACAACTCTTGTTAGCTCTTCTTAATTCGTTGTTGGTAAAAAGTTATATACGGCAATAGATGACGATGGCGATTCGTCGATAGTGGTTAGTTTTACTTGGCGAGTCGCGTCATGACCGCTTTACACGTTGGCCAACATAAGTGGAATATGTCTCTGTTGCTATTTCCCATCCATTTTTCACATATCACAGTGGTGTCAACTCGCTTCCACCTTAGCACTGCTGGGCCATGGTAAATATCGAAAGAGACATAGGCACTAGAATAGAATAGAAACCATATTTATTGCATTTATTGCATAACTGTATGCAAGGTACAGAGATACAGATATTTTTGTACAAAATGGTTCTATACAGTTTGCCCACAATTCCAATTTCATATTTATAACCACAGGAGGGCGGTGTCGACTACAACGGGCGAACCCGTCACCCCAGGCTGGTATAACGATATAGATCGTTCTTTCAGCCGTGGGATGAGCGTAGAAGACTTCAGGGGAAAAGACAATCTACTGTCTAGTTCACCAGCAACCCGTTAGAGACCAACGCCTTACGCCTTACGGCGAGGCATCGGGAAAGGTACCCAGCGGGCAGCCTCACCCTGTTGAATTTATCGCGGACCTGGGCGTTCTTTGCCCGTAGTGCCACACGGGATCGAGTGGCCCAAGGTCATTTCAAGAGTGGCATGACAACAGGTGAACATCCACCTCCGCTGCTTAGGAAACAGTGTATTTCCATAAGTGTAATGCACAACCGATTGGCATCGCCGACCGGTGCGCAAACCGTCCAGTGGCTCCGGGATGCAATCCCGCCGGTAGAAACCGGTCCACCAGCTCTGAGGCATGAGACAAGGGAGTCTTACCCGGGGTAGCTTTCCACTCGAGGAGGCTTCTGAATAGGACCTGAATCGTGAGTTGATCCGAGAACAAAATGGATCTTGCGGCCCAAGCTGTACAAAACCGTTCACCACTAATATATATATATATATATATATATATATATATATATATATATATATATATATATATATATATATATATATATATATATATATATATATATATATATATATATATATATATATATATATATATATATATATATATATATATATATATATATATATATATATATATATATATATATATATATATATATATATATATATATATATATATATATATATATATATATATATATATATATATATATATATATATATATATATATATATATATATATATATATATATATATATATATATATATATATATATATATATATAATTATATTATATATAATTATATATATATATAGGTATATATATATATATATATATATATATATATATATATATATATATATATATATATATATATATATATATATATATATATATATATATATATATATTCTTTTTAGAATTGATCAATAAGATGATTATAAAGTAAATAATTATAAAAGCCACTTACATCGTGACGAAGGATTCCCTTGATCGGATTCGGGAATGCTTTAGGTGTTAACGAGAATGATGAATGCCTCTCACTTGCGGAAAGAGGAGTAGGTTTAAGTTGGGCCCATTTTTCAACTAGTAAACGCTCACCCTTCATCCAATTATCTCAAAAATTAAGCTACAATCCTTCTTTATACGTAAACTCACTCAATTTCCTATTATTTCAGGGGAAATAACAAGACAAGACGAGCTACTTGACAGATGGAAGAATTTAAAATTTCGAATTTCGTTTTTTTATTTTCTAAAGGTGCGATATAAAGAAGCTGCGATCAATATTCAGCTGAAAACTTAAAATGGTTTTCAAAAAAACTTCAATCAATATTCAGCTGAAAACGTAGAAATTTTAAATTCTTCCATCTGTCAAGTAGCTCGTCTTGTCTTGTTATTTCCCCTGAAATAATAGGAAATTGAGTGAGTTTACGTATAAAGAAGGATTGTAGCTTAATTTTTGAGATAATTGGATGAAGGGTGAGCGTTTACTAGTTGAAAAATGGGCCCAACTTAAACCTACTCCTCTTTCCGCATGTGAGAGGCATTCATCATTCTCGTTAACACCTAAAGCATTCCCGAATCCGATCAAGGGAATCCTTCGTCACGATGTAAGTGGCTTTTATAATTATTTACTTTATAATCATCTTATTGATCAATTCTAAAAAGAATATATACACAAAACTATCAAATATTTCAATATATATATATATATATATATATATATATATATATATATATATATATATATATATATATATATATATATATATATATATATATATATATATATATATATATATATATATATATATATATATATATATATATATATATATATATATATATATATATATATATATATATATATATATATATATATATATATATATATATATATATATATATATATATATATATATATATATATATATATATATATATATATATATATATATATATATATATATATATATATATATATATATATATATATATATATATATATATATATATATATATATATATATATATATATATATATATATATATATATATATATATATATATATATATATATATATATATATATCCACAACTTATAAGCACAGAACACTTGTGCTGATTACTTATATTTTTAATTACGCGTCTAGGAAAAAATAATGAAAAGCATCATGTTGGCCAACGAATAGAGCGGGCATGTCGCGACTCGTCAAGTAAAACTAAACACAAATATGAATCGCGTTTGTAATCTATTGCCGTAAGTATATAACTTTTTACCCACAAGGAATTCAGAAAAGCTGTTGTATAATTAATTATAATACATAAAACGATCATTCATATGACATATGGTTTATTGTTATTGGAGGGTGGGTCTAAAGAGTGGCATTCTTCTTTTGTTAGTTTTTTTTTTTTAAATGATCCCTACATAAACACATTTGTAGGGTACATAATAAAATAACAATAATAATTGTTTGTGTACGGGTTCTAATAATCTAAGGTATGCATTCTGTTCCCTCAGCAAATGCCAGGAAGATAGTCGCGTTCAGGGGCGAGACAAATCACCGTTTAAGCGATCCAGATCTCAAGCATTTCAGCTATAAAGTGCTGAGCGGATAAAAGTTCCATTTCATTCTGCTTATAGGGCACTTGAGATAATACGAAGATTACAAAGAGACATTACTCGGCGCGCGCTTCGGATTCCCGCGGATTCTCAACTGATTGCCATGGATTCGATGACTGTTTCTCTGCTTGTATCGCGAAATTGTACATAATATGAAAATTCGGCCGTTTCACCCCTAGACTTTCCTGTCAAAGTAGCCAAGGACTGATTTCACCTGAATATTAATTTCGTGAATAAAATCTCGATCGATAAAATCGATAAAATCTCGGCCGGCGGACGAACCCGGCTGGGTTCCTTTCCTGGGGCTGGGTCAAGCGCCAAGAGATCGCGTTAATATTTAATGAATGGCGGAATTTAAATATTATTAGCGTAGCTTGTATGTGAGATATTCTAACCAAAATTCCACAATGTGATTTCGGCCTAGCAAGGCATCTGTGTACCAAATTTCAACTCTCTAAATCCAATATTTCGAGATTGAAATATGACTAGTGCGTCCCCTGGTGGACCGATTTCAACCACAATCTTACCATAACTCCTTCTTACCTCTTGCCATGACCAGATTATACCTGCATGTCAAATTTCAGTTCGATCGGATCAAGTGTTTGGGCGCTATCATGGAGGAATACCTACAAATAAACAGACAGACAGACTTACCTCTGAAAAATCATCTTAATTATCTCAGGGGCGCTCAAAATGAATTATTCCGTCTACATCACGAAAAAAACCGCGTCCGCTACACTTTCCCTCCTCACCGATTGATGGGCCAGGAAAGTAAAAACTGATGTATAAATAAGAGAGGAAGGCGCATAAGGGGGGTACTTCCTAATGTTTGTTTGTTTATTGTTTATAGTCTTTATTGTTAAATTTCACATTGTGGCGGGTTTATTGTCATACGACAATATCTTCCAAGCAACCCTACTATGAAGTGTTTATATGAATATGTAAGTGTGTGTCTTGTCTTGTCTCTTCGATCGACAGAATTGAAATACTATTCCATTAATTTTATGCCAACAGAAAATGGTAACCCAGTCGGGAATCTAACCCGGGACCTTACAAAGTAAGATCAGTATTTCGGCGTCCATCTTTTTGTCTACTCCCAGAGTCAACGCATGCGCCGATAACTCATCGGCAATCCGATCCGATAGCCTGATCAGGCAGGAAGCAGTCGGACGTCTATTCCCAGCCATATGTTTATTTTACTATTCTAGCTATATAGCCATATGTTTAATATCGTAATATTGTTAGCTTCTTATACCTTAGCAATAATTTCTATAATTTACTCCCTACCACTGTTAAACAGCTGGACGACGCAAAATTTAAAAAAAACATCAAGAAGATGCGGATACGCTACCCTTTCTATAATCTGGCCGAATTTGAGAGCCATGGCTTTTCAAATATTGTGCCCACATGACAATTCCTCTTCTTCTTGTTGACAGCAAATATTCAATAACAATTAATTCGTCGTCATCCATATTGCCGTGAGGAGTCCCTCTACGTACTGGCAGTAAAATTCCAAATGAAAAAAAACGAACGCCTGCGGTAGGTTCACGGAATTCCGATTCGGTATTTCGAATTCGGAAACCGAATACGGAAACCGTGCGTGTGCGGCCGCGCTTATTGTCTGGTTATTTTATTTGGTCTTTTATTTGTACTTTTTAGACGGGTGTCAAGGGGCAAACACATTATCGGACGCGTCCGCCAGCCGCGGCTTACGAACGTATGCACTGGCGTCCGCGACTGACGTCCGATAATGTGCACGGCTCAATAGAAAATCATTACACAGATACCTATTCAGTCGCGTCCATAAGCCGCGGCTGACGGACGCGCCCAATAATGTGTTTGCCCCTTCACACGTTTAATCTGGTATCAGTTCAGTCCGTGACCTTAGTCAGACTGACGAGAAACTGATCGTTTCTGAACTGATGGATTTTTAAACATTTTGATAATTTCTATCAGTACATAATCAAGGTCACGAACTGAACTGATGATAGATTGAACGTGTAACACCCGTCTTAGTTTTCAAATGCATGGCGTAGCTTTAATTTGATTTTTTTAACAACTTACTGACAGTTTGAATATTACGATGAATAATTTTACTTCTTTTCAAATTATTCGCTATTTCAAATATTAGGCTTCTATTTGATTATTTTTATTTATAGTTTGACAATCTATTAGAGAATTTAGTAAATAGTTAAATTCTTGACTACCTATGTATGTTCAGTAAAGAGTAGTAACGGGACTGTATACAAGAGCTCAACAATTTGGGAAAAGCCAACAAAATCACCTTAATATGGACACCGGGCCATCAAGGCACACCCGGCAATGAAGAGGCCGACAGACTGGTAAAACTGGGCACACTGGAATGCCTGGTGGAGCCAGTTGTTGGGGTCCCCTTCGCTATAGGTAAGAAAATTATCAGGGACTGCTTGGAACAGGAACATCGGGCATCATGGAAACAGAGCTTAGGATGTCGCCAGGCAAAAGTGATGATGGAGCTACCTTGTTCCTAAGAAAACCAAGGCCCTACTTGAGATGAGCAAGAACACCCTTAGAACCACTATCGGTCCTCACCGGATACCCGGCCCTTTGACTACATCTATTCAACCTTGGTTTGACCGAGAGCAAGGACTGCCGAATATGTGGCCAAGAACCTGAAGACAGCATACACGTCGTTGGTCGCTGCCCAAGCCTCGCCGGGAAAAGACACAGTTTACTGGGACGAGCCTTTCTCGAACCCAGCGATCTGCCCAACTTGAAGGTCAGTGATCTGTATGGACTGGTAGTCCATACAGTGGTCTGCTAGTACCGGGCTACTAGTAGACCACTGACCCAACCACAAAGTGGGTAGTTACAAAAGATCTTATAGATCCAGGTCACATCAAGGGCTGGAAACAAGCCCCCCACTCCGTTTACTACTTTTCTACTACTTCCCAATTTGTGAAACTAATTAAATCTGCTCTATAATTTATGCGAATTAAGAAACTCCGAATCTGGCAAGGATTATCCGATGGGTGGGTAAGCGGGAGGTGCAATCGAATTGTATGTATGTCCTTATTTTCCAGTTATAAATCTTTCCATTCACTAGAATCGATCATGAAATGCACAAAAAAAGCAATCTGGCTTATTGTCAGTTAAACGAAGCTAGTCGTCCTTACTTTTACACGGTTAAAACTTATAATTCAAATTGATATTATCACAGATTATTATTTGAAAGAAGTCTGCCTACTTCAATAAATTGCAGAATACTCCTGGCGGTATCTAGAAATTATACAAAAATAAAAACACATTGCTTCAATTTTCACTGTTTTGAATATGTACATACATATAATTAATGATAATTAATCATATAATTCCACGAAAAAAAACTCATCTGGCCGATGTTCATAATAGCTAAAGACTTGCCAGACTTTCCTGAAGTTTATGGCAGTGCGCGCTCTGACGTGGATTAAACGAGTTTGGCGAGGCTTTGGCGATCGCAGATCACAACCAGATATTATTTTAAGCTATAAGTATAATGTTAATTATCATCGGACCAGTTTTCAGGACTGACAAAAAAGAAGGTCAACATTTTGTTTGGTTTTTCAGGTGTCAGACCAGACATCTTTGTCATACCTATTGATCAGTCGGATTATTGCATACGACTTCAGTAAAATTATTTTCATTAGTCCAAAAAAAAAGTAGAGCAAAGTTGTATTTTCAAAAGCATTTTCCAGCTTAATTAACCGACCGGAAACCCCCCTACAAAATACAATTGTCCACTACTTAGAATTAGTCACTGAAAAATCCTATCGGCGTTTGGTGATTGGGAAAATCAGTCCGACAAAATTACTAGCTCCCCGCTATACTACCTATGTATTGTCAGGTTATAACTATATAAGTAACTTTTTCTGTAATAAAATTTCACCTTGACATTCAACTCGTATCTGTTAGGAAACTTCACTGCAAGTAAAACGAAAAATTGCACTCGAGAATTTTCGTACCTAACTACAATAATAACCGCGGGCACTGGACCAGTGTCATTTATCCTAATCATGTATTTCTTATATTATTTAGCGCCATCTGCGAAACGCACCGCGAACTCGAATGGGACAGCGATAAGAAGCCAAAGTAACGTTTCATTTAGGTGTTGCCAGTTAAAGGGATCGAATTTTCCCCCATATCGTTCGAGAGGTCTCCGCATCAGCGCTGCTAAAGTCAAACGTCGAACAGCGCCTGCGCGATCGATTTTCGCGCTCCAGGCTTGTCGACCCCGCTTTCTTCGGCTTCACCTTATTTTTTTGACAGTTTACACATTAACATTTCTTTGTTTGCCGCGTTTATTGAAAGTGAGTTAATTTTCCGTTAGTCTCGCAATAATGGCATTCAGTGTCTTTTAAAAATAATACGAATATTTAGTGGTTACTTAAGTTTTATGATGAGTGTCGTGCACAACACCTGTTGTACCGGATTCTCGACGTAGTAATGAGTTACTCCAACCAGAATCAGCTCGTAATCGCTATTTTTCTCGCGTCTTCTGTGATATATTTCGTTCACGTCTTTCTTTTCCCTCTTTATGATACGACCCCTCGTCTGCCGATCAACTTGAGGTCTTTGGTGACCCTTGAAAAGTCGCTATGCAAATCAAATTTGAAAAACTTGAAAATACCGACTGCTTGGAGGAAGCACTGCCCGAAGGAAGGGTTCGTGACCGTCGCTCAAGGAGGTCGTCTCGGGAATCAAATATGGGAATATGCGTCGGTGTGGGCTGTCGCCAGGAAAACTGGTCTGGAGCCTTATGTTCCGCGGTGCATTCTACACAGCTTGGGAGATATTTTTGAGAGATTATCGATTCCTCCGCTGGCTTACATCGGCCACTGTCAGACTAAATGGGGCTCGATCGTAAACGACGTGGATCTATGGAACGACACCAGCCAAAGCATCCTCCTTCCGCGGTACGCCATCCTCCCAGAATACGTCTTGACTTGGGCCGACGATATTCGAAGAGAGCTTATATTTAAACCGTCACTGAGGGAACACAGCCAACGAATGCTACGCAATGTCTCCAAACACTACACGAAACACACTACTTTCGTAGCCGTACACGTCCGGAGAACCGACTATAAAGACTACCTTATGCGCACCCGACACAGCCATCTCGCCTCACCATCGTACTTTCAACGAGGAATGGAATATTTCGAAGAAAAATATCAATCCGTCGCATTCGTCGTCCTGAGCGACGACCCATCGTGGTGCAGGCGCCATCTCTTGCCCGGTCGTAGCAACGTCTTCGTACTCAGCAAAGGCAACCCGAATTCTCCTGGAATCGATCTAGCATTGATGGCCGCTTGCAACCACTCTATCATCGACTACGGAACCTTCGGCGTTTGGGGAGCCATTTTATCCGGAGGTGAAACCCTAGTCTACAATATTTCTCACCACTCATCGGTGCGCGTCAGCGAGCTTCTTCACGGATGGCAGGTAATGAGTTAAAAACCGCTTGACACAAGGCAAAATTGGTGCTAAGGAGGAAGTATTATAAATTTTTCTCATGTGTGCATTTAATCTAATTTATAATTTATATTGAATACGCAATGAGTCTTATTCTTTGTGCCAAATTAAAAAAAAAACTATTCATTATACACGAGATTGTAAATCCTTCTAAAATTGAAAGTCGCTATTGTCTATTTTTTCTATGTACTGTTCTATGTAATCTACATAATGTGATTGTGATTTTATTAGTGGTTCTTCACATTAAATAGATGTTTAAATTTAGACAAAAAGAATATCTCATCAGAGACTTTTGCAGTCTTAGAACCAAAATAACGTTTATAGTTCTCATTTTTCACCATTGTTAAAAATAATAACTATTATATAGACCTAATTTAAAAGATCACGCTCGTCATCATTATCTGCGTGTTCTTTAGAATTGCCGTCGATATATAGAATGATCTATTCGAAGAAGTACGTTTCTAAAAATGACTGGCGTTTGACTGATTAGAAAAAAATAGTGCCAAAATTTGTAAAAATTCGGAAATGAACCAACGCAAAATTTTCATTCTCTCCCTCCGGCTTTTTTTGGAAAAACGTTATTTTTATAATAAAACAAATTGTCAAACATACAAAACACAGATGATTAATTTTTCGATAATTTACCTACTGAATTCCCATAAAAAAACTTTGATAGATCATTAATAACTGTTTAAATAAAATTCTTAAAGAAGACAAACTTTCGACTGATAGTTTCACTTTGATATTATTCGAAATGTTGTTTTGTGTACTTCATTGATATATTCTGCACACCGATTTAATATTAATTGTTAATTTTATTGTAATCTAAAAGATATTTATCTAAAATTATTTTCAAGGCCAAATTGTATGAGGCACCTCTTGTGACCTGAATTTTATAGTGGACTTATCACGACTTGTAATATTTTTTTAATTATTGCGTCTTATTATTATACATGTGTGTCTATTTATATCATATAATGCACTTTTTGTATGTTGAATGTTAATAATCTATTTATTATGAATGTGTGAATTAGGGATAGTCGACTTTAAAGTAAAATTAAATGTTGCAGTACTCTATCGAAACATTTAAAAATTATAACTAGCTTCATGTTTACTATTTGATAAAACAATAACTTATGTTTGTTTCTTAAGTGTCAAAATGTATTTATTTTACTCATAAGTAGTTATTCAAATAAATAATTCTGATTCATTTATAAAAATATTTTTTTTTATTAACGTTGGGATTTGGAATATATTTTTGTAGTTCTGGCAGCACTGTGACGGACGCGTTCGAGTCCGCTTGTCACTTTATTCTGCGTTGTTTTGGATTGCTAATTTGATAAAACAGTGGTAATTCGGGTTTGGGTCACAAATCAACGTTCATGTTATGGTAAGTTTTACAATTTTTGTGCTATACTTCGTCGAATATTTTATTGTTTGTATAAAATCTTCGTCAACGCATTTGGTCGAGGGCGGCGGATTAGGTTGTTAAGATGTCCGTGAACATGACCAGTTTTTGACATTTAGCGGTAAAAAGGCGGAAATGTTTGAGTTGATCCGATTTATTTAATTATTTTAGTGAAAATGGACGACACGGAAACCATCACGATCGTGGATGCCGCCGGCGGCACAGAATACGTTGTAAAAGTATCTGCTGAAAATGCCGCCAAGGCACAAACTGGTAGGATATTTTTCGTTTAGTATACTTAGTTATTGGAAAACACATTTTTTTATTATGTTGCAGTTTGCAGTGTTTTTATTATGTGTTTTATATGTTTGCAGATGCTGTGTTTGCTGAGAGACTTCTTAAAGACCTTCGGCAGACACAGATAAATTCGACACAAGGGAATAACTCTAGTGCAGAAGATAAAGGTAAGAGTTTCATTCACATACATTTGTCGTCACGAGTTCGACTTTCAAATTCGTTTGACTCAAAAATCGAACGAATCACTCTTACATTCGTTCGCTTATCTGTCCGCAACCCATTTGTTAGCCCACGAAGTCATAGTAAAACAAGAACAGTATAACATCTCCATAGTACGCACCGATTTCGCACTCACTTAAGCGCGCATTGTCAGTAAGCTACCACTACATAGATTCTCAAGCGCCTCACTGCCAGCCAGTTAGGGCTGCCGTGCGACAGCTAGCTATAAAAATGTGGAATGTTTTCTGTACAGGCTGTAATGTAAAATATCAGAAATTACATTTACGAGTTTTATTTTATAGGTAATGTTTATTGTTCATTTTACAACACCCTACACTTTGGCAAATTTACATTCATCATGGCGAATGTGCTCGATTGCATTTCTCTTGAACTAAAATCGGAAATTAATTCATGTGAACGAGGCATGCCAGACACCCTTTTGGTCCCACCAAATGCAAAGCACCCTTGGATCCGTGGATTTCTCTCTTCGGCGTGGCTGTTGAGGTCGATGGAAGTGATTTACCGGGGTACGAGCGATATTTTTTGCGTTTGGGGTTCTCGTAAAAGATCCACTTTTCGTCGCCGGTAATTACTCGGTGGAGAAAACCTTTTCTTTTTTGGCGGCGAAGGAGCATTTCACAAGTCATGAAACGTCTTTCGATGTCTCTTAGCTTTAACTCGTGAGGAACCCAATGCCCTTCCTTTAAAATGACTCCCATAGATTTCGAACGTCTCGAGACGGTTGAGGTATGAACATTAAGCATTTCACGTATCTTTTCCAGCGTCAGGCTCGAATCTTCATGGAGTATGGACTCCAATTCGGCTTCTTCGAATTTTTGCTCCTGGCCTGGACGCTCTTTGTCTTGCACGTCAAAATCACCAGTTTTGAATCGGAGAAACCAAGTCTCAACAGTCCTTTCTGTCGAAGTAAATTCCCGTAAGCCTCCTTCAGCAATCTATGACATTTAGCAGCAGTTTTCTTCAGATGAAAGCAGAAAAGCATTGCTTCCCACAAATGACGTTTTGTCGGCTCAAATTTCGACATCTTCGAAGCTTACTAAATTATCGTTGTTGACACTTCAACGAAATGACAGACTGATAATTGAAGCCTAATGATGACGCTTTGACATGAAGTATTTCGCAATTTGGCAAATGACTAGAAATATAAGTTACAATATTTCTTAGGAAATCGTAGTTTTCAATACAAGGTCCTAATACATAAAAACAAATTAAAAAATAAATGAATAAAACATAATTCCATTATATAATCAGCAAAGTCTTCTTTTTTTCTTCCTTTTTCATCTTTTTTTTCTTTTCGAATTATATTTTTTGATACTATTATCTATGGTTTACACCATCTGCATCATGTGCATCTGGTATACAGGCCTAAGACGCCTCGTTAGATGTGCATAGCGCAATTTGTTATGTAAGCTATGTCAATCTTAAGCTGTTCTTTACAATGTATAATTTCTTAACTACGGTAACAATGTAACAAATGAAATGAAATATAGAGAAATAGCTGATAGGCTGCCAAGTATGTAGTTTATTATTTATTATCGCATTGCTTTTCCGGTGATGCTGCAACGTTTTTCAAGTACAGTTCAGATATTTCTGCTTACATTAAACATTAAAAATGTGAGACTGAAATATTACAGAATCTACTGTTAATTTATAGTTGATATAATACAAACAATAACATTGCTTGTCACCTGCTGAAATTGTTGTATATGTCACCTCATCAATAGTCACTTCTGAAAGGCTACTCGATGCATTTATTGTGACCTTTCATCAACCTCGCTCTGTTTATTTTGAGTAGAGCAAAATTCAGTCAATTTTGTTGAATTTGCTCGACATGAGAATTTTTTAAAACCTCTATATTTTGCGCCTCTTGCTTACTGATTACGGTACCTCCGCAGTGTAGATCCGTTAAAAGAGGTCGTCGGGACAGAATAACCCTGACATTATCTGAGCTATTGTATACTCTAGGCATTATCTGAGATATTGTATTGTATACTGAGCTTTGACTGTTGTATCACAATCTCAAGAAGTTTAAATGAGGAGTAGAATAGTCAGCGTATTTGCACCCTAAAGTTAACTAAGGACCAAAGAAATCTCCCAGATCTTTGATTTTATTAGCTCTTGGTGATACCCTGCGATACATTAGGTACGGAGACGATCTTGTGAAGGTCATTACTTAACATTTGTTAAAATTAAAATGTAGATTTCGAACTTGTCTCTGGAAGAGTTTGCAGGCCACAACACTTCTAATGGACATAAATAATTGTACATTATCAGCAAACAATAAACATTAATTTATGTCATAGAATTTTCTTGGGGTGGTGTTTGTGTATAAATAAACTATAAGGTTCAAACTCTGGGGCGTCAATACCACCATTTGGTGGTTTTTCTGTTGTAACGATTCGCAGCGGGCGTATCTATTTATTTATCTAGCATATTATAAATCTCCGTATTTATGCAATTTTCGGCTTAATTTCTCCCTCCACTGCAGTAAAAGTTGCCTGTTATTGAATAAGCCACCTATACATATTAGTATGCGTGCACTAACACCTTATACAAACAAATTTTCAAGGTTTTAAAACATGCCATCATAGGTTGAAAATATTCGGCTTTTCAAGTTGTTTTTATAAGTATTATTTTGTTATAAACCTCACAAGGTTTTCACTTAGTAATCTATATAATAAAAATGAGTCGGGTTTTATGTATGTTACCTAATAACTCACGATCGGCTAACCCGATTTGGATGATTCTTTTTTTGTTTTGTTCATAATCACTTCGGTCTTACTATATCAATAAAAAATCCGGAAAATCTCTCGGAAAAGTGAGAAAAATGTGAAAAACCGAAAATTATTTTAGTACTAAGTTTGATCATAGATGGCGTTGCTTGACAAGAATAAAAATTCGAAAATCAAGATGGCGGTACAGTTAACATTTGACAGTTAAGTTGAATTTTACGATTTCTTGATAGCGTTTTCTTGATTCTGAAGGTAAATCAACTGAATTAAATGAATTTGTGTAACTCGTGAAGAGAGGTTCGAGCAAATGAAAGCGATGAGCGTCGCCAAAAATTGAATAAAGCGGCACGGATCCATAATGTTGCAGTGCGAAGACGATTGAATTTGAGACAAAACACATACAGAGAGGCAATCTATTATGACCTGACGAAACAATACAGCGATTATAAATGCATGCAAATTGGAGAAATTGACCATTTGTGCCAATATTGCAATGCATTGAAGTACCGCCACGAACCACTCGCTTTGTGTTGCGCAGGGGGTAAAATGAGATTGACACCATTGGTTCCATTAGGATCGTTCGTGTCTGGAAATGCACCAGATTCTAAGCATTTTATGTCTAACATTCTCTGTCAAACAAAATCGTACTTTTTACACACTTTTCTCCTCCATTTAAGACACAACGATCACTAGCAATCCACAAATGGCAATTGATGAAACTGCTCTTTTGGTGAGACAAAAAATAAACAATCAGACTGCTTTCAATGAAGAATTTAAACAAACAATGCAAATTTCAAACAACTGTCGATGAAAATTACCTATGTTAACGCCATCTGCTGCTAAGCGAACAAATTCGTGGCGAGACGAAGTTCGCCGGGTTCCGCTAGTGTGTAATATTTATGGATGTTTACGTATAAATAAATAATATATAAGGCTTCGAAGGGGGAGTGAATGGGTGGCAAGGTGAACGCTCACATGTGGCAAGACAGCTGTCCTAAACCTACCACAGCCGGTTCGTAAGTCCGGAATCCACTGCTCACCCCCCAGAAGTGTAAAAAATAGTATTATGATGGGCCCGACTCCGGTCGGTGAATTCCATGGCAGCTCCGTTTGTATTTATTTATTTATATGAAATAACAGTCCAATAAGTCAAAAATATTTTTTTATTCTTATTTGGGAGAAAACAATTGATTATTTGGTGAAATTAGCTACTCTGGACGAAGTATAAATTATATAAAATATAATATACATGAATAACAAGGTGAATTATTAGGTAACAAGAAGGATAAAAAGCAATATTGTTAGTATTTATATACAAAATAGACCAAAAAATACAATGGCGCAATATTGTTTTTCCAAGCAAATTTTGCATCAGAATGGCTGGCTATCGAAGGGTCAAGTAATATGGATTTCTTTCCTTACAGTTACAGCAGTTGACAGTACGGGTGGTAAATGGACCACAAACGCTGTTCATACACTCATGCGGGAATACAAGATAACATGGGATGATATGAAAAGCCAACAGCAGGCGCGTGATTATAGCTTCGCTTCAAAAGGATGGAAACTCTTGGCTGACAAGATGTCAGACATTGGCTTCATCTGCACTCCAGTACAGGTCAAAAACAAAGTGAACACTATGATGAACGTCTACAAGAGATGGTCGCGGAGAGGATCTAACCCCAAGAATTGGCCTTATTTGGAGGTAATGTCATCTTCGGAAATGTCACTCCATGATTCTTATTGCAAAACAAGCTATAATAACCACCGTTCTTACATAGATGACATAGCTTTTGTGTTTTAGCATTTGTTATATTAATATATGACAAATATACCTATAATTGTTTTGATATTCACAGATTAAAAAATATACTGGATTTACTCTATGAGAAATGAGATGTGTGCTCAAAACTTTTTGTAGGGGGCGCTAGTAGCGATTGACCCAAGGAGGTGTGAAGTGAGCGATGCACTGCACGAGCGAGCATCAAGCATCCGCACGAAACTTAAGCTGTTGACCGCTGCAGTGCTGCCAGATAACTGGCACAATTTCCAGTCATAATACTTTTAAACCGAAAAAAATAGTTTCTTTCCCAAAAATCCCAGAAAAACCACCAAAAGAAAATTCCCTAGACTAACAGCCGTATTTATAGTCAAGTATCAGTTCAATACTCGAGTTATAACTCAGCCAAGTAATGTCTGAGTACCGGACGATACTCAAGTATTGCATGTGTTTTATAGACGAGGATGGCCAGTCGACTCCGCTGAGTAAAGGTGAAATATTCGGGAATTTATTCGTGTCGAGTGGCAGTACTGCCAAATGTATTGGCCATTTAACGTGGAATATTTTTAATTCATAAACCGCTCGACAATAAATTACCAAACTTTTATTTATTATGAATAATAACGTTTTTTATCGTTTTTTGGTACTTATTGATTTTTAGATGTAGGTTTTTTGAAATATTCATAATTTTCGTGATGTTCATCTCATTGCCGGCATAAGAAAAAAAAGCACGCGCGCCGGTGGGTGGCGGGTGGGTCGCGTGGCCGCCATGTTTGTATTAGCTGTCATTCTCTTGTGTTCGTGTTGTTTCCGAGTGATTTGTGTTTCTGCATTTTTTAACGACTCCTCGCCTGATTATTTGATTTTGATTTGTTATACGATTGGATTATAGACTTACTGTGGATTTTTTAACGACCTAGCCTGACCCTGTTAAACGTTTTATCGATACTAACTACAAAAATGGAAGCGAGCACCGCGCAAGCTAAAAAGCCGTATACGTTGCTCGAAAAGGAATTGCTGAGCAGCTTGGTGGAAAACCATCCCGTTGTAAGCGATAAAAGGACGGATGGAACGATTATCGCCAGAAAACGAGAAGCGTGGAAGGATATTACCGAGCTCTTCAATGCATCCATGCTCGTGAACCAAAAGGCAAGTTTTGTATGGTTTATAGCTTCGGGCATCCCTAATTTATTATTAGGTACTGTTATGATTAGTAAATATATGTATTAGTACCCATATAAGCGCAAATCCTTGCTTTAGGCCTTGTTGTAGCATGTCGTATAGGTACATGCAAATCAGTAAATTCTATGTGGGACGATAATGTCAATGTAATTGTTGTAATTTGCAGGTTTCTACGAAGCAATTGCAACGTCTGTGGAGTAATATGAAGAGCAATGCACGTAACGCCAAAACGGCTGAAAATCAGCGGCATTATACTGGCGGAGGTGAGACTGTTCCGGACATGGACACGCTGGACGCAAGGGTCCTCAATATCGACAAAACCATATTGAAGCCTATCGATGAGGTTTTAGACTGCGATAACTTGCAACCAGGTAACTTTAATAGTGTTTCATCGTCATATACATCTCCATTTTCTGTTCAATCTTACAAAATACTAAATTTCATATTACTTATTGAATTTTCAGAAACGTCCGAGCTAATAAGAGAGGACTATCCGGTTCCAGGTGAGTTGAATTAAATCACTATACATTTTGAAGCTAAAATTAGATAGGGCCAACTCTTCATCTTGACAGCACTCTACGTCGCATAAGAACTATGGCGCGACAGCAGTTCTTTTCATTCAACTGAATAATGCATCGATACATTTGCCATCCGGTCGCGAGCGGTTCTATCGAAGATGATGACAGTCGCAGCCCAATGATTAGCCCGTTTAGTTACCCGAGCACTTTCAATGGGGCGAATCTGTAGGCGGGACTTGCGATAATAATTACTATTTATTTATATTTTTAATACCTAAACTTCAGCTAACCCATCAGCTTGCCTCAGATTACATTCATGCCATTATCGATCATCATAGTACTTCATACCGCACAAAATAAATCGCGGTTTGCCCTCAGTAGTTCTCTGACCAGGACAAACATCTGTTGGGACTATGAACATGATGATTCAGTTAACTAGTTACTTGTCACCCACCCGCACTGCCCTTCGTGTGGGACCTTTCTCATGTAAACTCAAGTTGTGATAGGTCAATACTTCTCTTCATCCATTAGAAATATTGCAGTTTCATAATGTCATTCTTCCTCATTGCAGAACCATCTTTATCATGCTGCCAGCTGCAACAGGCAGTAACGAAAACTTGCATCAAGTGTCAGGTGAGGTATATCTATTTATTTATTTTATAATCTTTAACACTATAGTGCTAGCTCCTTTAAATACTCATCGATTGCTCTATTCATACTATGGTGGTGTTGGATCTGATATTTTCTCCCATAATTTAAAATCAGGAGTATAATAATATCTGTCGTAGCTATTTTATATCATGACAATAGAAAACGGAGTACCTCAGTAGTTTTCACATCTGGCCCTGCACATTTTATGCTAATTATAATATTAAAATATACATGTATTAGGTATTCACTAACAAACTGTTATCATTTTACAGCTATTCAGCCTCGCATCATCATTGAGGAAATAGAGGAAATAGCGACAAGTTTTGGCGAGGAAATATCGACAACTTTTGGCGTGGAACCATTCCCCACGCTCAATGAAGTACCTTGTACTGCATCGACACCGCTTCAGCCACCTCGGTCCCTAGCCAGGGTCGTCAGGACAGCGGGAAGAGGCCGTACACCAGTGACGGAAAATGATATTAGAATTGTAAGAAAACGAATGATCGAGGAAGAAATTGAAGGCAATAGGATAAAACGAGCAAACCGGAAGATCCTTTTTGAGATGGATTTGGCGCATAAGAAGAGGATGCAGGATTTGGAATATGCAATATTGTTGGAAAAGAAAAGTAATAATTAAATATTGTCTTTTATTCAAAATCCCTTCTGATAATATGATTCCTAAACGCTAAACCTTCTACGATAGGTTGTTCCTGTGGGCCAACATTATCTCCAAAATCTTCATTATGGTCCTCTGCCACATGCTCCCATGTATCTCTGGCATGGATAGCAATATTATGCAGAGCTGCACATGCCAGAATGATATTAGTCACATTTTTGATGTCGTTTGCCATGCCTTTCTGAAGGCATGGAAATCTCCTCTTCCATACACCGAAGACTCGTTCGATAACATTCCTGGTTTTAATTTGGCACTTATTGTACCGTTCTTCTGCTGGTGTCCGAGGATTTATTAGTGGAGTTAACATATAGCGGGCGCTAGCGTAACCGCTATCTCCCACTAATATTCCGTTGATTAAGTTGTTGTGAAGTTTTGACCTGAATCGTGAGTTGGCGAATATTCGGCTGTCATGAGTACTGCCAGGCCACCGGGTAACAATGTCCAATATTTCCATTTGAGGACTGCACACTACCTAAAAGCAAGTTTTACATTTAAAATACAATCTTTACATACACGGTTTTAACAGCTGTTAGGTTTTTATACCTGAACGTTTAATGAAAAGTATCCTTTTCTGTTGCGAAATCTCTCTGTATCCGGACAGTTGCGGGGTCTCGCTATTCTAATATGTGTGCAATCAATGGCTCCGATGATTCCTTTCAGTCCTTGCCGGGGACCTATTCTTCCCAATTCTTCAAAACCACGTACATATCGACTTATCCCGGCTGGATTATTTTCAAATTTAACAAATTTAAGCAATTTTAATGCCAAAATCCTCGACACCCTGGAAACGATTAGGCACACTGTCGGCTGAGAAATTCCTCCAAGATCAGCGCAAACAGCCTAAAATGAAAACAAGGTAATAGGTATAATTTGTTACCAACTTATGACAATAGTAAATAAGCAATAAATCTGTTCATACTTGGAAACATCCTGTCGCATAAAAGCGCAAGCATATTAATAGCTGGAGCAATGGCTCGATAGGTAATCCACGATTGCTGTGCTTCTCCAAATCAGTGATAATTTCTGGGAGGATGACGTTTACCACTGTCGCTTTCGTAAACCTATAGCGATTCCGGAACGTATTTTCATCAAACTGCTCCAAGGGAGACACTGGCGGTCGATGATACGTTTTACGGCGTCGGAGTGGTCGTACTGCACCAGGAATGCCTCCCACGTTGTCAGCCATGTCAATCACCTCTTGAATCTCATCAAAATCATCCAAAAACTCGTCCATTACGATAAGATAAACAGCAAGGGCAAAAAGGCAAAATTCAAATCGTCGTTAATCAGGCCGGGTCGTTAAAATGTCCACACAGAATTTGTCAATATATAGCAAAACAAATCAAAATCCAAAAAACAAGCCAAGAGGTCAGTAATAAAGTCAAATAACAACAAAATTCACGATTAACGCAGCAACACAACAAAACGTCTGTAAACGCGCGACTGTCGAAAATGGCGTCTGACGTTTCCATGTAAGACTCAAGTAAGGGTCGTCCGTTACTTGGCGCCGAACCTGTACTTCAGTATCAATCGCCATCTTGGACTCGACTATAAAACGAAAACTTTCACTCAGGTATGACTGAAGTATAGGCCAGTACTCAAGTAACGACCGATACTCGACTATAAATTCGGCTGTAACCAAACTATGAAGAAAATGCTAATTTGGCAGGTAAAATGGCAAGTCTCGTAACACTGTGATTGATTTTAGTATTGAATCCTATAATACGAGCTAGCAACAACTCACTTCACACCTTGGGTCAATCGCCTGCTGCGCATTCTAATGGGAAAAAAGTGGCAGCAAAGATCGCCATTGGACGGGCTTACCTTATCAAAGCTTTGGATTAAAATTATTTCAATAATTACGAATTTGGAATTCCAATTATCTAAGTTGTTCCTACTCTTTGATGTGAAATTTCACAATGGGCAGGGTTTTTATCATACGACAATATCTTTCAACCAACTTAACTATTAACCTTTTGGAAGCCAGTAATTCCATGCAAAATTTTCGAAACCCTCGGAAATTTTCGAAATTTTCGGAAAGTTGTGTGCAAGCATACTAATATATATTCATTCATATTCATATTCATTTTTATTAGTATACTGGTATACAAGTCAGATACAGATTCAGAACATTCATACATATTGCCATTTCGTTTGTCTGACAAACGAAACGGGACAAACGAAACGGCCCATAGCCACGCGACTGACAGACCACATCAAAGCTGTTAAAAACGTTCAGCGAGAAAAATCGGCGATCTGCGAACATATACTGGATAGCGGAAGTAACCACTGGATGCAGTTTCAAAATCCCATTGTTCTATCCAAGGAACAATTCTACTTTCCTTGCATGATCCGGGAGCCATTGAAATAAGAAGAACCCCGAACTTCAATAGAGACGACGGCTACAAACTCTCTTCTACGTGGAACCCTCTTCTTAAAATGTTCCCGCCGCCGAACGCAAAGACGTAAAACAGGATACAGTGAGTGTTGTGTGCAAGACAGATTTACAAAATTCCCGAGCTCCGAACCCGGCCCCCCACCACCGTTATAACCTATGCAGCGGCGGCAGCGGTATGCGGCCTACCCGCAAAACAACGGATTGACAGCTCTTCAGTCTACCCTAGACAACGGCGGCTGCAACGTCACCGAAACGTCAGGTGCTACAAATTTCACGCGGTAAATTCGTTTTCTATCCTATTTATAATGTCAAACAACCGCGATAGTCTTTGATTGTATACTACGGGATCTTGTTGGATAGTGATACGTATATAATACGGATAATACGAAAAACACCGATCGGCATGCAAGGCCACCCAGGGGCTAAGGGCGCAGTATGTGCCATGCCAAAATAAACTAAAGTCTATAAGGATGCGAAGGTTTAAAAAGGAGGAGAATGTGAAGGGAATTTATGTGAAATTTATGCTCGGCGCAGTTATCACATTTTTCGGCAAAGCGTTGCAAGGAGCCAGCAAAGACGGACTCCATGCATGGTGAGATAATGAGAAGAAGTCACTGCTGTGACCAGGGAGTAGTGTGATAGAAATTAGCAGGTTATCTTTAGATCTCAGAGGGTGTTCATAAGCCGATAGTGTAGTAAATCTGCCGGTAAGATGATCGGGAGCGACGCCGCCCTCCAAGATCCTGAAAAGCAGACGGAGAACTCTCACGTCTCTTTTCACCCAGGTCGACAGCCAGTAAAGATTCTCTCTGAGCACTGATGCAGAAATCAAAAATTATACCTGTAGCAGTATAGAAGGTTTGCCGCATTTATTATTGTAAAGCTCCTTATTGTAAAGTTGCTGCGTAAAACAGGAATTGCGATGTAAGTGCTAGGCTAAAGCGGCAATCACATCTGGGACACCACTGAGTTTCTTGAATCCGATGGCAACTTGGGTGAAATTGGTCGGCCAATAGATGAATTGTGTGGAAAATTTCAGCAAAGCTCTTGTGACTACGCACATACACAATGCACGAACCCGTGGCAGCGTCAAATTTTTTAGCGATCATCCTGCACAAAAATATAAATAAACTTATTAACACATGTTTTGTACTAGTCTAAACTTTCTATAGTGGCAACCCATAGCATGGGTTAAGTGGTTATAAGTATTTGTGTGAAACATCCTAATAAGTGTGTGTCTTGTTATTGCATTTGATCGATAGAATTACCAATTGCGTTAATTTTATCCCAAAGGAAATTGGTGACCCAGTCGGAATCGGACCCGTAACCCTACAATGTGAGATCAGGTGATGCCTAACTTAACCACTATGCCACCAGGCCGTATTCAAAATGGCCAATGCGACAAAACTGCAATTACATAGGGAAGGAGGACCTAATATATAATATTTTTCAGCTGATGAAAGAGCTATTCGACAATGAAGTGGATATGAGTAGCCAAGAGGATGCGACAATTCAAAATGAAACCTACAATGCAGATGATGATCAAGTACAAGGACCATCTCCAGCAAAAAGTAAGTTGTTTTACAAAAGCCTGTTCACAGTTGTTGCACAGTATACAGACAGTAGCTTCTCTTAGAACAAAATTGAAATAGAAGCGAGCGACGTCACGAGTCGTAAGGTCTCTCATATGGCCGCTAGTTAGTTAGTTAGTTAGTATTCCTGGGCTATTTCCCGCACTTGGCCTCTTGATTGGGCCGTTGTGCGTGGCTCATGTTTCTATTTATGTTACTCCAGCCAACTCTGGCTGTCCCAGAAGGTTAGCAGCCTGTTTAGGTTGCTACAGGCCTCCGGGACAGATGCTGGAGATTGTAGTATTCTTGCCCGTTGCTCTGCCACGCTCCTGCATTCCATTAGCACATGCTGTGGCGTTTCTTCTTCCTCCATGCATCCTCTGCATAGAGGGCTGTCTGTCACACCTATGGTAAATAGGTGTTTGTTTAGGGGACAGTGGCCTGTCGTAGTACCTATGACTTTACGGATTGTGTCCCTTTTTAATCTGGTGAGGTTGCGGGCAAGTTTTTTTCATATGGCCGCTAGTCAAGAAACGTTCTTGAAATTTGAGAACCCTCCACCCACGTCAACTACTGGCGTATCGCCGAGACGTATCCCTCCGTTCACTTCCCTCGCACCCTATCCCCGCATCGCCCTGCCGCTCGAGAGTGCGCTTACTGTTCTATCTAGGTATACTGTGATTGTTGTGACCTACATTTTTGGATCCTGAAGAAAGACTGCCAAATTAACTATCCCCGGGTTGATGACAGCTCATTTTTTAATATGGCGCTTGTTTATGGCAGTGAAAAGTGAGATATAGCAATGGTGAATTAAAGCCATTAACCGTAGTAGGTTCTCACTGCATTTCGATTTTTATTTTTTACATTCCATACTAAAGTGTACAAAGCGATGATTGATGAGATGAGATCTCCCTATTGATGAGACTCCGTTGTCCATTATATTTTTATGCATTACTTTAACCGCCCTACTTATACGGCGCTATATTATCGCCCGAACGCAACAAGTCATATCACGTACGTTCGAGTACAAAAACAAAACAAAAATTGAATTAAATAAAACCAAAAGCCACAAAGCGTACGTCATGATATGTCAAATTGTTCCTACGATTCTGAATACAAGAAAAAGAAAAAAATGGGTCTATTGTGTAAAAAAGTTATCTGGTTTATTATTGTTATATGGCAAGTATTGTTATTAAGAAATCTGATGAAAAAAAAACAACCATTTTTACCTACTTATTGAACATTAACCCAAAGGTAGGGCGGTTAAAATTACATACAACAATTGACCAATTATTACCAAAATAGAGATTGACGGATGGTGAGAGACAACAAGGCAAACACAAAAACGTGTCAGATTGACCTATGCTACTCAACTAAAGCCTTGGCTTGTGCTAGGGCAAGCATTCTCAGAAATAGCCTCGAGAAGGATGATAAATTTATTAAAATAAAGATACAATAAAATTATTAATAAAAGAAATTGAATGATTGTATTTTTTTTTAAATAAAAGTTAAAATTGTCTAAAATCAAATAAGAAATCAGTATTTTTAAATAGTTAAATAGTCACTGAACACTAGCGGTGTTTATAGGCCGTGCCAAATTTATCGGTCCCTCGCCCACATGCTCAGATCACAGGTGTTGCATTTATTGAACACCAATGCACTGAAACCAAAAAGGGATAGAAATCCTTTAAAGGATTACCTTCACGGCCTGTACCTTAGTATTAAGAATATTAATGTTTTTTTAATTTGTTTTATTTTGCAGAAGCTAAGGGCCCGAAAAATCATGATGAGCCCTGCATGGAGAAACTGCGGGAACGCGAAGCACGCCACTTGGAGAGGATGGAGTTCAAACAAGGACTTCTTGAGAACCTCAAGCAGCTGCCCTATCAGAAGAGCCGGGGCCTTTTGAAAATGTCCATGTCGGAGGTTCTAGAGCAAGTCGCCGCCATCATCGACTCTTCTTCCGACGAAAGCGACTGTCAGTGTCCGAGAGGGGATATTAGCCTACCAAGAAGGCAAAGACACAGGGAATCGCCATACATGGATATCCAGTTGCCCTCGTTATCAGAGGCAGAGTTCAAACAGCAGTTCCGGTTCGAATTTCTTTTTTTTTTAATGTGTGAAATCTTGTAGTTTTCCAGTCTTTTCTTGTGTATATTTTCCAGACTTTTCTATGACGTACGCCCTGACAGTGCGGAACAGCTAACTATACCACAGTTACAAAATTACCTCTAAAAGGGCCAACATCGAGTAAATATTCCAATCTAGCCCCATTATATGTGAAACTTACATTCAATAATTCTCATAGCCTGTAGGATTTGTTTTTTTTTTTAATATATGTAAGCTCCGCTATAATATACTCTCTTCATAATGTCTTAAACCTGCGGCTTATCTTTTTATGCAAGGACACAGAGGACACTATTCTTTGATCCTAAAATTTCTTAAGTGTATTGATGCGTGTCTTACTTATCTAATGACTGACAAATCACACGTAATTTACTTTGTTTATGTCTGATAGCCCAGCCCCATCTAGTGCTCCGATTCCCCTACTGACAAACAATTTTGTGCTTATATCTTTCAGAATCAGCCGGAGTACGTTTGAGTATATAATGAAGTTGATTGGTCCTACATTATTAAGAGTAAACGTAAACCCTTCGGTGCAAGTATTGCCGACAGATTATGAGCGGAAGCAGGTGCTCGTCACACTCTGGATCATATCAAACCCAGAACCGTACAGGTATATTATTTGTGATCCGTACATCTCTACATATTATAAAATGCATCGTCTGTATATCGTCTTCGTTTTTTTGGTGATACCAGCCGGGACACGATGAATCGACTGGCATCAGAAGAAATCAGTCTGTCTGTATGACTGCTACTATCTCCAAAACGAATATGTAGAGTGTACATGATGGGGGTCTTTCTTAAATATACATTTTGTATTACCAATATAATGACTACAAACGGGGCTGCTGTGAAATTCACTTCTAGGGGAGGTGAGCGGTGGACTCTAAACTAATGACCAGGATGTATTAGGTTTAGGACAACTGTCTTGCCACATGTGTTCGTGCCTTTACCAACCATTCACTACTGAATGGATTTTGATGAAACTTTACAATAATATAGCTTACACATCAGAATAACACATAGGCTATAATTTATAAACATATATAGTTTTCGATCATCATTATCACAATTTTCCATCACCACGTGGGTGTAACCGCAGGGCGCAGCTAGTTTGTATATAAATCTCTCTTGTCACCTAATAATTATTATTATAGAGGTTGCCAAGAAAGCCATTACCATTATAGAGGTTGCCAAGAAAGCCAACTCCCTGCTCTACATGATTAGGAAGGCATTCTCTTACATAAATGCAGAGCTATTCCTTAAACTATATAAAACATATGTTCGCCCTTTATTGGAGTATGCTTTTCTGATTTGGAATCCGTACTTTAGGAAGGATGTAGAACTTTTGGAGCGTGTGCAAAGGCGGGCCACAAAAATGGTCCCACAGCTCAAACAACAAGACTACGAACGCCGACTTGAAGCACTCGGACTCAGCAGCCTAGAGGAGCGTCGACAACGAGGAGATCTTGAGACATATAAGATCCTCAATGATTACTACGACGTACCAAAGCTCAAGGAAATATTTATAAGGAATACCAATACACAGCTTAGAGGGCACTGCTTAAAGTTGAATCGTTCAGGATTAACCAATTGCACAAATATTTAAAAAATAAGAAAAAAAAGTGAAATGCATGCATCAGCTTAAGCTGCTAATGCTATAAAATAATAATAATAATTAATCTTGTTAGTCATGTATATCATATATTTACATAATACATATAGAGGCCGGCCGAAGTGGTTATGTGCGGATCTGTTAACCACCGCAACCACCGATTGGCATTTTTGGCCTCCCAAGGGTTACCCAAAGGGATGTCCAGTCAAGTCAATCAAAGGAACGGCAGCGATGAAAATGTTCAAGAGCCACAACAATTGCTGAATGTCACACCTAAAAGACAGATGGGGGAGTGGAGGGGGGGGGGGGATTAAGGTGTGTTGACAGATGTCGCCCGAGGACTAGTGTAAGAAAAAAAAACCCTTATCCGTTAATAAATTTATTCATATTTTTGCAGGATGGTCGCTAAAAAATTTGACGCTGGCACCGGTTCGTGCATTGTGTACGTACGTAGAGTCACGAGAGCTTTACTGAAATTTTCCACGCAGTTCATCCAGTGGCCGACCAATTTCACCCAAGTTGCCATCGGATTTAAGAAACTCAGCGGAGTCCCGGATGTGGTTGGCGCTTTGGCCAGCACTTACATCGCAATTCCTGTTTTGCGCAGCAACAAGGAGCTTTACAATAATAAGCGCGGCAAACCTTCTATACTGCTACAGGTTAAAAAAAATGATTTCTGCATTAATGTTGCCAGGGTTCTGCATTATGTCTGCGAAAGTCGCCAATTTTGCCTAACCGCTTGCGGCACCCGCGCCGCGCGGCCTTATGCCGTTGATGCGACTCGCGCGCAGATCGCTTTTTGGCGGCCGAAGCGCGGTTCGCCATCTGGCACTTAGAGGCTAATTATGACTCACTCCGTGGAATTAGACCATATGTGTTTTAGACTTGTTTAGGCGTGGAATTAGACTATTGTGTTTATATGTTTTGTCCATGGTGACTAAGCGCTACAAATGAGACATAACTAGTATGAGTGTGAAGGCATAGATAATTAATAAAACAGTTCAGAACCAACAACTTATAGCCAATACAATATTTTGTTAGCATTGCGGTTTTCCCGCTTTATTTTTTTCTATCGCGTCTGAAATATTTGTTAGGTTGCCGTACATGGTAATAACGATTATGTTAGTTGGAAAAGGATAGAACTCGTTTCTTACGGCTATTTGTACGAGAAAAGCATGACAGAAGGATAAATGCCGCTTCGTGGAGAATTCAAACCTTGGTTACGAAAGTAACCACGGTGCTTTTACGGATATTTTATTTTGGTTACGATTGTAATCAAAGTGCTTCAAGCGGATAATTTAGCCGTGTTGCACCCCATGTTAGGCAAGCCGTCCACTAAATTCTAAACTGTAAGTACAGTGGCTCACAGTCGTAATCGCCTAAAGCAGGTAGCCAATGATAAACTCCTGGGTGGCCAAAAACGCTAATCGGTTTTTGTGACGGTTAACAGATCTGCGCGTAGCCATATCGGCTGGCCTTCATATAATAATAGATCGGATCTTGTATAGCTAAACAATGTTATAAAAACAATATTTACAAGTTTTTTTTATACAAATTGAGTCTGTTTTTAAATTGATTGACAAAGCTTGCATTAATCAGTTCAAATGGTAGTTTATTCCACATGTCCATCACTCAATTTTACAGAACGTTCGTAACCCTTCAGGCCTCGGCCCCTCAGTCGATTGACAAGTTGCTGTCCCAAAAATTTTTACTAAAAATTAGAAAAATTTAATTACAACATTTTCTCACCAAAACATTAATTACTGCCAAACCACTGTGCCCATAATTAAAATGAAACATATTAACATAATAAAACATAATAAATTAAAACAAATTAAATTAAAACAAGGCCGTCACGTTGAATCGTGTTGTGGCCGAATCGGCCAATCGGAGCCTGAGGGGTTAGGAGGATTAGATTTAAATTTTGCATGGTTGAGTTTTTCGTTGTGACCTCGAAGATTTCTGTTGGCATTGAATTTATAAATATTCTTTAGTCCAGGTACATTGCAATGTGTTACAATTTTATACGTTTCAATCAGGTCCCCTGTTTGTCTTTTTTGTTTAAGAGCATTAATTCCAAGTGATCTTCATAATCCCTTTTCTTCAGGCCCACTGGCATTTTGGTTGCCCTTCGCTTCACCTTTTCCAGGATATCTACATCTTTCCATAAGTAGGGGTTCCAGAGCTGATAGCCGTACTCAAGGTCTTACATAGCCTTGTAGATGTTGATAAAAACCTCTATTGACAGATGTTGGAAAGTCTCTATCTTCCTTATTAGATAGAGAGTTGGCTCTTTTAGGAAACCTATTTTACATGATCTGACTGACAATATAGATAAAGGACAATACAATACACTAATTGGGTTATAACTATTCATAACATTCATTCATTCATTAACATAAATAAAATATTGTTTTCATTGGTTAAATACTTTATTTTGAGCAAGAGCAGCTAGGATACCTTTCTTATAGTGTACTTACTGAAAGGTATAACTTTTAGATATCTCATCCACTATATAACGTCTGTAGCTGCGTTGGAACACTGGGTCCCATTTGATCATTGAAGTTAAACAGCGCCGGGCGAGGTCAGTACTTGGATGGGTGACTGCCTGAGTACTGCCATGCGATATAAAAAAAAGCCAACGCATGTAAGATAATTGTCGTTAGACATTAAGGTGGGCCATTACCGTAAGGGGTATAAACGATGAATAAATACTATATACGGGTTTTGCGGCCTTTTGTAGGCCCTCCTTCGTTCACTTGACCTTTCTTATTGTGTTAGGTCTTATCTTGGCATGTTAGCAAAAATAATATAAAAATCGGTTGTGTCCCCGATTTTCCCAAAAAATAACTTCAAGACTTTCCGGGCAAGTAGCCAAGGACTGATTTCATCTAAATATTAATTTCATAAATAAAATCGATGAGCGCCCGTCTCGGCCGGCGAACGAACCCGCTTGGGTTCCATTGTGACGCCTTAGGCAGTGCGTTTCGTTTCTAGGATAAGGGCGGGCTCGATATTATGATTTCGACCCATCGAGACATCTGTGTACCAAATTTCAAGTCATTAAGTCCAATATTTCGAGGTTGATATATGACCGGCGCACCCTGGGGGACCGAATTCAACCACAACCTTTGTAACTCTTGCTATATTCAAACAATGTCGGCAAACCAAATTTCAGCTCAATCAGATCAAACGTTTGAGCGCTATTGCGGAGGAATAAACACAGGCAGACTTCAGTCTGGAAATGGTCACCTCAGGGGCTCAAAATAGATATTTTCATCGATGTCGAGAAAAAAGTAGCACTTTTGGTTGGCCGGGAAAGTAAATAAATAGTAGAACTCAACACTTTTAAAATTGATTTTTATATTGCTTTTTAGACTTTTGTCGAAGTCTTAGTTATATCAATTCTGTCCGTCGTATCTCGATCTCAAATAAGTCCTAGACAAAAGTATATCCTCGATTCAAGCCAATAAGTTATAGCCAATATGATAGCCATTGTTTGATAGTGAATATAACACCAGAAGAAGTTTGTATCCTATGCTGCAGAAATAATTTTCGGATGCATAATTACTTTTCCATTTGTTTTTTCAGGTGGTTTGTGACGATAAAATGAGATTCACGCACTGCTATGCGGGCCACGTCGGATCCGCAAGCGAGTACAGCGCGTTTCGCTCGTCAATGGTCTACGATTTCCTCGGCAAAGAGGAACGGTTCCCCAACGACTCGCACATAGTCGGAAACTCCTCGTACACGCTACACTCCAACCTGATGGTCCCGTACACCGAGGACGGCCGGCTGAGCTTCCGACAGAAGAACTACAACCACTGCCTGGAGGAGGCGTACTCGGTGGGCGCGCGGGCTCTCGGTCTGCTCAAGAATAGATTCGCAAAGCTGCTCGTCAAGCTGCCAATCACGCGGTTGGATTTGGTGCCGCAGTTCGTGACGGCCTGCTGCGTTCTGCACAACATTTGCTTGTTCGAAAACGATCTGTTTCCCGAACTGGCGCAGGTGCTCGATGAGGAAACTCTTCCGCAGACACAGTCCATGCGGGCGTCGGGTTTTGAGAAGAGGAATAAACTAGCCGCAAGACTTCCTGTTAAAATTAACGCATATTAAGGACCCCAGGAAGCCCGACTAGATCAAATACAATATTTAAACATAATAAAATAGTATTCTTTTATTTTCATCGAGGTACAAAAAAAACGGTTGTGACACCTCAAGACTTTTCCGGTAACTAGTCAAGGACTGATTTCATCTGAATATTAATTAACACATTATTACGATGTACCTGCACTGAAGAATATTTACAAATTCAACGTCAACACAGATCTTCGAGGTCACAACAAAAAACTCAACTGCACAAAATTTAAATCTAATCCTCTTAAGAACGTTCTGCCAAATAGAGTGGTGGACATGTGGAATAAACTACCATTTGAAGTGATTAGTGCAATCTCTGTCAATCAATTTAAAAACAGACTCGATTTGTACCTAAAAACTTGTTAACCCTTGGAGTAAATGGGTATTTTCATGGATGCATCTGTCTCTTTTGCAGGATTTTCGGCGACATCGACCTTAAAGTACTATAACTACGAAACTACTACACCAATTATAAAAAGAACAACTGCACAATGATTGCATTGAAATTTCGAATATAGAATATTGAAATATCATTTTGTAAAACAATTAGATAATTATGAATAAATATGAGAACGTCAAAGAAGTGAAAAAAACGCGGAACCAGATCTGGTCGTATCATACTCAACGGATAATTGTTTCAGAACCAGATTTGGTCGTATCATACTCAAGGGGTTATATTGTTTACATTATATTGTTAATATTGTTTAGCTTTACAAGATCTGATCTGGATCTGGAATAAATAATAATAATAATAATTTCATAAATAAAATCCATGAGCTCATTCCCGATCTAATTGAAGGGTCGCAGGGAAGAATGATCAATGTCAAATTTTTGGTAATGCCATTTTAAATATTTGCTAACTTTAAACCTTTTAGGCAGGGTTTGTTTGAGTGACAAAAAATATACTATGTCTATAAACCAAATATAAGTATATAGTTCAGTTTCTAAAAAAATACATTTTACTTATAAAAAACGATATGAAAAGAGTATCTCGTTTTAAAATATAAAATCGACATTGATCGTTCTTCCCCGTAACTCTTCAATTGTATATATTCTTCGGTATTATATAAATTAAGATTTATACCGGAAAGCATCCAATTGGCAAAATTGAAAAGTCATTTGTTTTCCATTTTTTGGTTCAAAAATATCTTACTTTAACCCGCAAAGTCATAACTTATTTGTGTTCGGTTGTAGCAGCATTCAAAAATGGACTACAGACTGTGTTGGATTGACCCAAAGGCGTTCTCTAGGTCGAGCCAGCATACATTAATTTGGCGTTCGTGCTGTCTCGCATCCTTGATGGCAGCAGCCAGGAGAGAATTGTGCTCGAGGCAGCCTGAGACGCCACGCATAAAGCCTTTTTGCACTGACGCTAAGGTACTCATTCCGGTGCATGAGCTTGCTCATCCTCATGTGGACTATGCCAAAGAAAATGTTGGCCACGGTATCTCTCAGAGCAATGGGCCGAGCGTTCTGGTAAATTGGTGCAAACTGTCACCACCTCTCTGGCGGCTGTCACAACGATATTTCCGTCTTCATTTTGAGAAAAAATAAATACCGCTTTCACAATACCTTCCCTCTTTGATTGGTGGGCCATGAAAGCAAAATACAAAATCGCTGGTATAATTCACCTAAGATGGAAAATTTGAGTAAACATTATTTTTTTTAATCTTTTCTCGATGAACGCGGTGAAGGTTACAACAATTGGGTGGGGATCACGGAGTTCTCAGGCAGATACTTGTTAATTTGTGCTAGAAACGCTTTCTCCATAGTTTTAAATAGATATGTGGTTATAATAATGGTGCACAGTTTGCTGATAAAAAAGAGAGTGGCCTGGGTATAAGAGTGATTATAGATGTTTTCGAAGTAGAAGAGAATCAATAAGGTAATAGAGAGAAATTTTTAATCTTTGCAATACAATTAAGTAAAATTTGATAATTTTAAAAGTTTCCTTTTATTCCAAACTACTTGAAACTTTTAATAAATTTGGAAATTTCGAGAGGAGTAGGTAGTAGGGAAATAAAACAATTAAGCTATCGTATTTAGAATGTTTGTTTTGGGAGTAGTATAAGATGAGGTTAAGATCTGCCCAGTGCCGGATTAACATATGTAAAGGCCCTTAGGCCATCAAAATCTCGGGGCCCTAACTATCGATAACACAGGCCTACATTTTTTTTTAAATGAAAAAGTGTTTCAGGTCTGATAGGTGTATTATAGTAATTAGGGTAAGCTGATCACGAATCTATGCTTAGTTTTATTGCAGCACGTCAGATTTTCAAGAAAAGTGTGTAAAGTGATTTTGTAAATTTTCATATAAACGACAATAAGTACAGAGAAAATATTTATTAAAATAATTATGCAGATCGAAAGATGCATTGCAAAACAAGAGTTGTAGTGTGTACATTACACAAGCATTGGTATTTTAATGAAATCTTTCCGTTTTTCTCTGAAAACTACGTTTTGTTGTTTTCTTTTTGTGTAGTTTAGCCGGTGAATCCCTCTTCAATGTCTAGCAGTAGTCCGCCATCATTCTAATATCCCATCTTCCTTGATAACGTCTCTCCATCTCCTTTATGTCCTGATAAAACCTCTCTCCTTGTTCTTCGCTGACAGCCCCAAGGTTTTCAGGAAAATACTCCACGTGGGAATCGAGAAAATAGAGTTTAACGCTCATATTGCATCCCAGTTTTTTTATAATTTTCAACCATTTTGGCTACAATTTATTTGTACTCTGGAGACTTGTTTCCGAGAAAACCATCTATGACCTCTACGAAAGAACTCCTTGCATCAGATTCATCCTGGGTTATCGTATTCTGGAACAATCTGTCGACTTTATGGTTCGAATTTGAGGACCTACGAAAATTCCTTCCTTCAGTTTCGCTTCAGAAAGTGCAGAAAATTTTTCGCACAGGTATTTAACAGTCACATTTTTTATTTGAAGCCTTGAGAAATTGTTTCATCAGTCCTAATTTGATGTGAAGGGGAGGCAAAAGAACTAACTTTGCGTCAACTAATGCATCACGCTGCATATTTTTGTGTCCAGGCACGAGTTGGTCTCTGGCTGGCCATTCTTTCTTCACGTAATGTAGATTTCGTGCTCGACTGTCCCACTCACACAAGAAACACGGATACTTTGTAAATCCGGACTGCTGACCCTTTAGGGAGCTAACGGGCCGATGATGAGGTGGCCACGATGACCCATGTGTTCAGGGTCGGTCACACTCACGGGTCAACACCCATCCGATGGCCTCCACGCATGGGGTGCGAACCTGGGTAGGACACTGGGTCAACCAGTCTCCCCTGGGAATCAAACCTCTGGCGCTCCTGGACGGTCTGCGCACCGAGCGGCGCAAGCCAATCGACTGTGCTCTCCGACTAACAGTCGGGGGAGTCTGGGAACTGTATTGTTTCCTATAGAGCGGGGGCGGTTGTCTACCTTACGGCGACTGCTCTTGAAATGACCATTGGCCATCCGATCCATCAGACTCAAACCGAAGTCATATTAGGAATCAGCGTACCCAAATTAGTTAAGAACACTTGTCAAAATCAAAACACCAAAAATCATGTCGGCCTGTGTAATTTATAACAATTATGTTATTTATTACAATTATACGATCAAAGAGTTTGTTAAATATTTTCTACTTAGAATTTCAATTCAATGAGTTTTTTTCTATTCGAAATAATTTCAAAATTATGATTGTAATGATTACTTGTTCAGGGCCCCCCTAAGCAGCGTAGGCCCATAGAACAGAGCCAACTTGGCCTTATGGCTAATCCGGCGCTGGATCCGCCGTATTAGTATTAGTGCAGGTAAAAATGTTTATATATGGCATTAGATTAGTCAAGTCCATAGTACGACGGCCAAACTAATAGCAATCTAAATAGGATAGAAAACGAATTTACCGCGTGAAATTTGTAGGACCCGACGTTTCGGTGACGTTGCAGCCGCCGTTGTCTAGGGTAGACTGAATTTCGTTTTCTATCCTATTTATAATGTCAAACAACCGCGATAGTCTTCGATTTTATAATAGCAATCTATTTGGCCATCTATAATAACATTGATAATGAATGTTTTTTTAAAGGACTGATTGATTATAAAATAAAAACAATAATTAACGAGTAGAAAGCCAGCCTTCGCACGCAAAAACTGCGCCGCAAATTTTTGTTTAATTTTGTAAATAAATACTAACAATATATTTTTTTCATGAATTCCCACTTGTTACCTAGTAATTAATCTTGTCAGTCTTGTATATTATATACCTACTTATAAAATGTATATGGGGTCGGCCGAAACGGTTAAGCGCGGATCCAACAAACGACGCAAAATGCCTATAAGCATTGTTGGCGTCCGACGGGTTAAACTAATGATTTTTATATAGCCTGATTACATTACAGAGATAATACGGAGAGACAGAATGCCATCTATCAGCCTATCTGAACATTAAAGTGCGTAATTACGTATTGAAAGCTGTATACTAAATTAAAAATTGACATCCTAAAGTAAATAATATTAAAATAATAATAGCTATGATTTAATAATTCGTTTGTTTTTATATTATTATTTTATACCATATAGGCATGTTTAGAGCGTCATCTACAGTGCACCGCCATACTTTTATACCACGAAAGTCACCATATAATAGAAGATGAAACATAATAATAGAACAATAATCAATTATGAGTGCCATCTATACATTGCTTTTCGTAGTACAATCCTGGTTGCCAAATCATAGTACAACGACATTGAGCAATCTAATATGCTATATAATCAATGGTTATGCTTATCAAGTTTGTATGTGGATATAATATATAAAAGTTTGCATTAGAAAATGTTTTATTTTCTAAATACGAACGGACTGCCATGGCGTCTGTCGGAACTCAGCAGCCAGTTGACACACATTTTGCAGCCATAATTACTGTTTATAAAAGGTTCCTGTGTAATAAATTGTTATGTACCTACTGTAAATATTTTCGACCCCCAACATGACAGTCAACTAATTTCGATATAACAGCCACTGATCATATACTAGCCTCCGATTAGGTATAAATCCTTTAACCCTTAGAGAGCCATGGAATGGACCCTCAAATATTTGTTTATGTGAAAATTTGTTTATGTTTATGATAAATGTTTATTAATGTTTATGTTATGTTTATGTAAAAATTTGTTTACCAGAAAATGGATTAGTGCACGCATACTAGTGTAAAACGGTAACTTATTAAATGAAGCCGTTTTTTACCGCATATAATTGCTAATTTGCTCAAATACGGAGATCGGCCGCCTGCAAATTGTCGCAACAGGAAAACCACCAATCGGTGGTATTGGCATTCCAGTGGTTAAGGTGACATGATACATGGGAACGACCAAATCTGAAGAACTTTTGTTTCATTATTTTTTTGAAAATCATAAGCATTAATTAAAAAAGTTTCTCAGCAAATCCCTCGAGAAGGAACCAATTTATAATTTAAACCCCCCGCTTCAGTTAAGGTTCGCTAAACGCAAGCGACTTAACGTTCCGTATCTGAAAAAGTTTGGAAACCACTGCTATAGATTATTATTTCATTGTAAGTGTGAGATCAGAAAGGTAATTTGGAAATGGTATATGAATTTTAGCGCCCTGTTTCGATAATAGGGCCAATCATTCATTTGTAGACAGCAACATGGAACAATTCACATGATTATCATGTTTCTAGTACTTGTACTTGATCCTATTCTAGTACTTGCACTTGAAGTACTTGATCGGGTATCCTATAATTATGTCATTAAGTATTTGACCTTCCTACCATCTATTGTCACAACGCACAGTGCTTCGGATAATACAAAATAATAACTTCAACATTTCTGCATGGATTTTTTTTCAAAGAAATATCAATAAATTGATAATATGAAAATAATCTTGACATCTTTAAAAAAAATCAATAGACAGAACATTACTATTTAAGCTGTAAATAAAACAATTCTATTTTTACACACCAATAAAAATATTATTAAAGCAAAGAAGTAAAACTTTTATTATAGTGAACAAAAAAAAACAAAATATTACTTATTATCTTGAAATGTTCGACCTCTCAGATTTCCTTAATTATCGATAGGAAATTAAGGATTTTAAAATACACTGGCGAGCAAAAAAAAACGGACCACCTGTAAAATTCTAATTGGAAAGCATTTAATCAAAACAAATATATTTAATTAATATTTAATTAACACTTGGTTCATCAGGAATTGCAGCTACGTTGTTGGAAGACGGTCGAACAGCTCATTTAACACCCTCGTTGACGTTGAATATTCAAATCAATGGAACAACTTGCAACCTTTCGAAGAACTGTGCAATGGCCAAAGTTTTGCAGCAATGCAAATCGATCAATTGGGTTGGTGGGTGGAGTTTGTTGGGGGGAAGGAGGGTTTGGTGGTGGAGTTGGGGAATTTAGGGTTTGGAGGAGCGGGGGGGGGGAGTTTGGGGTTTGTGGTTGTATTAGGGGTGGGGGTGGAGTTTGAGAACGGTGGGTGGGGGGGGGGGGGAAGTTTTGGGTTGGTGGTTGGGTTAGGGTTGGGGCTGGAGTTTGGAAGCGGTGGGTTAGGGGGTTGAGGTGTTGGGGGGAGGGGGGTTGGGGTTAGGAGTGAAGGTTGAGGGAGGGGGGGAGGGTTAAAGGTTTGGCGCGGGAAGGGGGGAAGGAGGTAAGGGTGGGTTGTGGGACACAACCGATTCTATCCTTTTTACATATTCCAATAACTTTTCACAAATTCATAAAATGATCAAAAACAAATTTATTGAAATTTGGACGGGACAATGTCTGTCGGGTCAGCTAGTATGTTTACATAATATATATGGAGGCCGGACGAAATTACTAAACGCAGATCTGTTAACCACCGTTACCACCGATTGTCATTTTTGGCCTCCCAGGGGTTAGAGACTTCTTTCACCCGTTAGGAAGTCCTAGTGTTTCACCGAAATCAAGTCAGGGCATCACCATAGCAATACCATTACATTAGACTTCTTTTTTCACTTACTCATTTACAGTCCATTCTGCTCGACTTTGGAATCAGCTTCAGCATCAGGTCATGCAATTTCAGCGTTATTGAAAAAACATTTTCTTTCTCAAAATATTACAACTTCCCTTAGGTTTTTTTTGATTGGACATTCCAATAAATACTTTATAGTGTAATATTTATTATTTGATATAAGTAGATATTATTAGCTACCTGTAGTACCTACCTATATACATATTTTGTTTAATATTACAAAGGTTGGCTGTAAAAAAAACGTGAAACAATAAGCCCGCCAATTGCACTAATGAAAATTAGAATTTGTTTTCTTTACATTGTTAATGTTTGATACAATAATATTTTTTTTCTTATAAATACTATGACCAAAACTTCCACCAGATCCCATTTACAAATTAATCTTTAAAAATACTTTCTTCTGCATTTTTTTTAAGTTTGCAATGCTTTGTAATGTTATTTAATTATTCCTGCAGATTCACCTCTGCCATTATATCATTTAAATATTATGTCATGTATACTCCCTTTTTTTTCGTAACAAGTACGGGCTAGAAAATTCACTGAAGTAAGTGAAATTTATTTTTTGTCCATGGTGAGCACTGTGCGGCGGTTTAATAATCACGATAATACGGGGGGCGCCAGTTTTGCATGCGGCAGTCTTGCACAAATGTCACTTTTGACAGTTCCAAATCTGTTGAGGGCAGATTTGCAGGAGGCAACCTTGCAGGCGGCAACCTTGCAGGCGGCAACCTTGCAGGCGGCATTTTTGCAGACGGCATTCTTGCAGAAAGCAAACTTGCATACAAACCCGAAGTTAGCAACGTTTGAGAATGGCGCATTAGGACATGATTACATGAATAAAATATATTTTTTTTTATTTTACAAACCAAAAATAAAGCAGTAAAGCGGTCATATGTTATTAATTTGAAATTTAGAAAAATAAGTAGCAAATTATCATGTCAGGGTAAATTAAAGTGGTGAATATTTTTACCTCTCCACATTTAATTACCGGCATCCTTGTAGTGGATGATTCAGTACATCCACTACAAGGATTAGCTGTACAAATGTTTTAAGTTTTTCTGTTAGGTTAGGTTAGGTTAGGTTTTTCTTTCCCTAAAATCGAAGTGACATTAATTACCGGCATCCTTGTAGTGGATGATTCAGTACATCAAACTAAACATTAAAAAAAATGTTTTAAGTTTTTCTGTTAGGTTAGGTTAGGTTAGGTTTTTCTTTCCCTAAAATCGAAAGTTGATTGCTGAGATCCGCGATGGAGAGGACACTCAAAGAAGTGGACTGGTTTCTTCCCTACCCTGACATATGAAAACGCGGCTTTTGTCGATTTCTACTCTGGTAACACTAAATTTTAAATACGATGTTTTGCTTCTAACTTCATTTTCTGCAAAAATGCCGTCTGCAAAAATGCCGACCCTCGAAACGTCAGTTTGACATTTGCAAAACTGCCTTCTGCAAAATTGCCTTCTGCAAAACTGCCGCCTGCAAGAATGCCGTCTGCAAGATTGCCGTCTGCAAATCTGCCTTCTGCAAGTTTGATGGGACCCGATAATACAATCAAATATCGACGCATGATACCCCACTAGCAGTTGCGGCAACGTGACAATAGACAACAGTCAACAGATTAGGGACTATTGTATATGCGATTGGATTTGGGCGCATCTAAATGGAAACCATCTCTCTCTAACACACGCTACAAAAGGAGAAGATATATTATTTGGCATGATTCGCATTGCTCGGTCCGATGCTTGCGAAATCGAGATTTTTGACGTGTGATTTGACAAGTCCCTATCGTCCCTATTTGTGGATTCTGTTGTCTTCGCTAGCCGACTAGCCTGACGGTGTTTTCGTTCCGTTGGGGGTTTGTGAGATTTTATTTGTTGACTTCGGGATTACGTTCAGATTTTAAAACGTTTTCTTTATTACCTGGGCTGTGTTTATTGTTTCAAATGCGCGTTGAGCCAGGAGCCGGTTACTGAAATGTCTTTTAGCGCGTTCCGGAAAGTATTTTCCGTTCCAAAGTCCTTTACCGCCTTCAATTATGCGTATTATTCGACTGCTGTTAGGCCGGCGACTTACCCGGTGGTTAGTATTTTATCTATACGACTTTGCTGATTTTTTGCGAAATTTTTGCGTCGTCGTCATGACCTTATTTTTAATGTTTATATAGCTCCAGCCGGATGCTGACGTTCTCACAGACACATTCGGTCGGAGACACACATATCTTCGGATATCGTTGACCGAACGATGCAATTTAAGATGTGAGTATTACTTCTATTTCTTTCTAATGTATTCTGTACCTAAACTAAGACATAAACCAGGTATCGCTTGGAGCGCTTCAGACAAAGCTGAGGACACTAGTTAGCTCAAGATGCAGCGACAAAAAGTGCAAGAGTTTTGTAAAAGCTGATACTTTAAGATCAGACAGTATTTTGCCCATAGATTGCCGGGATAGAGTCAGCGGGCTAGACTCTGGGACACCTGGCGCTGGCGTACTAGGAAAGGTGTAATTTTAATTATTCAAAAAAAATCACCTGTATTCCCTCCACCTGGATATGTCACAGATTTGTTTGTGAGGAATTACAACTAAGCTCGTAAGAGGTATCACTGAATAACATCATCAACTCGAGCTTACGAAATGCCACTGCAATTAGAATTTTAAGAAAACTAAGCAACTTTGAGCTCTCGGGACATCGCCAGAACGATTCAAAGTGCGATTTTAATAAAAAAACGCAAATTCAAATTTCTATAAGGTCTAAAATCTATGAGGTCTTGCATATATATCAACGTTATAATGAACAATTGATTTTTTTCATTTTAAGCATATACTCCCATTATAACAACAGATCAGGGTGAACATTTTGAGGCAAACACAATCGTTGATTACCTTACGTATACTTTAAACCGTAGGGTGCTCAGAGAAAGAGGGTAGTTTTTTAAAATTACTGTAGATGCATCTGTCTGGTTATTTTACCAACCGTCCTGGGACGCTCATGGGAACTGCTAATGTAGGTTTTTGAGAAATAGCATTGATTATATATGGTATTAGATTGCTCAAGTCTATAGTACGTTTTGGCAACCCTTCTGGCTGGCAAAACGCAGGTGGCACTGATAGCATCGACGGCTAAACTAATAGCAATTTATCTGACCATCTATAATAACATTGATAATATTTTTTTTTTTTAAATAACTGTTTGATTATAAATACCCAATAATTTAACCAAATATAATAGTAACTTTTAATCATCAGTGTCAATTATCACATTTTTTAAATAGGCTGATTACATCACAGAAATAATACAGAGAGATAGAATGCCATCTAGTAGTATATCTGAACATTTAAGTACGTAATTATTATACTATACAGGATGTGGGTGAAACAGTACAACAAGGTAAGCAACTTTTGTTAAAAAAAAAAATAAAAATAACTAAAAAATAAAAATTTTGGAATACGATTTTATTTTTTATGTTATTTTTATTTTTTAGTTATTTTCAAAAGTTTTTATCAAAAATTGCTTACCTCGTTCTACTGATTCAGCCAGAAAAAATGCCCGCGCTGTAATAACACCTATATTGAAACTTTTATACCAAATTAAAAGTTGACATTTTTATGTAAATAATATTAGAATAATAAGAGCTATGATTTAAACATTTGTTTATTATATTGTAATTTTATTTCAAGATAGGATACTATATAGGAGTGCTTAGTACGCCATCTAAACTGCTCCGCCATACTGTTATATCACAAATGCCACCATATTGAACATATAAGAAGATTGATATTTTTTTTTGAACTATGAGCGTTCTACGAGTTCCTTAGTAAAATTGTACTGCCAAATCGTGGTACTGCATTGAGCAATCTAATATGCTATACAGGTGAGTTTTATTCAACTGGCATCCTTCAAGGGGGGGTAAATCAGTACGAGCAAAAAAGCAACTTTTATTTTTTTTTTAAATAAAAAAGACAACAAAAAAAAATGTATCATTAATGGTAGTAGATACCTTTCAATCTTAAAATCAATACTGCTGAATATAATTGACGCACATTTGAAAATTTTAGATTTACATGTTTCATTGCTATAAATCGAAAACTGCGATCAAAATTTCATCGTAAATCCTATAACCTAATACGAAACCCCAGATATAAAAATATAAAACAACACCCACAACACAATAATCAAGAAGGTATCACCAAATCAAATAGACTCAAGTTTTTTTGAGAAAAGTAGCTGAAGGCCACGTCTGTTACAACAAAAAAATCGACCATATGTCCATTGAAATTTACATATTGTTGATTGATATTTTAATTTGCTGCAATAAGACCTTGAGGTTTGAAACGCCTGCACTGTACTCAATATTCGGAATGTTGGCACACGAATATTTTATGTAGGAAAGGATCTGACATTATTTTATATTATTTTCATAAAGGCATTAGTAAAGATACCTTAATTAATTATTATTCAGGAGGAGCCTTGAGTTTGGTTGAAATGTCCAAAGCAGAATTGACATTTTTGTATGAAAGGTGTACCTAGAGTTATAACAATTCATTGAGCTTGTATAAAGAAATAATAATGTCAACATTCAACTAATTAATCCATGTCGTACTGGAATTATACACATCCGAAGTTATGTTTATCTGGATAATTTTTTGAAATAAAGTAGTTATTAAATCTTGTTAAATAGGATTTATTATGAAAGTAGTGTTTAGTATAAGTCGTTATTTTAACCCCTCGCGGCCCGCGGTTTGAATTTTAATGTGTGCCTTACGGCCCGTAAGAAATTCGCGAGTCTCAAAAAAAAGATGGTGTTTCAGAAAAAAAACGATTACTCCGAAACTGTCACACCGATCGTCTAAAAAAGACCTGTTTTATGTTCCTATTGAAATTTGCTATTAGATATTTGTAACGTCGTTATGTAAAGCAATAAAGATTATTCATAATTATTAGTCGATTAAATAATCCATAATTAGCGGTCGGCCTCGCCTGGCCATTTCGGGCCGTCTGGGGTTCGACGGTAAATATCAATTCTGGACGTTTCGGGCCGTCTGGTACGCGAGGGGTTAATCCACAGTTTTACTGGTTTTACTGTAATGTTGATTACTGTAATGTTGACTGATAATAAGCAAATAAACAAAATTTAAATAAAAATACCTAACTAAAATTCAATTGTAAAGCAAAAATCAATTAAGTCCAGTGTCACCACCAGAAAGTTAAAACGAAGGAATGACAATGGCCCAGGTCAAAATCTTATGTGCCACCTTTACACTGAGTATCTATATTTGTCTTGCTTATATACTGTCTCTTTCATCCATAAACTTGTTTAGACAACACCAACCTAAAACAAAAGAATGGCAACAGTCCAGATGCAAAATCTTACCTGACACCCGCATACTGATCATCTATTCCTGTCTTACTTATTGGCTGTTTCTTTTTCATCCATATACTTACTTACCGCTATAGCTTTTGCGATAAGATAAAAGTACTCAATCGGTACCATGCGGTTAGTTTTACATTAATAGTTGATATTGATATAGGTTTAGCCCAGGCACTGGCTGGCTTTGTCGCGGCGGCCAACGAGGTTGGCCGTTGCGGCCAGGCCGCCAGTGTGCGTAGGGGTTTATAGGTTAGAATATTTTCTACATATTTGATCTACAGATATATCTTGTATATAAATAATATAAACAACTGTATTGTATTATATATTTTTTACTAAAAAACCATATTTTACTAAAAAATGTGTAATTATTGAATTTTGCAGTTTCAACACTTACTTTTTTCAGCCACGTATTTCAGCTTAACCCTTGGAGTAAATGGGTATTTTCATGGATGCATCTGTCTCTTTTGCAGGATTTTCGGCGACATCGACCTTAAAGTACTATAACTACGAAACTACTACACCAATCATAAAAAGAACAACTGCACAATGATTGCATTGAAATTTCGAATATAGAATATTGAAATATCATTTTGTAAAACAATTAGATAATTATGAATAAATATGAGAACGTCAAAGAAGTGAAAAAAACGCGGAACCAGATCTGGTCGTATCATACTCAACGGATAATTGTTTCAGAACCAGATTTGGTCGTATCATACTCAACGGGTTAACTACTGTAGAATGACACAACTACATTTGTAATAAACTTCCATTTGGTTATATGTGGCAAAATGTTACCACAAACTTCGCAACTGGTTTTGAAACTACCCATTCTCTTTTGAGCTACCCTGATTAGCAGCAGTTTATCTTCCAACTCTAGAAACTATTTATCAATCGAACAGACTTTTTGTCGGCTGTCGAAATTCAATGCCACCTTTTTTTTACAGGCAAATACTGTATGCCAGCGGATGGCGTGGCGTTGACAAAAAGAGACAAGCTACTGACGACGGATGAAATACTTCACTTAGCCGATATTTTTGTCAAACAGGGTGTTACAAAAATACGTCTAACTGGCGGAGAGCCTACTGTTAGAAAAGATATTGCACTTATAATTCGTAAGTAATTATCAATTAAGGAGAGAGAAATGGTTTTTTCATTTGATTTTTGGTGTTTACTCCTTGAGAATCTATTTCATTTAAAGCCCCCGGTATAAGAATTTGATGTATAGTAAAATCCAGCTTTAACAAAAAACGTTAATTTTATGTTAGTAAAGTTCCTAACAGGAGATCATAACTTCGATGAAATTTGCCAGCTTCCGAGCCAACCCATACTGACCATACATTTGTCGACTGTTCAAATGAGACAGATATCAAATCAGCAGATTGCAATCTGACAGAATCACACTCCAGTCGCTCGTCGGAGCTGACATACCCAAATTTTTTTTTTTTCAGAATCATTGAAATCCTTGCCAGGTCTCGAAGTAGTAGCGATGACAACAAATGGTCTAACATTGACGAGGCAGCTTGTGGGTCTACAGAAGGCTGGATTGGATATCATTAATATCTCTCTTGATACCCTGAAACCCGAGAAGTTTGAGCTGATGGCGAGGCGGAAGGTGAAGGAAGTTATTCTGAAAAAGATCATACTACAGCTCCTCCTAATAAAATATTAAAATGGAAGTTTCATTTTTAGGGCTTTGACAGAGCTATGGCGGGTATAGATCTTGCAATTCAACTGGGATATGCCCCCGTTAAAGTAAACTGCGTTGTGATGAAAGGTAAATCTTTACCATTTTTTAAAAATAAAATCAGTGATTATATGGGGTATTAGATTGCTCAATGCCATAGTACGTTTGGGCAACTCTTCTGCGGCAGTGACATGCTGGTGGCGCTAATAGCATTGTATGGTGAAACTAATAACAATTTATTTGGCCATCTATAATAACATTGATATTCTTTTATGAAGAGCTTTTTGATTATAAAAATCCATTATTTAACCTTCGGACGGATCCGCGTTTGCATCGTTTGACAGATACCCGTACGTAACCGGTTTGGTCGGACCCCATATATATAATATAAATACATAATATACATGATTAACAAGATTAATTACTAGGTAACAAGAGTGAATTCATGACAAAACGATATTGTTAGTATTTATTAACAAAATCGACCAAGAAGTTGCAGCGCAGTTTTTCGCGCATGAAGGCTGGCTTCCGAGCAGTTAATCAGTGATAAGGGGCTCTCTAAGAGTCAAGCATGCTTGATTCTCATAGCCTCGCGGGTTGGGAGGGGATCGTAAACCGCAGAAAATATGCAAATATTTTTTTACGTGACTTCTTTAACGTGACTTCCTGGTATAAACTACAAAATTAGGCAATTTTGGTAAATACGAAAAAAAAATATTTGCATATTTCCTGCGGTTTACGATCCCTTCCCAACCCGCGACGTGATGCTTGACAAGCATGCTTGATCGTCCAGAAAGCCCCTCACGGTAGAAACATAAAATTATTACTACCATCTATCACATTTTTATGTAGGCTGATTACATCACAGAAATAATACAAAGAGATTAGAATGCCAGATTAGAATGACAATGAGTCTATTTGAACTTGAAAGCGCCTAATTATTATGTATTGAAACCCGTATACCAAATTAAAAATGACATCTGTATGTAAATAAAATTTAAATAATAGATATGATTTTAAAATTGGTTTGATTATATTATTATTTTATTTTCATAAAGTATACCATACATGCGTGTTTAGAATGCCATCTATTGGGCTACTGAATATAGAAGATTAATCAATGTTTGAAGCTATGAGCATTGCATTTTATATTCAAATCCTAGCTGCCAAAACGTAGTACAGCATCGGGCAAACTTATCTTTATAAGCAATAATAAAACTAATAATATTTTTTATTATTTCTTTTTTTTTTGCTTTATAGGTTTTAATGATGATGAAATATGTGATTTTGTGAAATTTACTCAGGACAAGCCAGTGGATATTAGGTAGCCACATATACATTATTTAATCATTAATTATTATTTCATTTATTATATTTTATTACAAAAATAATATACATTTTAGATTTATTGAATACATGCCTTTCACCGGAAACAACTGGAACGATAAGACAATGATCAGTTATAGGGATATGGTCAGTACTATTAAAAAGGAGTGGCCGACGTTTACAGCGATGCCAAACAAGCCAAATGATACTTCAAAGGTATGAGAATTATTTTTAAAGACTTGGGCAATATTCGGCAAACAATATTGGCCTTCAATGCCAGAATGACTAGATAAAACTTGACGACTTTTGCATTCTTCCTCCAATGAAAGAAAATGTTGTATGACTAGATGCCAGAGATGCTGAAATTTTGTTAAAATGGCTTCCAGTATACACTTCCAGATCTTAATAACCTTGCTTGTTGGGGCTATTCAGAGGATAGTTCATGTCCTTTTTGTAGCAATACCCCTCGCACAGCGAGACATTCTAGCTGGCTGCAATAATGGTGGCCCATCAATAATGGTAAACTTACTGCCATGACAAAAGTCCTTGCGATTATTCGCGAGGTAATTAGCCTCTCAGCCTAGGTAATTAGGCTTGTGCCAATAAGGTTCTGACAGTACCCTCCAAACCTACAGTTTGTGCGGGATGGCTCTAATGGCAGAAACATTCCACTGCAAATTTCTCTATGATCAAGAAAGCTTCAGATTGGATTCTGGAAGTTGATTCGGTTTTTAAGCAGTATCAATTCCCCTGAAAGTGTTGGATCCACAGCCCTCCAGCCAGATATAACTCTTTACTCTCTATCTCGGAAGATAAACCTTATTGTAGAATTAACTGTTCCATGGGAATCAAATATCCCAAAAGACGAGTACAAATTAAATAAATACCATGATCTTGCAAATGCCATCACCCGGAATGGCTTAACTATTCACCTTCACCCGGTGGAAGTTGGCGCTCGAGGCCTGCCAGCGAAATCTCTGTTTCACCTCTTTAAAGATCTTTGTCTCTCCAGGAAAATAATCAACTCCTTCCTAGAAAAAATATCTAAAACTACCATTTACGGATCTCAAATTCTATGGCTTCAAAGGGGTAGTGAATGGGTTGGGTGGTAAGGTGACGCTCATGTTGCAAGACAGCTGTACTAAAACTAACATAGCTGATTGTTAGTCCGGAGTCCACCGCTCACTCCCCAGAAAAGTAACAATAGTATTATGATGGGCTCGACTCAGTTGGGTAAATTCCATGGCAGCTCCATTTGTAATTGGAAGGGTTACAGGAAATAACAATCAATGTCAACTATTTCAAAATTTTGGCATTAAAAAAAAAAATTGCAAGGGTATGAGTGAGAAAAAAATATATTTTGTCTGTAAACCAAACATATTAGAGCTTCTAAAAAAAATACATTTTACTTATTCCACCTTTGAAAACAAAAAAAAACTATAAAAGTAATATAATACTAAGAATATGTGAGTTTCTAAAAAAAAATACATTATACTTAAATTATACCTCCAGAAAAAAGCCAAAACGTGGAAGTCATATGCCTAGATCAGTATTTCCCATCACAATTCCTCCTCAGCGTCATTAAGGTGCCCCACCTCTGGATCTGATGGGAAAGATTGATCAATGTCCACCGTCACGCAGACTTCGATCGTTATTTCCTATCACAAAGGCAGGTTATGGTCTTTATAATAAAATAATACGATATTTTATTGTATAATAAATTGAAAATGATCATTCTTTCGAAAACCTATTCATGCTTCTATTCTTTTGGGAATAAGCCACAAGATGGCAATAGGATGTCATTTTCACAAAAAAAAAAATACTAATCGTTTATCCCCCGTAACCCTTCATTTATTATTGTCCTTTCCTCAGGCTTGGCATGTTCCTGGTTTTGCTGGCCAAGTGGGTTTCATCACGTCGATGTCCGAGCACTTTTGCGGTTCTTGTAATAGGATACGACTGACTGCGGATGGAAATTTGAAGGTATGGTAGGAAAATTTCGCTTTATTGTGTTAAAGAAATATTAAACTTTGAAATTGTCTTCCCTATTTTGTAGGTGTGTTTGTTTGGAAACACGGAAGTGAGTCTACGTGATGCTATGCGTAGCGGAGTGAGCCATGATGATCTTACCTGTATGATTTCCGCAGCTATATCGAGGAAGAAGAAACAACATGCTGGTAAGAATCTGTAGATAGGCAAAATTGCTATGATGAACTTTCAAAATCGAGTGTATTTATAACATTACATATTCATTGCAGTGGTTTCTATCTATCTAAATAGCAAATAAATCCGTCTCCTTATTTCAACATTTTTGGCTTACTTTTAATTCTAGAACTATAAAATTACATATTTAGAAAACATTTACTGGGATCCACTGCTATGAAGTATAATTTTCCATAGATTTGTATTCAAGCTTTGCTTTATATATTATGTTTATGTATACAGATTTTACTGGTGGAGGTTTTTGCCTGAAGATTTTTATAGTAGACAGCCGAGGAAGTATTAACGCTAGATGTGTAATTTTAAACTGCATAAATAGGCCAGTCAAAAAAGCCAAAAAAAGATGTTGGCTTTGCAAAAGGTCGGGTAATGTAGATTTTTGACAGGTTTATAAAGTTTGGGCTTCTATAGACTGTTTTCACCTTTCGCACCGCCATCTTGGCGTAATGGCAACCAAAATCAGTTTTTGCACAATGTCTCTTTTCCAGTATTTTGTAGAGTGAAATAGTCTTAGGGAATATTACAGAGGGGGAATTACACATTTACTCCTTAGTTAGTTAGTTTGTCTGGGCATTTTTCTCGCACTTGGCCTCTTGATTGGGCCGTTGTGCGTGGCTCATGTTTCTATTTATGTTTATGTTACTCCAGCCAACCCAGGCTGCCCCAGAAGGTTAGCAGCCTGTCTGGGTTGCTACAGGCCTCGAGGACAGATGCTGGAGATTGTAGTATTTTTGCCCGTTGCTCTGCCACGCTCCTGCATTCCATGAGCACATGATGTGGCGTTTCTTCTTCCTCCATGCATCCTCTGCATAGAGTGCTGTCTGTCACACCTATGGTAAACAGGTGTTTGTTTAGGGGACAGTGGCCTGTCATAGTACCTATGACAGGCCACGGATTTTGTCCCTTTTTAATCTGGTGAGGTTGCGGGCAAGTTTTTTAGACACTTCCGGAACCGCGTTCTTTGTTTGTCTGCATCCTGTGTTTTTTTTCCATTCTGTAAGGTGGGTTTCATCGGTGTTCCTGCGTAGCCATGTTTTTATTTGTGCCTGGGGTATGGGCATCAAGGGTTCCGGTCCATATACTATTTTCTTTGATCCCTTCTGGCCAGGTCGTCTGCCGCGTCGTTGCCCAGTGAGTCGCTGTGCCCTTTAATCCATTGCAGGGTCACTCTATTTGACCCTGCAATGGATTGAAGCGCATTGTGGCATTCCAGTACAAGGACAGAGGTTATAGTATTTTTTGCTAGCGCTTGTAGTACGGAGGCACTGTCGGAGACAGATTTCAAACTTAGGTCTCCGACATCTTTGGCTGCAACTGCCTGTGCCTATCTGGTGATGTCAATGCATTCTGCTTGGATCATTTACTCCTATAGGCTGTGGTTTCCAAGGCACGCATTAGATGCGCTGTGCAAGCGCATTTCAATCTCAGCACAGCGCTTGTCTTATGAGATTTCATTATAGTGGTTTCATAGACTGCTCATTAGATGTGTGCACATGAACTGCACGCGCAGTAGTAGCTGCATCATAAACCCACTGCTCTCGGAGCAGTCACTGCATAATAGACAATACGTACAATGGACGGTAGTGCAAGTAGTTCGACTTCCACAGCAAGTGGCAAGGGTAAATGTGTCTTTAAGTTCACTAATCAAGATGACGAAGAGGTTATTGAACTTGTAGCTGGCAACGAGATATTATAGAAGTTAAACCACCCTGACTACAAAAGCCTTTAAACGCTTCTTCAATTAGTACATTAATATCATTATCCATTTCTGTGTATAGCAGAAAAGCACACAACAACCTCTTCTTCCCACAAAACATTGTGAACTGCTGCTAAAACGATGTGACATTGTGTAGTATGCAGTGTATGAAACCACACAGCGTATGCTGCGTTGCGCACTAATTCTAAAACGCAGTGCATCTAATGCGCGCCTTGTAAACCACAGCCTTATCTGTTCCTTTAACTCATTTATTTGTTGTAGAGCATACTATGAAAAGAGATATTATGCAATAACTGATGTTGGCTGCCACATTTGGAGCATGTTGGGAAAGGGTGAAAACAATATATTATTCAGAAGCCAAGACTTTGTAACCCTCCGAAAAATCAGAACTACTCGAATTTTTGCAAGGTAAAGTCAAGGGATGCAAGCGATTACAAAACGACCAAACGATTATTGGCATTTTCTCGATTAATCAGAATCGTCGATTGTTGTCCCGATTATTTAGCGATCTCCAGCAGCAAAAATATAAAAAAAAAGCTAAAAAAAACACTGAAAAATCTTATAAAAATCAAAATTTTCAAGCATGCTAGTATAATAAGAAATTGACAAGTTTCCTGTGAACTGCTAGGCGTCACCCAATTAACTGCGAAGCTCTAACCCATAACCAATATTAATGAAGTAATAGCCATTACCCGAATCTCAAGAAAATTGCACAATAATATATGTCCCAATTAAACTCAATAGCATCTGAGAGACTATACTTTACTACACTTGCTCAAAGGCTCTTTTCCTTCATAGCACAACTATAATAAAATAGGAATAAAACTTACGAAAGGAAAAAATGTTGAACTAATTTACTAATAAATATGGGACGAAAGGAAATGGAAAAATAGTTTACATACCTATATATGCATCTTTAAAATTCATTTAGATGAAGTTAATTAGAATGAGATGAATTAAATTTAGTTGAAATTACTTATTTTTTATTTTTATAGTTAGGTATTTCTAAGTATATTTTTGATTTTTCTAGCATATATTATTATTAAATATCAAAATCAGTAAGCCTACCTTGGTGCGGGCATGGCCTAGTCAGGTTGGCTTAGAAATTTAAAAAAATGTAAATGATACTATGTATATTAATTAATTAAATAAGTAAGTTTCCAACAGCTGGACTTATCAAATGTGATTTAAGTGATTAAAGAAATAGGCTGTCGTCCAATAACTAAGAAATGTTTGAATTTGAAATAAAAATTGCATTTTAACCCCTCCTCTCGCGAAGTAAAAATTTAGCTATCACTTTTGCGCGCGACATATTCGCGCGAAAAATCGACGCGAGTCGACGACCTTGATACAAACGACCATAACTTGTAAACCACTACACCGATTATAAAAAGAATAACTGTAAAATGACCGCATTGAAATTTGAAATATAAAACATTATAACTTTATCTCGTAAAACAATTAAGATAATAATGAATAAATATTACAAAATTGGCGAACTAAAAAAACTCGCCTATAAAATCATTTCGATTTTTTTGGCACAAAATACGTAAAATATGCAAAAATTGTAAATACAGTCATGTTCTTTATTAAATGCTTTACCATAACCATATTTTATTTGACTTATTTGGATACACAAAAATTTATTTATTCAGCCAAGAAAAAATTTATGTATTCTCGTAAAAAAAAAAAAATATTTTTAATTTGTGACTCCTTATGGTATTTTTTTATATGAAATTCTTTCAAAATAACTTTATTACTACATCACACTTCTTAGAAATCACACCAGAACTTTGAGCTTTGTCTGATATTACAGAAAAATCTAAAGTTTTGAGAGTTTGCGTCCAAAACTTAATAATAAACTTTGAATGCTCATAATATAAAATTCGTTAGATTTTTTCAATTATATTGTCTCATTATAAACTTATTATATGTCTAATAACTAATTACTATACTCCAAAGAGTCACATTTCATCGAAAAACTATGGAAAATCGCACTTAATTCTCTCATAGTAATTATCAAAACAAGTTTCTTTGCGCGAGTCATATTAGAAAACAACATATAATGTTCAAAATACGCCTAATTATGTGATAACTTAGGATGTAAATGAAGCAATACCTATTTTGTTAGTAAATTAAAGCGACATTACGTCATATTTCGCGATATATCGGGATATTTCACAAACATTACAAAATAAAAACGACCATTTTTTCGCGAGGGGTTTGTCGTCGCCGAAGTCTTTTGTTTAAAAATTCGTGAAAAACAGCAAATGGACTATCTCAAATGACTAATCCTCATTCCAAAACTACTTAAAATGCAAATTACTCACTGTTCTCCAGTAAATAACACTCAAACACTGCACAAACACCATTTTTATCACCCATTTCGCGGAAACGTAAGCGGCCGTGTTGGTTGCCGGCGGACACTAGCGTTTGACGTCTATGCTCACTTTTTAAATCGTCCTTCGATATTGCCAGACGGAAATCTTGAATTAAAGATATTTTGGCCATATCGTAGCGCCCTCAGAAAGTATATATATAGTACGGCGTGTCGAATTGTAAATTGCATTTTTCGCAGCGGCGAGCGTTTGGTCCCGTATACAACGTTACGGAGTGTTAGGCGGCCGACATTTGGTCCGCCAGGGGATGTTACGGAGCGACCGGGTTAAACGTTAACTAAATGATTTTACTAAGCAATTGCCTAATCAACCTTTAATGACTATTTTTTAATGGAATAAGTGGGTTAGTAACACAATTATATTTAGATTCCTTACATAGGTATAAATATTACCGCACATATGTTATCTACTTTGCAACGGCTATATGTTGCACAGTTGTATGCATGATGAATGAAACGTATCAGAATTATGAATAATCTGCGTCGTAATTATTTTTTTTAATAATCAGAATCGGTATCAATAATTGTTGCATCCCTACTAAAATCGCTATTTTGACTGGATAACAATATGATTGCAAAAAATATCACAGCTACTAGCTTTTCACACTTCCAAAACTAGTAAAATGCATCCCAATACGTTATTATATTTCTAGGCATGCTGAATCTTTCTCAAATGGAGAATCGTCCAATGATTCTTATTGGCGGATAACAATTATTTCTAAATGTATGTACCGACAATATTTTTGTGTGCTTCCTCTTACCTTTTCGGTTATAGTAGTATTTAATTTCTATCCTATTATTGGGTCTATTGGGTCATTACCTATGATGTTGCTGTTCTATAAAAGAGTTTTAATGCCAAACATTTTATATCAAAAATATATATTTAATTGATAGAAATACTGACTTCTATTATCTATGCAGATTTTCCATTTTAATGGGAGTTGCTTAATTCATCTGCTGTATAACTCTCGTTGACAGGAATCAATGAATGCTTTGAAGGCATTTTTCACCGACTCTTCAAGTTAAAAAATTATCTGAATTCTGAAAAAAAAACTATTGGAGCAAGGTCTGGCAAGTGTGGTGGGTGACCAAGGGTCTCTAGTCGCAACTCCTGCAGCTTTGCGACTGTTTGCAGTGAAATCTGTGGTTATACATTGTCATGCAGAAACAGTGGCGATGAGCGATTGACCAGGCTCGGCTATTTAATCTGAAGCTTCTCCATCATTGCTTGCAGTTCTTAACTAGACTCATTTACGGTAACTGTATAGCCAGACTGCAAGAAGCTGTAATAGAAATCACCGGCACAGGATCTCGTATTTGACAATAATGCAAATTTTCAATTTTACCATGGTTGCACAAACAAAAATATTTGAGCAGAAACAAACGACGGAAAGAAATAAACAGCTGATTCTTAAAAAAGAATAACATGGCTTTGAATCTAAATTTATTTGAATTTGAAATTCCAACTCAAACCCAAGTTATCCATGTTCAAAATGGCCAATGTGAAAAAACAGCAATTACATATGAAAGGACCCAATAATATGCTCATTTTTAATTGCTTAGTTTATTATTTTTTTTATTATTTTATTTAAAGCTTGATTTTGGGGTGCAAAGGAGAATGCTACTTTTTATACGACCCCTGGGCCCAGGCCCACTGACTGATAAGCTTGAGAGTGGCATATGCAGGGGAGTTTTATTTAACTGGCATCCTTCAAGATGACTAAGTAGATAGAAATAAGCTTTTGATTTAAAAAAAAAAAAAGGTAATTTATTAGTAGATAAAATATTGCTCATAAACAATATTAGCGATATTTTGCCTACCGCTAAATGGCGCATCGTGCTTTTATACTAATTTTCAAAAAAAATACAAAAAAATATTTTCCCACAATTTTTTAACAGGAGTTGCTTACTTGCTCGTACTGATTCACTCCCTTCAAGGATGCCAGTTAATTAAAAGTCATCATGTATATTCGTATTTAAGAATATTTTAGGTATATTTAGAAACTAAATTTCACTTCTAATATCTTAGTGGTATTTGAGTTTTATATTTTTCAATTCTGTCTGTTAAAAAATATTATTATTATCTCATTATTACTGCTTCTATCTTCTTCTATCAGCTTATTGCACAAAATATAAAAAATATACAGTAAAATAAAAGTGATACAGCACGAAATGAAAGCCAAACAACAACTGATGACCTATTTGGCACCCGCCGCATGAGTCAATTGCAGCGCTTCGTCCCGCATCTCAAGCGATTCACCAAGTAAAACCAACCACAATTGACATATATTGCCGTATAGAACTTTTTACCCACAAGGAATTAAGAAGAGCTGTCCTATAAGTAATTATAATACATAAAAAGATCTCATATGACATGGTTTATTGTTATTGGAGGGTGGGCACAAAGAGTGGCGTTCTCCTTTTACCATTTTTGTATCTTGACATGCCATGAGGTTTTGGCAATATCGACGTAAATAAACGAAAATCATGTTTTCAGGAAAAACTACGTTAAAACACCGCAGCTGCACAACTGAAACCAATAGCATACTATCCAACAAGATTTCTCAGCTGATCGCCGCTTCATCGAGCTCAACCGTACCGAATCTCCGACATTACTGCACATCTCCGAATCTCAGTCATGTCGACGACAGCGGAAAAGCGCAAATGGTCGACGTCTCCGACAAAAAGGCGAGCCAACGCACCGCGCGAGCGGCCGCCACCGTCAAAATAGGGGCGCAAATCGAGAAGCTCATACGGGAAAACAATTTAAAGAAAGGGGACGTATTGTCGGTCGCTCAGCTAGCCGGGATAATGGCGGCGAAACGCACGTCCGAATTGATACCGCTTTGCCACAACATCTTGCTGACTTGCGTTGCGGTCAATCTGGAGCTGGCGGACGGGGAGATTTTAGTGACTTGCGACGTCAACTGCGATGGCAAAACTGGCGTTGAAATGGAGGCTTTGACAGGGGCGACCGTCGCCGCATTGACAGTTTACGACATGTGTAAAGCAGTGTCTCATAATATAACCATAGAAAAGGTGCGATTAGTAATGAAGAAAGGCGGTAAGAAGAACTTTAAATACAATACCGAGCCGCTCGATAGCCCAGAGCCGTTTTATCCGACGTATGTATGATTGTGCAGTTTCAGTTTGAAACGATATTGATATCGATATATGGCAATATTCAGACAACAGTGAATGAATGCAATTCTAATATTATGTCTTCCGAATATTTCAGAAGTTGTTGATCTTGGTGCTTTCGAAATTTGTATAAAATATAGTTTCTTATAATAATATACATTCCACTAAATTAGTAAATCGTAGTGAATAATTTTTATGTGATAAAAGCTTGAATGAGTCTGACGCAAATTACTAGCAACTAGTAGATTACTATAATTGCCCGTTCCTGATATTGGGCATGTTGAAATATTTTGCATACTTTTGTACGTGTTGTTGAAATAAAAAAAAATGTTTTACGGGACATGTTTATTTTATTTTTATTCCAAACTCCATAAAAATGAAGGTTAAGTATTTTTATACTTCATCTTTCAAAGGTTGACAATTCTGTCGCAAACCGAAAAAGCTCATCGAAAGCATTGATTATATATCATATTAGATTGCTCATTACATGGTACGATTTGGCAACCCTTCTGCGCCGTCGAAACGCAGGTGGCGCTGATAGCATTTATGGCTAAACTAATAGCAATTTATAAGTAACACATAATAAATGGTTTTCTATAAAGCACTGATTGATTATAAAAAAAACCAATAATTTAACCAATGATGATGAAATTCAATTTTGGTACTATCTATCGCATTTTTTATATAGACTGTAAACATTACAGTAATAATACTAAGAGATAGAATGCCATTATTAGTCTATCTGATAAACATTAGAGTGCGAAATTATTATGTAGTGTAACCTGTATACCAAATTAAAAACTGTCATTTTTATATAAATAATATTAAAATAATAAAGCTAGGGCTTCATAAATCATCTAAAGTTCGCCGCCATACTGGTATGCCGGTCCCACACATTCGCACGAATACACAAATGAATATCCAAAGTCTTTGCCATATTCTGAATTGTGTCAGTTTTTCAACGGACATCAAAGCCAAACCTCGAACCTTTGTGTAGTCTCCTACACATTCGCGCATCAGTTGCACACACGATTGCGAACGTAACGCTCGTTTCGACAGTCGCGCCTGCAGTGTGCGTATGAACAATCCACGGGACAGAACAACCGGATTTTGGATTGGAATAACAACATGTTGGTGTTCATACAGAGCGAACCTACCATATAGAATCCTAAATGAAATCTCATATTGCAAGCAAGACTGAGGCATTTGTGAACAATGTAGGAGGGATTGTGAATGAGTATGAGAATAACATTGCATATTCGCTGAATATACGAGCGAATAAACACTGCGTATTCGCTGATGGCCCTTCACATGCGTAAAAACATTCATACAATGTACAAATATTTTCTCGCATGTGAGTGACCACGTATATAGCATACCATGAACTACGCCATATTGAACATAATAGAAGATTAATCAATTGTTAGAGCTGCCATCCACAGGTTGCGTTTTGTAGTAAAATCCTGGTTGCCAAATCTTAGTATGACGTTAAGCAATCTAATATGCTATATAATCAATGTCAAAAGTAACGAAACTAGCGAGCGTGTATCGAGTTACACACATTCATCATTCGTTAGTCGTGTTAAAAAGCCGGGTTATAAAAATATTATACAGCTAGTTATCGGAGACGAGAACGTTTGATTTCGCACCAGCCGGTGCTTCTTTTTCTTCCTGCGGTGGTTCGTCCTGACCGCGGATCCGTATGTTGTGCGTTTCCTTATATTCGTTTATTTCTACGCCTTTCTTCGTCAATTGTTCGGTTAAAGCAGCAATGACTTTCGTTAACTGATCGCGGTTGTTCTTCAAAACCGGCATGACATCCTTCACGGTCCGCTCGCAGAGAACGCCGCCGATCATCCGAAAACACTTCCGGTCCTCGTTAACTTGTTGCAGCGTGTCGATCACGATTCTAAACACAGAAAACCGCAATTAAAACCGTTCTAAATAGTGTATAAATATACGAAAAGTGCGTACTTGTGCTCGTTGAGATCCATTTCTAGTTCGGACAATTTGTTGGCTAGGTTTCTTTGTTCGTTTCGCAGCGTCTGAAATCCGGCGAATATCTCCTCGTTTGTCTTCGGCTTGTTTGCCTTTTGCGATTTTGCAGCCATTTCAAACGAGTGTTTATATTTAAAACCGTAATTAAATACTATAACCTACAAATCTAGCAAGTTGGCCACCGTCGCCACAAAATGACAGCTCGCTTTTGTTTGGTGTGGACATGCGCAAAAAAAACGTGACGTTATGCTCGTTTACACTGGCTTAGTACTTGTCAAGTAGCACTTGTCGAGTGATCGTGAGAAGTAACCACACGTTGGTATTAGCAGAAAGATGTTAGTGGCCACTGGGCCGACATCCGTTGGATATGGAACACCACCGCCGCTTTATTTTGAGCAAACACTATGCAAACATTAATTTATCAACGTTGAGAGAAACATGACGAGAGAAACGAGTGCGGATTGGATTGAAATGCATAGGATTGAAATTCCTCGATGAATTTTTAGTGGTTTCGGAATCCATCATCTTGCCGACATAATCACATCAACTTGGCAAATATCATGTAAACACACACTTGTGTTCACTTGACGTTTCGATTGATCACTAACCATTGCCGCGTTAGTTCACATGAGTCAGAAAGCGACAATCGCTTAGTAATATGTGGTCGAGGTAGTCGCTTGTCGCTTAGTAAATAGGATCGGATTCTATTCACTTGCACTAGCAGTTTCACTAATGCCGCCTACACACGTTGGCGAATGTTCGTGTCCCAAGTGGGTGTAAACAATTTATACTCTTTATTGTGAAAATGTCACAATGGGCGGGTTTATTGTCATATGACAATCTCTTACAACCAACCCTGACGTGTTATATGTATGTGTGCGTGTAACATGTCTGTAAGTGTGTGTCTAGTTATTGCATTCGATCGACAGAATTGAAAATGCAATTCCGTTAATTTGATCCCAACGGAAAATGGTGACCCAGCCGGGAATCGAACCCGGGACCCTTTAGTGTAAACAATTATTAGGAAACATAATATATGAAAAACTCCTATAGCAGATATACTAACGTCACCGTACCAAATATGAGCTGTGGTTGTCAGCCTGCGAGCCGCGCTTGCGCACTCTGCGCACCCCTTCTAATTTTGACAGCTCCGAGCTGTCAGCTGTCTGTCTCTTTTTTTCTTTGAAAATCCGCATCTTATACGTTACCTAATCTGTAACACGAACATTCGCCAGCGTGTGGAAGCGGCATTGTACTAAGCACTAAAGTGCTGAATGGTGGTAAGCTAAAGGTGGGTATCCATTATAGCGCATAAACTCTGCTCCGCGCACGTGAACTGCTCAAATGAAGACGGTTCGCGCATCAACGAACAACGAGTGCTCCGTCCGCAGTTGTCATTCGAACATAAGCGTATACAACATTTCATTGCTGTGCTATTGACCATTGAGGGGTCACCTCGTCGGGAGCCAACCCTAGGTGCAGCAGCCATGTCATGGTCAAGTTTAGAACCGGCTATCATAATTGAATTTGGATACAAAATTGTGTGTCGGTGCTGTTAACCGTGGAAGAGTATCCTCGTCGGGAGCCGATCCTGGCTGTAGAATTAGATGGTGAACGGTTTCGTGCAGCTTGGGCCACAAAATCCACTTTGTTCTCGGATCGGCTCTACTCACGATTCAGTTCCTATTCAGAAGCCTCCTCGTGTGGAAGGCTACCTTACCTCGGGTAAGACTCTCGTGTCTCAAGCCTCAGAGCTGGTGGACCGGTTTCTCCCAGCGGGATTGCATCCCGGCGCCACTGGACGGTTTGCTCACCGTGCGGCGAAGCCTATCGGTTGTGCATTGTGACTAATTGCTGAAGGAGTCTGGAGACTATAGAAATACACTGTCTCCTAAGCAGCGGGGGTGGATGTTGAGCTGTTGTCAAGCCACTCTTGAAGTGACCTTAGGCCACTCGATCCCGTGTGGCACTACGGGCAAAGAACGCCCAGGTCCGCGATAAATTCTAATTGAATTACCGCTGTAATACAACAGGTAGAGGTCGCGTAAACGACTTCGGACCCGTAGCCAGTCGGGAGGACGGAGTATCCTGAAGGTTAATTCCAGACGGACCAAAACTGGTAGTTAGGAGGCAAGGCTGCCCGCTGGTCACCTTTCCCGGTGCCTCGCCGCAAGGCGTCGGACTCTAACGGGCTGATTGCGAGCTAGACAGTAGATTGTCTTGTCTCTAAGTCTTCTACGCTCATCCCAAGGTTGAAATAATGGTTATATATCGTTATATACCAGCCTGGGGTGACGGGTTCACCCGTTGTAGTCAAGACCGCCCTACTGTAGAATTAGGTCATGCTCACAATGAAAATGCATTGTCATCGGAACTGAACCAACGTGTAAAATTTCAACTTTATAGTATAAGAGGAAGTGGTTCTAATTCAGCTTGCAAAATTTGACCTAAACAAACATACATCGCAAAGTAAATAAAAGCTTGTAAAAATACGTTATGCGTTTATTGCGGCTTCCGTAGTTACTTTAACGTCCGCCATGCTTGTAGGCAAATATCTTGTAGGCTCATGACTAACTAGCGCGACTAACTAGCTCATGACTAAAAGCGCGCGCAAGCGTGTGGATCGTCGATGTCTGACTTGCCTGCACTTGCCAAGCATTTGTACAAACGAGTTGTGGCAAGTCTGTGGATGCAGCATTAGTTTTGGGAGCGAAAACCTGTAATTATAAAAAGTACTTCGAGAGTCGTCATGATAAATAATGATAATGCTTTCCCCTGAAATATTCCACAATATTCTTTTATAAACGTTGTGTCCAAAAAATCTTATTTGTTTTTATTATTGAGCGAATTACTTTTATTACCAATTTAGCGAATTATTATTCATTGTCGCTGGGATCCGCGCTCTTTTTTGAACGGGTCCCATCAAACTTGCAGAAGGCAAATTTGTAGACGGCAATCTTGCAGACGGCATTCTTGCAGGCGGCAGTTTTGCAGAAGGCAATCTTGCAGAAGGCAGTTTTGCAAATGTCAAAATGACCTAACCTAACCTAACAGAAAAACTTAAAACATTTTTTTTAATGTTTAGTTTGATGTATAAAAGTCATCCACTACAAGGATGCCGGTAATTAATGTCACTTCGATTTTAGGGAAAGAAAAACCTAACCTAACCTAACCTAGCAGAAAAACTTAAAAACTGTACTGAAGGTTGCCGCCTGCAAGGTTGCCGCCTGCAAGGTTGCCTCCTGCAAATCTGCCCTCAACAAATTTGGAACTGTCAAAAGTGACATTTGTGCAAAATTGCCGCATGCAAAACTGGCGCCCCCCTTTTGAACGACAAAACTCTGGCAACCATGGCAACCATCAACGCAGCCAACTTGAGCAACGCTATATTTTGACAGCTGCAGCGAGCTGTCTTTCAGTTTTTTGCAAAATCGGATCCGAGTTCGTATCTTTCAGCAATGGAAAAATCAGTGATATAGTGTATTTTCTCTCGTTTTATAACGTTTATTATTATATTTAACAATGGTTTCTTTTACCGCGCGAACCAGTGGTGTGTTTTTTAAAAGCGCTTCAGCTCGAACGTTGAATAATTATAGAAACTTTTTCATCGGGTTCTTCTTATTCCTAATAGTGACTATATTTTACATAGTGTTTCATTTAATTCCTTCGACTAAGAAGCGGAATCAGTTCGGTCATCTTCAGCTAGACGACTATGAATACATGCCAGAAGTGTTCGTCGACGACGAATCTCCAGTGTCTGATTATAGGAACAAGGAATGCACATATTGGGACTGTTTTAATGTCTATCGATGCAGCGATTCGGGAACCAATCGGATGTCGGTGTACGTTTACCCATTTAAGAAATACACAGATTCGAAAGGAAACAGCATCGGCGGCGTTATGTCCAGGGAGTTTTATTATTTATTAAAAACAATTATCAAGAGCAAGTATTATACTCCGAATCCGGAAGACGCATGTATTCTAGTGCCGAGTATCGATTTATTAAATCAGAACAGGATTCCATTGAAGTTGACATCACAGGTGCTTCAGTCTTTACCCTAGTAAGTAAGTCGTAATATTTTTTGTTTTATTTCCGATCCCGTTGTCTGCAAAGTCTGTTTGCGAACGACTACGGTATTTATTAGGTATGGCTAACAGTTCTACATTGTTGATTTTTTTTACAACACCCGTCTATATTCACCATGCTGATTCCGAAACTGCAATAATATTTTGTCGAACGCCTATATGGTGGTAGGTTGGGTTAGTTTTTATTAAACCTCCATAAAAACTAATTTAAAAATAATAAAAAAAAACAAACAAACAATTTTCTATTAGATTTAGCAATAAAATGATCGAATTTAATAGTCTGTTAAATAGGCGAGGTAGCAATACCTAATATATTCCACGAGCCCCCCCCCTCCCGCCCGGGGGTTCTCTTGAAAATATCATTGTTTGCAATCGCCTTTAATTGAGATGGCAATTTATTAAAGAGTTTAAGGCCTATGTAGAGGCTAGTCACCTGGAACTTGGCCGTATGTGGTGTATGGGTTGTATTAGGGACCTTGGATTAAAAACTTCGATTTCCTAAGAAATACCGTAACTTATATTTCTAGTCATTTACCAAATTGCAAAATGCTTCATATCAAAGCGTCATCTTTAGGCTTAATTATCAGTCCGTCATTTCGTTGAAGTGTCAACAGCGGTAATTTTGTTAGCTTCGAAGATGTCAAAATTTGAGCCAACAAAACGTAATTTGTGGGAAGCATTGCTTTTCTGCTATCATATACGGTCGCATATACGGTCAATATCCCTATTTTTTTTAAGCTTTCACAACATGACTGCCGTGGACCATGACCCACTATTGCATGTATGGCTATTTTCTGGAGAGTGTAGATGTACAATGCACTGTAGATGTGTTTTGCAGTACACCATAAAAGAATACCATAGAGCAGGTGTGACAACAGCGCGTAATAGGCCGATATTACCTCAGTTCTCTCCATACATCTCCTGATGCGTAATAGAGCATAGCAGGCTGACGATAGTTTCGACTTAACAAGCTCTGTAGATTACATGACATCTTTTGATCCAGAAGTAGTCCGAGGAATTTAACCGATTCCGCAAATTCAACCGGGTAGTTAACTTTTAGAGATGATGGCTTGTTATTAAAATTGAAAATAACAGTTTTAGACATATTTAGAGAAAACAATAGTCTGATGCGTGTCATCTGTAGCGAAATAACTAGAACTTTTTTTCTTATTTGGCAACGCGAGTAGCAGGAGTTGTTCTTAGTCCGAACTCATACTCAGGCTGGACCGCTCACATAAAGATATTGCATCCTACTTGGAGGACCTATTATCGCCAGACCATCGCGACAGACCGGACTGTTTCCTCTATCTGTCTTGGTCTTTAATCCTGGTTTTCTTTTACACAATTCAAAAATTTATAAAAACCAAAACTTAATCTTTGCTGCTTTCATCCATTATGAAACTGAAGCTTGTGCGAGTAAATTCAAAACTTCCGAGATTCCAGTAGTAATACCTAAAGATACACTAGATTTTGCAGAGAATGTCATGGTTTAATAAAAATTTATTTTGATTGAATATTGATAATACTGTATTATTGCAATTTATAATGGTTGCCTGCTTTGACCCTTAGAAAGCTAGCCATGGTATTGAAACTCACGACGGGATGTATTTTTAATTTGTAGGGCTTGTTAGTGCACGCATACTAATGTATAATGGTGGCTTATTCAATGAAAGCGACTTTTTTCGCATATAATTACATAATTGCATAAATACAGAGATCGGCCGCCTGCGTGTTGTCGCATTGAAAAAACCACCGATCGGTGGTATTAGCATTCCAGCGGTTAAACTGAAAGGCATTTAACTAAAATTTTATTTAAAAGGCATTTAAATATTACTGCATACTTCGAAAGTATCAGGAATATTATGACACATGTATTACAAAGGACATTATTGGGCTTGATGGATTCACTAAAATAAACTTCTGGAACACATGTCCCTTAACTGAAAATAATGATTATGTTATAAATTTCAGTTGGAACAATGGCGAGAACCATCTTATTTTCAACATGCTCCCAGGAGCACCACCGATGTATAACACCGTTCTTGATCTTCCAACGGCAAATGCGGTGATAGCAGGCGCCGGCTTCGATTCCTGGACCTTCCGCGAAGACTTCGATGTCTCTCTCCCGATGTTCAGCCCCGAAGCCACGACCCTAAACTTAACGCAGCCTCCAGTGAAAAAAATCACTATCCTTTCTCCTCAATTTAACATTCTGGACGAGCATTATGTTGAGTTGAAAAAACTCGCCGATGCAAAAGAATTGACCTTACTAATTGACTGTAAGACGGATGAGGAAACGGCGACGAATTACGACATGCGATGCGACTACAAAACGGGCGTTCAGTACGCTTACCCGGACGTAATGAAACAAGCGACGTTCTGCATCGTTATTAGAAGCGTACGTCTCGCGCAGTCCTATCTACTCGACGCATTAGCCGCTGGTTGCATACCGATTATAATTGCCGATACGGCAATTACGCCATTTTTCCCGCTGATCGATTGGCACAGAACTGCCTTGTTCATCTACGAGGATTACATTCACACAATTCCAGAAATCGCTAGAAACGTGTCCATCGAGAGGAAAGATGAAATGCTGAAACAAACGCGATGGCTTTACGACAGATACTTTTCATCGATGGAGAAAATTACGAAAACTGCTTTGGATATCATTAATGAGAGGTTGTTCGTTTTAACTGAGAAGTCGTATGAAGATTGGAATATTCCTCCGTGGGTGGTAGGTGTCATTTGTGTTTATAAGCGATGACAAATTTACAATGGCGAGCAACAAAATTTAAACACTTGGCTTGGCTTTGCTTTCATCTATTTGAGGAACTCTGTTTTTTTTATTATTTAAATCAAATAATGCAGAGCGCTAATTTATTATTATTATTATTATTATATTATAAAGTAATGGGCAGGCAGCATTACTGCTGGTGAGTCTACATCACAATTATTATTATTACTTAACTCTTGGAGTAAATGGGTATTTTCATGGATGCATCTGTCTCTTTTGCAGGATTTTCGGCGACATCGACCTTAAAGTACTATAACTACGAAACTACTACACCAATCATAAAAAGAACAACTGCACAATACGACCAAATCTGGTTGTGAAACCATTATCCGTTGAGTATGATACGACCGACCTTCCGCGTTTTTTTCACTTTGACGTTCTCATATTTATTCATAATTATCTAATTGTTTTACAAAATGATATTTCAATATTCTATATTCGAAATTTCAATGCAATCATTGTGCAGTTGTTCTTTTTATGATTGGTGTAGTAGTTTCGTAGTTATAGTACTTTAAGGTCGATGTCGCCGAAAATCCTGCAAAAGAGACAGATGCATCCATGAAAATACCCATTTACTCCAAGGGTTAAATGTGGTCTTCAAAACAAGTATCGGAATTCCATTATATAATCGGCATTAAAATTGAACATACAATTCCGTTATATAGAGTGAGACAAATAGAATAGAATAGACTTTTCTTTTACAATCGATACACTGGAACACTGGAAATCTGGTAACACTGGAAATCCTGGGACAGCCTGGGTTGGCTGGAGTAACATAAATGGAAACATGAGCCACGCACAACGGCCCAATCAAGAGGCCAAGTGCGGGAAAAAGCCCAGTCAAACTAACTAACTAACTAACACTGGAAATTCCAATTGTTTCAATTTTGTTGCTCGCCAGTAACATGTAAATGAAATCGAAGACTATCGCAGATTTTTGACATTTTAAATATAATAAAACAATTTTACCTTATGGACTTTATAGCAGGGTGCTACAAACTTCATGTGGTAAATTCGTTTTATCCTATTTATGACATGTAAATGAACAAACATTAATTAATAATTCTATTTCAGTATGTCGATCGAAATCCCTTATTCTTGCCGATCACGGCTCAAAAGGCACCAGGTTTTACAGCTGTTATTCTGACATACGATCGACTGGAAAGTTTATATACTCTGATAAATAAATTGTCGAAAACGCCGAGTTTGTCAAAAATAATCGTCGTATGGAATAATCAAAAGAAGGACCCGCCTCCTAGTAAGTACTACCAAATTTGTCATTTGCTGTAATTGTTGTTGGTGGGATCGAGCAATCTGCAGCCCTATTATATTCCGAACGATTGCTTCATGCGGTTTAACCAAGCTCTCATTTTTTTCTACCCTTATCGGAGAATAGGCAAACTTCTGACTCACTTTTCTGGGTCGCTGCGATTCGTTACTTCAAGATGTAGTAAAAAGTAATCCATTATTTTTCCAATAGATGGCTACAGTAATCTGTATCTTGCGTTGTTTAAGTCCGATCAGGTTACACTAGATGGCGTTAGATAGATGAGATTTCGTTCTCAAAAAATTCTGTAGCAGTTTTGTTACTGGTTAACTAAGTTTTGTTTGAGTGCGCGTTAAAAATAGACACCAGCAGAGAGAAAAATACGCCATATTTTACAATTTCTCTTCGATAAAGGCGAAAACGCAAGTCAGGCGGCTGAAAATTTGAATAGTGTTTATGTTCCTGATACTGTAACAGGCAATCATGCGCAATTTTGATTTTGTCTATTCCGTTCCGCTAATTTCGATATCAAATATGCACCACGCTCTGGAAGGCCAATTGATGAAAATGTTGATAAAACCGTGAAAATCATCAAGCCTGACTGTCATGTAAGAGCTGTTTCGATTTGACAGGAGCTAAACATTGCATAAACATCCATTTGGGATCATTTGGATTAGGCTGGGTACATAAAGAAGCTCGATGTGTGGATGTATGGATGTATGGGTGAATGCAAAATAACCTCATGGACCGAATTTTCATCTGGGAATCGCTGCTGAATCGCCACAAAATTGACCCATTTTTAAAGCGGATGGTGGCTGGTGATGAAAAGTAAAAAATTGTGGCTTCTGTAAGAGAGGCATATTGGAATTACCTTCAAAATGGCAACAAGTTATCGAACGAAACGCCGCTTTTTTGACCTTAATCGGATCATTCTATCTATGCTGAATAAAACCTTCAATTTCATGCAAAAATAACGGATTACTTTTTACTACGCCTAATATATGTTATTAGATTGTAGCCTCCTACTACAACTGTCTGACTTTCCATGTTAAAACGCAAGAATGGACTACCCGCTCTATACCATATTCAATTGGACTATTTCAGGGCTGTTGCCTCTCCCCGACGATTTTTAATATAGTTTTTAATATACTGCTGGAAAGCCTGACCCAGTTTGACAGGAAGTGGGGCTACCGTTTTAAAACAGACGGCCAATACACCTCGTCGTGCCTCGCTTTTGCCGACGACCTAACTTTCATCACCAGAAGCCCCAAGCAGCTTTCCCTGCTATTACAGAAAGTGGAGCTTTTCTGCGACTGTTCAGGCTGTATAAAAGTGAAGCCCTCCAAATGTTTTTGCCTTGGACTCGCCCGTATGGGCACAAAATTTACATCCTATGACCTCAAATTGGTCTATAAGGGCTCTAATATCTCCCTTATAGACCCAAACAATCATTTCAAATTCCTCGGCAGAAAAATCACCCATCAGGGAAAATACGTCTCGGGCGATCATGTTATAGAGCATTTCAAAAGTTGCCTGGCGAAAATAGATGCCTTGCTAATTTCTGGCCCTCGTAAGGCCTGGATCTATGACAATTATCTAACGTCACATTTGTCATGGCCCTTTCTTATTTACGATTTTACCAAAACCCAACTGTCCCGTCTAGATGCGCTGGTGACAGCTAGTTTAAAATCCTGGCTGTCCTTAGCCAAACCAGCTGACCCCTCGACTCTCTTCAGGTCCAAACAAAATTTTGGGCTAGCGCTTAAACTGCCCTCTCTGCTCTACGCCAACTCCAGAATAACCAAAAATTCGATTCTGTGCAATTCCAAAGATCCGGCAATATCGAAGCACGTAATAAGTGGCCGTAGTGATTCAAATGATCTACAAGCCCGCGTAGACTTCCACAAAAAGTTCCTTACTGGAATCAGCCAAAATGGCACTGGTCTGGGGTATGGCAGTACAATCACGAGCGACGTGGACTTGAAGAAGTCTCTTTTGCGGGGAGATTACGACAGCAAGAGTATGGCTCATGCTATTGGCCTTCAATGCCAGAATGATTGGACAACAATTGGGGACTTTTGCATTCCGCCTCCAATGCACTGGAAGGTAATGCTCTATGACTGGACGCCAGAGATGCTGAAATTTTATTTGAATGCCTTTCAGCATACACTTCCAGACCCCAGTAACCTCGCTCGTTGGAGTTTTGCCGAGGATAGTTCTTGTCCCCTCTGTAGCAATACCCCTTGCACAGCTAGACACATTCTAGCTGGCTGCAAGGTGGCCTTAGATCAAGGACGGTACACTTACCGCCATGACAAAGTTCTCGCTGTTATTCGCGAGGTAATTAGTCTCTCAGTGGCTCGTGCCAACAAGGGTTTGACAGTATCCTCCAAACCCCCAATACAGTTTGTGCGGGATGGCTCTAAAGGCAAAAAACATTTAACTACAAAACCTTTCTCAATAATCGAGAAAGCTACAGATTGGATTCTGGAGGTTGATTCGGTCTCTAAGCAGTATAAATTCCCTGAAAGTCTCGGATGCACAGCCCTCCGTCCAGATATAACTCTTTACTCTCTATCTCGGAAGGTGGCTCTTATTGTAGAATTAACTGTTCCATGGGAATCAAATATCCCAAAAGACCACGAGTACAAATTAAATAAATACCATGATCTTGCAAATGCCGTAACCCGGAACGGCTTCACTGTTCACCTTCACGCGGTGGAAGTTGGCGCTCGTGGCCTGCCAGCTAAATCTCTATTTCACCTCTTTAAAGATCTTGGCCTTTCCAGAAAAATAATCAACTCTTTCTTAGAAAAATTATCTAAAACTGCGATTTGCGCATCTCAAATTCTATGGCTTCGAAGGGGGAGTGAATGGGTGGTAAGGTGAACGCTCACATGTGGCAAGACAGCTGTCCTAAACCTACCACAGCCGGTTCGTAAGTCCGGAATCCACTGCTCACCCCCCAGCCGGTTCGTAAGTCCGGAATCCACTGCTCACCCCCCAGAAGTGTAAAAAAAAATAGTATTATGATGGGCCCGACTCCGGTCGGTGAATTCCATGGCAGCTCCGTTTGTATTTATTATTTATTATTATCAACTCCTTAGTACAATTTGGTAACCCTTCTGTGCTGGCGATATGCAGGTGGCGCTAATAGCACTGTCCGGTGAATCTAATAGTAATTTATTTGGCCATCTATATTAACATTGATAATGAATGTATTTTTAAACATTGAATTTTTTAAATTATTATGAATTGAAATCTGTGTAGCAAATTAAAATTGTTATCTTTATGTAAATTATGTATATTTAAATAATAAGAGCTATGATTTTAAAATTCATTTGATATTTTATTATTCTTTTATTTTGATATAGGATACCGTATAGGCATGTTTAAAACTCCATCTATTGGGCCACTGAAAATAAAAGAAGATTAATCAATGTTTGAAACTATTTATTTTATTTATTTTTATTTATTTATTAATTTACAATAACTTTATAATTATGTCATATACACACTATTAACATACTATGGTCGATTTGGGAGAGATTGAGCACATCCTATGGTGAAAATGTCTATCCGCATTCCTAACTAGGTCAGAGACCCGTATCTAGGGATGCTGCTTTTTGTTTAAAGGTATCGACATTGATTTTATAAAATCAATGGTATCGATGAGCTGACTCTTTTGATGTTATGAACTTACGTTGCATTGCATAATACATAAGAATATATACATATATACATACACATACATACACACATACATATATATATATATATATATATATATATATATATATATATATATATATATATATATATATATATATATATATATATATATATATATATATATATATATATATATATATATATATATATATATATATATATATACATACCTACACCTATATATACATAAGCAAATAATACACGAGATTTGATATTAGTTAGTAATACATAATTTAATAAAACAACTTAAATTATTAGCGAGAGCAATTGAGACTCAGCATACATTGGACCCCTTTCAAGCAGGTACTTCTTTATAAGTATTTTGAATGAATTTAAGTTGTTTGCATTCTTATAACTCTCATTTAAATTATTATAAAATCTCGGCGCAAGGAAGTAAAAATGCCTTTGGGCAAATGAAGACTTTACAATCGGAATATTATAATTTGACCCAGTAGCTTGCCTTGTGTTTTTGCTATCTGACTGTAGCGTTTCATAGTAAAATCCTAGCTGCCAAAATGTACTACAGCATTGAGAAATTTAATACCGTACATAATAATGGCGATAGCCAGAGTTGATGATGTTGTTTAATATGATTTTCTCTTTTCACTCGCCAAAAACGATTGTAATGCGAGAGTGTTCGTAATAGGCCTGGTAATCCACCAAAGACATGGCCCGGTGGCATAGTGGTTAGGTTGCCTGATCTTACATTGTAAGGTTCCGCGTTCGATTCCCGGCTGGGTCACCATTTTCCGTTGGGATAAAGTTAACGGAATTGCATTTAAATTCTGTCGGTCAAATGCAATAACAAGATACGCACTTACACATAATGTTACAGTAGTTGGTTGTAAGAGATTGTCGTATGATACTAAACCGCCCATTGTGAAATTTCACAATAAAGTGTAGAAACAAACAAACAATCATTTATATATCTCGGGGGGGGGGGGGGGGGGAGACTGCAATTTATGAGTGTCTAAAGCTGCTGGTCAATTATAATATTCGCAAAGAAACATGACTGATATTTGTGTAGTAACTTTCCCAGTATAGATTATTTTATAACCCTGGAGACTGGGCAAGCATTAAGTTTCTATGTATGTTTTTTTTTGTCCTTTCAGCTTCACAGTGGCCCTCAATAAAGAAACCGCTGAAAGTGATCCGGACAAAAGAAAATAAATTGTCTAATCGATTTTTTCCCTATCCGGAAATCGAAACGGAATGCCAACTAACGCTGGACGATGATATCATCATGCTGACATCGGATGAATTGGAATTTGGGTATGCCTTGTTGTAATATTTAGATTTTTTGTGGACTGCCCCAGCTAAGAATACTCCAGTGGTCAACACCTGCTTCTTGGAAAGTAGGGATGTGAGACTCATCGACTGGTGTTTCTGAAGCTAGTACTGGAATTATGTAGGAGATAGGAGTTAGGGTGAGAAAGAGCAGAAGAGTAGTTTTTACGCAACGTCACCGTCTTCCAAATCTTTTTTCCAATTATAAACAAGACATAAACGGATTTACTGCTAAACTTTTGTAGCACCCGACTTTTCAGCGATCTTGCAACCGCCGTCGTCCATGCTAGACTGAAGTGCTATCAGTCATCATCCATTATTGTTCTGCTGGTTGGCGGTAGTAACTGCTGCTGTTACTAGACAGTAGGGTCGGCGTACACGAATTTTGAAATTCGCCGTGCAGACAACACTCACTTCATTTGGTTTTGAGTTTTTGCACTCGATGATGAGCGTTGTGGACATTAAAAAAAAACTGTTGTCTCTATTAAAGAGTTCAAAGCTCTTCTTATTTCAATGGCTTCCCGAATCATTCATGGGAAGAATGTTTTTTTCCTCTTGCATCATGCATGGGAAAAATAGATAGCATAATGGGATTTTAAAACTGCACCCAATGGTTTGTTCCACTATCTAATTTATGTTTGCAGATTGCCAATTTTTCGCGCTAAATATTTTTAACAGCCTTAATGTGATCTATCAGTCGAGTTGCTATGGGTCGGTTTGTTTGTCCAACATAAGTCAACCCTCACTCGGGGTTTGCAGCGGGTAGTAAATTTTTTAATGCTCCTTTAATATACGTCCTTTTGGTCAGCCCAAAAATAGACCAAAAATTGATCTGCAAAACAACTGTTGAGTCTGCTGTTGCTTGTGATGTTTGTTGATCAGGGATCTGTTTAGATCATCAGATCAGAGATTTGTTCAGACCTCTCGATCAGAGATCTGTAGATGGTCAGTAAAATGGTTGGTGAAAGGATTGTTTACCCAGTTCCATTGCGACGAAATTTCTGGAAAGTAGTTGCATAATGGCAGATTTTCCAATAGTGTCATTTTGATAATGGTAATCCATGATGCCCAGAGAGACATTTTGTGGTTGTTTCAACTTTCTTCTGGATAGTAAATATGCTTGCATCCTGGCTTTGGAAGTCCCAAATTGAGCTCGTTCAATTTGGTGAAAATGTGTGACAAGTAAGCCATTCTTTGCAGCCTGGCGTTGACGATATTGTTTCCTCATAATTGCCTTTCCGAAAATTTACAACAAACCACTTAGTTTCAGTTCTGAAAATATGTTTAACCCTTCAGGCCTCGTCCCCTCAGCCGATTGACAAAATGATGTCCCAACATTTTTTAGTAAAAATTAGTAAAAAAATTGAATTATGACACTGTCTCACCAAAACATTAATTACTGCCTAACCACTGTACCCATAATTAAAATAAAACATATTAACATAATAAAACATAATAAAATAAAAGAAATAAAATTAAAATAAAATTAAAACGGGGCCATCACGCTGAATCGTGTTGTGGCCGATATCGGCCAATCGGGGCTTGAGGGGTTAATATCACATAATTCACAACGAACCAATCATTCTCCTTCTATTGTCGAAGGAAATCCTATCATGCACGAGCGCATATCATATTGAATAAATGTATAGCTGGGTATACTTAGCATTGTGATATTCTATGTTGAGTGGTCATCACTTGTCACTTTCACACTTTTAAAACATCTCTTATTTTCCAGGTTCCAAGTGTGGAGGGAGTTTCCAGATAGAATCGTGGGCTTTCCATCCAGATTGCACCTATGGGACAATAAAACGAATGCTTGGAAGTATGACAGCGAGTGGACTAATGAAATATCTATGGTAAAGCTTCCATTCTCTAACCTCAAGATTATTATAACCCTCTATAACTCTCTAACCGGGGGTTTGCAAAGGGGTTGGCGAACCCGGCAACGACGCTCTGAGCTATTGTAATAAAAATAATAAAAATAGAATATTAACAAGATTGAATTACTTATACTAAAATCATAAATATAGTCAGAAAAATTTGATACTGCAATTTCCCCGGCAGTGAATTTTCGTACCCGCTTGCAAAGTTTGTTGTAACACTTTGCCATGTATAGGAAATGAAAGCGTATTACAAGTGTAACATTTCATTCTACACGAGCTAAGCTGAAAAAAGTCGCTGAAATGGTTATAGTGTTAAAATGGCAAAATATCCTATTCAATAATTACGTTTTTTGTTGTAAAATACCTTATCTACTTTGTTTTATTTAACCTTTCGGAAACCAGTCAATCCACACAAAATTTTCGAAGCCCTCGAAAATTCGTTTATAGAAGGTGTGTGCAAGCATACTAATATAAAACGGTGTCTTATTTAATGGCAGGCTTCAATGACAGGCTTTTACTTCAGTGGAGGGAGAAATAGAGACAATGATAGAATGAATACAGATACAATACGGATAATACAAAAAACGCCGATCGGCGTGCGTGGCCACTCAGGGGTTAAACAATATATTTTTTTTAATATTATTTAAATACAAGGTGTATAGATAAAATATATATAAAATATCACAAACTATAAACCTATATCAATATCAACTATGAACATTAACCCTTGGAGTAAATGGGTATTTTCATGGATGCATCTGTCTCTTTTGCAGGATTTTCGGCGACATCGACCTTAACCCTTTGAGCCCCGCGACTTCGATATCGAAGTCAACTGAACGCGTCCAGGAAAAGTGATTTGATTGGGTTTTTCATGTCATTCCATATGCAGTTGTATTTTATTTAAATCCACGATGATATTTGTATCATTGTGCATTTAAATAAAATACAACTGCATACGGAATGACACAAAAAACCCAATCAAATCACTTTTGCTGGACATGTTCAGTTGACTTCGATATCGAAGTCGCGGGGCTTGAAGGGTTAAAGTACTATAACTACGAAACTACTACACCAATCAAAAAAAGAACAACTGCACAATGATTGCATTGAAATTTCGAATATAGAATATTGAAATATCATTTTGTAAAACAATTAGATAATTATGAATAAATATGAGAACGTCAAAGAAGTGAAAAAAAACGCGCGACCAGATTTGGTCGACTCGTACTCAACGGATAATTGTTTCGCGACCCGATTTGGTTGACTCATACTCAACGGGTTAACCTTTCGGAAGCCAGTCATTCCATACAAAATTTTCGAAGCCCTTGGAAGTTTTTTTGTAGGAGGTGTGTGCAAACATACTAATATATAACGGTGGCTTATTCAATGGCAGGCTTCAATGACAAGCTTTCACCGCAGTGGAGGGAGAAATAGAGCCGATAATTGAATAAATACGGATATAATACGGATAATACGAAAACCACCGATCGGCGTGCAAGGCCACCCAGGGGTTAAACACTTATCTTATCCCGAAAGCTAAAGCAATAAATAAGTTTATGGGTGAAAGAGACACAGCCAGTAAGGGTCAGTTGTTTGATCCTTGGTAATATTCCCAATTTACAATAGTAATTATTACTAGATTATTTCAAAATACCACGGTAAATAGGCGAGCTTGGTCTTTTGAACGTCAAAACTACCATAGTAAAATCTTACCATAGTAATTTGTTGCCAGCATGATAAACCACATATTCCACAAAATCACCTTTTCCCGATAGAATTTTACCCTTATTTTATTTTTGACGGTGGCAATAATGTCATTTCGTTTCATCGCGCGTCGCCCACCACAGATTTATTAAGGAACTTTGCCAGCTGCCGCTGTTCCGCCGTTTGCGTGAGCGCGGGGGAAAAGCATTTCATTGCTAGAAATATTCGATTCTTTTCAAAAATTTGCGAAAAAGATGTCATCGCACAAAACTACATCAAATACACGCCATAATTGACGCACGACACGCAAGTTGTATAATCTAATGAACAAATATTCAACAGTGACCAAGCATCGCATTTTGGCGAAGATGAGCTACCAACTTTCGGAATCTGCGAAAGATCTAATATAAATGACGCCATCTTGCAAAACTTAATATTACCACTTGATATCGGCTGGAAAATTCAGCTTACTAGAGTAACTCGATCGAATTACTATGGAATGGAGGTAACTCGCAATCAAACAACGCTTTTTAGCAGAATTACTTCCGATTTTAAATATTACCACAAATTTTTACTATTACCTTGGATAAAACAATTGGCCTAAGTAAGATAGAGATAGACGATCAGTGTGCAATTGTCAGGTAAGATTATGCTCCTGGGCCGTCGGCATTCTTTTATTTTACGTTGGGGTTGTCTAAACAAGTTTATGGATGAATGAGACATAGTAAATAAACAAGACAGAAGTAGATGCTCAGTGTATGGGTGGAAGGTAAGACTTTTTGTCTGGGCTGTTGTCATCCTTCGTTTTATGTTGAAGTGTTCCGAGTGTTTTCTTGTGATTTAATTTTTACTTTCTGGCTATTATACTGAACTTGATTGATTTGTGCTTTATGATTGGATTTTATTTGAACTGTTGATTCAAATAACGACCTTTGCTTTAAAGATATAGCTACAATAATAAACCCTATTTAACAGTATTTAGTTACTATTTTTTTTATAAAATCATCGAGATGCACAAAACTTCGTATGTTGGAGTTGAACTTTCATATTATAACTTCTGTACACAAGCATAATTAATGGTTATAAGTCCCTAGTTATTACGCTCTGCGTACACCCTATGTACAAAAATGCCAATTCTCTTTTAAAACCAGTAGTATTGTATAGCTTTGTTGATAATATTTTATATTTGCCACATGGCCAAGAAGCACTTCCGCCCTTCCTAAATGATTTAAATAATTTTTGACCCTTAGATTTCATCCACACTACATCTAAATATCAAATTACTTCCTTAGATGTTAATTTAACACTCTCGAGAGGTTCCATTAAAACCGCAATCCATATTAAACTACTTACATTTTGGGCAGTTGCCACCCCTTTCAACACTAAAAGATCAATTCCATATTCAAAATCTATTCATCACCACAGCTGCTCTTTAGTCGGAAAGGGGTGAAGGGCGTTCGCCTCCCTGCCGGGGGTGCTGAAAATTCTCAGTACGCCACTGTCTCATATCTCTTAATTTTACTATTTTAGGTTCTGACTGGTGCTGCTTTCCATCATAAGCTATGGTCCTGGTACTACACCTATAAAATGCCAGCTGAAATTCGTGATTGGGTCGACCAAAGGTTCAATTGTGAAGACATCGCCATGAACTTTCTGGTAGCCAATGTAACAAACAAGGCTCCTATTAAGGTATGCTATTAGTATACGATTTAATAATGTTAATAATAAAAAAAAACATATTTGATAAACTTGTTTCCCAGGTATTCTCTTTGTAGTGTCCAGTAAGTGCTTTGGCATCCATCGAAATAAAATCCCATGATTAATTGGACATACTTTGTCCTTTATTAGTTACATAATTACAAATAAACATTTTGTGTCTGAATGCGTTGGATTGATTTACAATAATGATTAATCTATGAGGTATTCTTCATTATTTATATACAACCGCTTCCAAAGACTGCGTGCCACTATTTCCGCTCATTCGCCCTGTCTCGGTCTCGCAGAGCGTATAAATATTAATGATATCGTGGCCCGCCGCCAGTGCCATCCCGTTCTCTATGCAGCGTCTACTCCCCCGTTCGCTCCCCTCGTTCGCTTGTGTATGCCGATGCTCCCGTCGTCTCAAACGTTAGAGTTCCAAGGTCTGGAATCCCGCTAGTATTTTCATCCGCGTGTTTTCATACCGACCAAAATCGCTGTTGGATTTTATCCTGGTACGCCTATTGCCGTCTGTGCCGGTGTCTCACTCGCACGCCGCTGTCGCCGGTGGCTATAATTATTGCACCGTATTTGACGCACGTCCTCTCATCTCCCATTTACGATGTTGCTATTGGAGTAAGGTGAATGTTCATGTAGGGTACACTTGTTTATATTACATTGTTGTATTTTTCAGGTGGCGCCTCGCAAGAAATTTAAATGCCCCGAGTGTACCAACACGGAGATGCTGTCAGCGGATCTTGGCCATATGACTGAACGGTCGGACTGCATCAATCGCTTTGCTAAAATCTACGGCAAAATGGTGCTGAAAACTATCGAATTTAGGGCAGATCCAGTACTGTATAAGGATGATTTCCCACAAAAGCTGAAATGGTTTAACGATATCGGAAGTTTATAGATTGATTTGGTTTATGAATGGAGAGAGGTTTTTAAACTAAAGTTGGTTACCCAAGCCATAGCAAGCAAGTATCCAGTGGGGGGAGGGGGTAGTTAAAATTTATCCCCCCCATGAAATCTGGCATATTTTCATTTCATTGTATGGGAAAATTAAAGTTTGGTGGGTGCCGTGCGCATTTTCATTTAATATCCCCTCCCGAACCTAAAGTGTAGATACATGCCTAAGTCACAGTATACCGAAATAGAACAGTAAGTGCACTCTCGAGTGGCAAGGCGTTGCGGGGATAGGGTGCGAGGGATATGAGCATAGATATACGTATCGGGGAACATTGTCAAATTTCACAAACGTTTGAATATCTGCGAATGCGGAGTGGCGGCCATATGTGATAGCCCTTAGGGCTCGTGACGTCACTCGCTTCATTTTCAATTTTGTTCTCAGATAAGCTACTGTCTGTATACTGTGCCCGAGTCTTTTGAGCTGCCGTAAGGATATTTCATCTTGCCGATCACGTCCGTTCGGTGGTTTTGTAGATTTACAGGTGAAATTTATTTGATCATTATTATTAGAATATCTCGTACCCAGGACCATGCGATGTAATATTAGTTAACAAAATCACTGCATTTAAATAATTGTAAATAATTATTATGCGCCTATTACATGTTTTTCATAATTTCTTTGTAATATATTATATACCTGAACGTTTTATACGACTGACTGATTCACGAAGAATTATGTTAAATCTGTGCCATACATATTTATGTTAATTTTTAATTTATTGTATCATTAGACTAATATTGTTATTACTATTACCATATGTATATACCTACTACTATATTACAAGAATGGCTATTATTGATGATCTTTTTTTCATGTAGATATTAAAATAGCAAATTTATAAGCAATAAATTTTACTTTAATTATCATGTCTCATAAGCTAATTGTTTTATTTCTAGAATAATGACCATGCGTCTCGCGGGCGCTAGTAAGAATGAGCGGAGAAGTAAAATTTCACAGAGTGCATCTTGCAGTTTCCTAACCGAATGTTTGGACTCGTTCTTAAGTAATAAATAGCAAAATTGGTAGATAACTACTGAAAATCTTTATTTTGGCGACAGCTTCTCTTCAATTTTGCAATCCTATCCTATTCATGAAATCGAAGGCTATATCGGTTGTTTGATATTATAAATAAGATAAAAAACGAAATTACCGGGTGAAGTTTGTTTTACCCGACGTTTCAGTATCCTTTGATCGATAAGGACTAATTTAGGTACGACAAAGTCATGAATGGGTATTGTTAAATGACAAGAGGGTGTTTAACCCTTCGAGTAGCGGCATAATTTCATGGCAGACCGCGGCAATTTATTGGAATTTCTTGAAATATTACTAGAACTATACTATAACTATGGAAAAAAGTACTATAACTATGGAACTACTATAGCAATCATAACAAGAATAACTGTTGAATGATCGCATTGAAATTTCGTATATAGTATATTGAAATCTTATTTTGTAAAACAATTAGATAATTAAGAATTAATATGAGAAAGTCAAAAAGGTAAAAAAAATAGGCATTTCTAACTTGTACTAGTCTTACGGAAAAATACGGAACCCTATTTAGAAAATTGTAAATACTATAGTGATCTTTATTAGATTCTCTATCAAAGTTAATATTTCGTTTTGCTTATTAGCTCATAAAAACTATCTATGGAACTAATGAGATATTTGGTATGGATTTTAAGATGCGTTCGAATTAGAAAATAATATTACTGGGCGCTCCGGGAGCAAGCCGCCAATATTATTCGTTACGTAGTCAACAGTGTTTTGATGTGTAACCAAATTTGGTCGTTACGTAGCCGAAGGGACTGTTTAACCCCTCAGGCCCCGATTGGCCGGTATGGGCCAAAACACGATTCAGCGTGACGGCCCCGTTTTAATTTAATTAGTTTTATTTTATTATGTTTTATTATGTTAATATGTTTTATTTTAATTATGGGTAGGGGAGAGTGAGTACACTTGATCCCCCTTTTGGTTTTTGGCTCATAAAAACTTATCCAATCAAATAAATCATATAATTTCAAATTTAAGATGTCGCAAATTTAATAGCTTAACTAAATTATATCATGTTACGGCTTTGCTGCGTAAGATTATCCAAGAAAGAGAAAAAATGTGGAGGAGGGGCGAAAGGATCAAATCTCCTCTATTCAAGGAGATTTGATCCTCGACCTGGGTTGACTAGATCCTACTAATAAAGTAAGCAATTAAAATATTTTTTAAAGTATTTATTGTCGCAAAGCTTAACAAAATGTTTAAGAAAAAATATTACAAGTACAAACAAATGAAAAAGAATAATGAAGGATTAAAGGAAAACAAATATTAGTTCACATATCAATTTGAAATTTTTTTAACGATTTCTCGAACTCAAACGTGCCTACTCGCTTGCACAAAGACTTAAATTTTGGGTTTGGGACTTTCTTGACAATTTGAAACGGCGCAATAGATGATATATCATCCTTTATGGGCCACTTGAAATGTCGGTTTGTAATTTTTTTGGCGAACTTGATTTCATATGAATTTTTGTTTTGGGTTATTATTTCGCCTACACATCGGTGCAATTTCTGTTTTACTGATATAAAATTGACGACTACCCAATCTCCTTTAGCTGCCGGTACAATATTATTTCCCGGCTCAGCATCACTGTAGCAGTTGGAATCGGAATCGCAGACACTGAAATCAGAATCGCTGGAACTTTTAACAAACCATCCACTTTCTTCTTCTTCAGATGAAGAGCTCTCGAAGTCTTTTAAATTTCTCTTAACTTTCTTAAATCTCATGTCCGAAATTTTCGTTTTCGTAGGTCGTTTCTTATCATTTCTGGCCGCTGCTTCTTCTTCTACTTTCTGTTTTTCTGGTGTATCAGTTAGAATTCGACTGGAACCCTTTTTCCTACCTCTGTTAGACGGTTTTCGGGGCATGGCTTTAGGGTACGGCCGTATTTGTTCCGGTGAGCGAAACGCATTGCTTGTCGACGTAGATGGGATGTCACGCAGCTGTGTTGTTACTTCACTGGTGTCTTGAGGATTTCCAATACCTTCGTTAGGGGTTTCATTGTTCTTTTCAGTAATCATAACTAAACGGTTTTCAGCCTCATTTTCTGCATTATCTTTAATCGTCTCGTTCAGTGTTGGGTTTTCTCTATCAGTCACATAGGAAGACAAGTATTCATCATCTCCGAAAATGTCTGGATTAAAGGGTTGTATTCCAGCAACTCGAAACCCACTTTGAATATTTTTAGGTGATACAGCAAGCGGGAAGGAATTGTTAAGCAGTTCTGATATATCGTAAATAGAGATTGGTCTTCCCGCGTGGTTTTTCATTCAATTATCAGGAGCTGAATTATAAAAAGTTTTCAAGGGCCCAAACACTGTGCGATCTAGAGGCATTAACTTGTGCGACGTATGTGGTGGAATGGTGAGAAGTATTATACCATTTTCTCTTGCGAATAGTATCGTCCCTAAGCTTATGTGGCTTTCGTGGTTGTCTAGTATGATAAGACACTTATCAGTTTGAGTAGGTTTGGCATATTTAACGAAATGTTTAAGGAACACCACGAAATTCTCAGAATTCATCCAACCGCTTGGATATGCGACGCCTGATGTGCCTGGCGGAGCCCTTTCGATCATTCGTGTTTGCCAATTTTTCCTTGGAAAAATCATGAAAGGGGGAATGTGGTTTCCTATGCCGTTTACAGCCGCACAAACTGTCACCAGTTCACCTCGCTCACCTGAAGTAGCCTGAGCTACTTGTTTCTGTCCCTTGGGCGCTATTATTTTGGGTGGCTTGTGAACAGTAGTAAGTCCAGTCTCATCTACTGCCCATATAGATTCTGGGGTAAATTTGTGTTTCTCTAAAATAGAATCCAATTTTTCGAAGTACTTGCTGACATTTGGCTTATTAAAGCTGGTCGATCGCCCTAAGCTTGTAGCTTCTGGTGCACGCATAGATAAATCTGAATGTCTACGCATGAACCCGTGGAACCATTCGTAGCCAGCAATTTCTTCAATATTCCACTTTGATGGGTATTGCTTGTTATTGAGTTTTGCATATTCTAATGCGAACCGGCGAACTTCCTTGGCTCTTAAGCCATGGTTTAGCTTACAAGCTTTTTTAGATATTCACACAAAATGGCTTCTTCTTGTTCTGTAAATACTAAAGATTTTTTGTAATTAGGCTTGAAAGAAATAATTAATTCAGTCTCATTCTCCTTCTGGCGTCTTGCGTTTCGTTTCAGCGACATGACTGGAATCTGGAACAGTCTTGCAGATCCTCGGATAGATTCACCGTTGAGGACCGCCTGAACTGCTTGCTTCATTTTTTCATCGTCAATTGGGGTCCGCTTTCTTCCTCCATCTTTTGTTTTGTAAATTCTCGGCATTTTTGCTGTAAGTTAAATTGAGTGAATTAAACCCATTAACTAATGAATAGTATTTTAATTAGGGAGACTCGATCCTAGGATCAAATCGCCCCACCTACAAAAGAACCAACTCTCCCCAACATGTAGAAATTAATAAAATGGAATGTTATTAGTGGAAGATATTTTGCATGGTAAAATCTAAATACAGCAATTGTGACGCTAAATAGCATAGATTTACGTTAGTACATATGCAAACATCTACTGTAATGTGTATACTTTATAATATGAGCCAACACTCACCCGGAAAAAGAAGTTTTAACACAGCAAAACTTAGCAGCGCGTGTGGTCACTTTGCATGCCAACATAGGACTTTGACAGTTGGATGAGTGATGTTACCAGTCAAAGGGATATTCAATGTTGCCAACGCGAAATTAAAAAAATGCTCCATTTACGAGAAATGGGCGGAGGATCAAGTCTCCTTAGGGATCAAGTGTACTCACTCTCCCCTACAGTGGTTTGGCTGTAATTAATGTTTTGGTGAGACAGTGTCATAATTCATTTTTTTAACTAATTTTTACTAAATTTTTTTGGGACATCAACTTGTCAATCGGCTGAGGGGCCGAGGCCTGAACACAATTAGAGGACTGAAATGAGACTATCATCTCTTAAGGGGAAGCCTGGTTTAGAATGCAAAAAAACGTGTTTTTCATGTTTTTTTTTAAACTTGAAGTTAAAAACTATCAGTTTGATTATCATTTGAAAGATATTTATTTTTTTGTAATAGAGCAAAAAACTATTTTTGAGATATTTAATTGCAAATGTTTCTATCGCTGCAGAAATTATGGTATCTTTTTGCATCGTTAATAGCAAGCGTAATTTTTCCTGAAACAAAAAAGATATAAAGGATATTAATTTTTACTTATGAATTTTGTAGATGAACTAATAAAATTGACTTAAGAGTTGTAGTTTTTATAATTTTTCAAGGACTTAAAGAAATAAAATAGATTTTTGCCCAATAATTTTGTGTTTAACTAGAAAAAAAAATAATAAAAAAACTTTTATTTATAGTTTATATGGAAGAGAATTTAACAATCTTTCAACTTTTTTTTGGAACAACTCGATCTGTCAAGTAGTTTCTACCCTAATGAATCTAAAATGCTACCTTATTGCAATAAAAGACTATTTAATACTACTCAATTGAAATTAATAAAAAACTTCCGGGTTGCTTTATAGCCATGCTATTAACAAGTAAATATATTAAAACGAATAAAAAACACGATTACCATCACAGAAAGTGAACTATTGTATTATTAATAATTTTTTACGTTTTTGTATGAAATATATGTGGTTTTTGTATTTATCCATATAGATAAACATGTATTTCCGGAATGTACATAATCAGACCTTTCATTTGACACTAAACACGACGTTATGTTAATTTATTGTCATTTGGACATTTAGACAACTAATTACTTGGTATTTAGACAGTTACGTTTACTCTATGACACTCGGGATGACAACGATTCTAACAATACGACACACTTTCGAAATCAGTTCAAGCATTAAGAAGTTATGGTGGAATAAAGAAACAGAAAACATACATAGATGAACCTGAACACATTCCACTCCTTTTTTGTTGGGCAGTCGTGTAAAAAGGCTTAAAACAACATAAATGATTTTTTGAAAATCGAACTACGAATTCACTGCATTTGTTTTTGCTTTTGTTTCTGTTCTGTCAACAAAAAAAAATAAGGAAAGTTCCTGGTATATATTCAATATTAATGTAGTCATTATTGAATAAGATAGCATGCTTAGTCTCCGAGATATTAAGGTTAACGTTAGTGATCTGCATTCATTGCTCCCGAGTGTAGTTCTTAAACTATAATAGTAGGTACCTAATTAAAATCATATAAACATTACAATAGGATCAAAATTCTCAAATATAGGTACCCTAATATGTAAAGTTGTAAGTACATGGTTACATTACCTACAACTATAGATACGCCTTCATATAATATATTATATTACATAGAGGGGTGACTCTTTTTATATAAATATATTAACGGGGACGAAAAAATCAATTCTCGCCAACCACCACTACCTGCAGAACTATTTTTTTCAGTTTTAACACATGGGCTGCGGAAAAAAGTTCTACGACGATAGTTTTAGAATCTGGGGTGGTTAATAGACGGTGCCATACAGGCACGTATCCATACTTCGGTTTCGAGGGGGGAGGGGGGGCATTCATTGATTTCGGGGGGGTCATTTATAGAAACCACGAGCGCTTCACTGATAAAACTTGAATTCGCCCGTGCAATGAAAGGAAAATACACCGCACTTCCGGGGGTAAAAGCCCAACTATCCCCCCTCCTCCTGGATCGGTTTAAAAGTGGCATTAGATACATAAGCCGCGGATTCTCCCTGATTTTCATTTTTTTCTCGACCTTATTTTTTAGTCAAAAAATTATAACCGCAAAATACTAATTTCCGTGTTTGGAAGAAACACGGTAGAAACCACCAAAACCCAAAAGAATGCAAGTAAAAAGGACGCCACCTCCTTTTAAAAAAAAAAAAAAAAAAAAAAAGCACATAATAAAGTTTACTATGATCGTAAACACCGTCCTGCGGAATTTCAAGTAGGCGATATGATCTATAAAAAGACTTATTATCTAAGTAATGCTGGGAATTATTACATTTCCAAATTTGCCCCAAAATATGAAAAATGTAAAATAATTAAAAAACTCTCTGCGTTGGTGTACGAGTTAGAAAATGCTAAAGGGAAGAATATAGGTTCCTGGCATATTAAGGATTTCAAATTAAATCCTCAAGGTTCTAAATAGTTTTGTTTTATTATTTTTTTTCTCGTTAACATCCATCTGAAAAGCTTTCATAGTAGTCCGACTAGTTCGACTCAAATGTTTTGTCCTTTACAAAGGTGTGGTACCGATTGGTTACTATCACTGAAATCATTGTGTTTGTGATCAGTCGTGCTAGCAATCTTGACTAGCACCACTGTGGTTTGATTAGATATCGTGAGAGGGAAGTATGCAAGGAGATGGTATACAAGGCAGTAATGGACAGTATTCACGTTCCCTAGTAGGTAAAAATTATGTCAAGGTCTAACCATATAGTCATTGTAATTTTTTTTGTCCACAACAAGTTTTGTGCTTGATTGCTTGGAAGTTGTTCGGTGCTCCTTCAGTGAGTAGAGTTGGTTTTGTTACGGAGGTTAGGACACCGGTTGTTGATGTTTGTTCTTGTTACATGGGCCTTGTGCGTTCCATGACTTTGTATTTTTTTTTTTTGCTGTAGTAATTTTGTTTTTCCTCTACGGGCAAGTAGAGAGAGTTTAAATGGCAGTTGACCTCTGCAGTAACGTACCTACCAGGTTTTCAGTCATAGTTAACGAGGAAAAGTTGTTTTTGCGTTTTAGTATTTTCTTATGTCCCAATTGGGTCGTTTCCTCCCTCATAGAGGGAGAGTTTTTCCTTCAAGTGATTAAACAAGGAGTTTCGTTATTGCTTGTTAGTTGATGCTTTGGCGTTTTTGTTATCCTATAGTAGGAGAAATTGAATCGGGACGATTCGTCTGAAATCGTTCGTTGGCTCTTCCGATTTCTTTTTTTGGAGGAGGCTAGCCCGGCTAGCTCAGTCGGTAGAGCATGAGACTCTTAATCTCAGGGTCGTGGGTTCGGGCCCCACGTTGGGCGCCAATTTTATAACCGCAAAATACTAATTTCCGTGTTTGGAAGAAACACGGTAGAAACCACCAAAACCCAAAAGAATGCAAGTAAAAAGGACGCCACCTCCTTTTAAAGAAAAAGAAGGAAACTAATTATATAAAAAAAAGATACCCGAAAGAAATTTTGAAAAAAAGTTAACCTAAAAAAAAAACGATCTCAGAGAGTGGGCTATATTGATCGGCACTGAATTTGGCCAACAGAAAACCCTTTTCCTCAGACACACACAAGACTAAAGCACCAAAGAAACACAAGGTTATGAGAAGTATCCGTGTTTATTCGCCCGCAGGCACCCTTCTCCAATTTCCGCTTATCGGCGCGTCACATGTGTTCAGCCCAAATAAAATGGTTAATTCCGGATATGAAGGCAAAATCTCTGACGTGGAGGTCCCGTCACATTTAGCAACGATTTCGTCACTTATTTAGCAGCAATTAAAATACGCATGTGTTCAGAAGTTCATAGATGCCGCAAGCTGCGATCAATAGAAAAATCCGTTAAAATCGCGAGGATCCTACTTGAAAAGCTACCCAAAAGGAGATTAAATGCTTACCAGATAAGTCACACACACTTCACATAACAATTTTTTTTATCGCCAGGCGGTCACTCTCCGGCTCCTCCTTACGGCGGTCGCCAGTTCTCACAGCCGAACCTATGCGTCTGTGTCCTAGCCATCTTGAAATGAAACAGAATGATGGCAAGGCGGAAGTCGCCCATAAAGGGTAGAAGCCAGACCAGTGTCGCCACTAGTAATCGCGATAAAAATTATGACTGCACAGCTCTATCTGTCAAAAATTTGACATTTACGAAATTTCATAACATGGTTCTTTTAGTTGTCATAATATGAGAGAAAATCATGAAAACAGCGAAAACCAACAGGAAACATGACTAAACACGGGGAAAACATGGAAAAACGGGTGCAGCGAACATAAATCTGCACAAAGGCGCGAAAACAAGACAACAAAATATCCGGTTTTTGTTACAAAATTTCGGAGGGGGACGGAAAGCGTCCCCTCTGCCACCCCCTTCCCTAGACACGTCCTTGGTGCCTACAAACACACACACAGGCAGATAACCAATAGAGTTCCGTTTGTAAGCAATACTATACATAATTTTCATTTGAAATCTATTTTTTATGATTACAATGTAGGTATATTTTGAATTCCCTTTAAAACCCATACTTCAATGATTGTGCTTCAGATTTTTCTTCAGACTCTAAGTAACATATTTTAATCGATAATATCTACGAAAAATAAGACTTCAAGAATATTGTAAATTGTGTTAAACAAAAAAACGATAAATAAAAAAAAACCACTTTTACCAAACTCGATACAATCGATTGAAAAAACCGTTCCGGCCTATTGAAGTAACTGCATTGGTCTCTAGGACAAAACAGCCGGCTATCTTGAATTCTTAGAGGTAGGCCGGCCAAGCGACTTGGTGCCGGCCAAATATAGTCAAATCAAATATCTGTCGACGGGCCTTGCTAGAGGCCCGTGACATCTTCCACTAGGCATTTTGCCTTTTCGTGGGGGTTTCACGTGAGCCGGGCCCATTGGCCCGGCTTTCTGGAATGGCGTCACAGGGCTTTGTGCCCTGTGGCAAGACTCATTGTTATGTGCTTAGGCACCTTATCGTGAAGGATTGTGACGGGAGGTGGTAATGACATCTTTTGTGGCAAGGCTGCTGTGCTGCGATACCCGCGCTGGTGGTCCGCTAATCAAGCAGACTGCGCGGGTACGGCTTCCGGACATCCGGTGGTCTGGTGTGCAGAGGAGCGAGCTGGCGGATGTGCTCGTGAGGCGAGGTGTCGGCCCTGCGGTACATAGCGCGCGCGAGGCGCTTTACGTGTTCCTCCACGGACTCTGTTTCGCTAAAATCGCGTTCCAGAGTCGCATTTCGGACGTTCCAAGGGGCTCCCGACACTTTTCTTAGCCCCACGTTCAGCACTCGCTGGATGTTACTCCGCTGCGATGCCGAGATGAGGTGGTACCAGGCCGGTGCCGCGTACGTGAGTTTCGTCCTCACGTACATCTTCAGCATCAGCAGACGTGTCTTCGCCGGGATCGCGGCCGAACGGAGAACGGGCAGCAGTCAAATATAGTTGGTGTAAGGGTATGTCTTTTTGTAATTGCTGTAGTCTATCTCGCGAACGTGTGAAGCTGGGATACCAACTGAGGTGTCGTCGGAAAGCGATTGATAGGCTCTAACCTGGTAGGCGATATTAGCTTCAACAATTCAACAACAATAATCGCAACAAAATAGAATGGGTAATTTCGGGCCCACTTTGTCACATAAACCAAACGAAAGCATATTACAAGTGTAACATTTTATTTTACATCAGCTAAGCTGAAATACGTGGTTGAAAAAAGCTATATAGTGTTGCCATTGCAAAATATTTTATTCTTACACATATTTTAGTAAAATATCTTACTTCGTTTTATTTAAACAATAAAGTTGTTTATATTATTAATATACAAGGTATATAGATAAAATATATTGGAAACGTCACACACTATAAACCTATATCAATATCAACTATTAATAGTAAAAATAACTGCATAATACCGAGTGGTTACTTTTATCTTGTCCCGAAAGCTAAAGCGGTAGATAAGTTTATGGATGAAAGAGAAACAGCCAATAACTAAGATAGAGATAGATGATCATTGTGCGGGTGTCAGATAAGATTTTGCGCCTGGGCCGTCAGCATTCTTTTGTTTAACGTTTGGGTTATTTAAGCAAGTTTATGGATGAAAGATACACAAGTAAACAAGACGGTCAGAGAACTCAGTTTAATTAATAAAAACTCAGCGTGTGAGTGGCAGATAAGGTTTTGCGCCTGTGCCGTTGTCATTCCTTCGTTGTACGCTGGGGTGTTTTCTATTTACATGTGATTTCGTTTTTACTTCTGGCTGGGATACTGGACTTGATTATTTTTTACTTCATGATTGGATTTTAGTTCAATTGCGGATTCAAATAACGACTTATAACAAACCCAATTTAAGGGGAACCTGGGTTAGACAGATGATTTTTATGTTTTTTTTAACCTACAAATGAAATCTATTCATGAATCTTTTACCTCTGGAATAGCTAATAGTCTCAGATTGCTGTAAGTATACAACACATACTACTTTACTTTAAACGCGTTTTTCTCAAAGCTATATTTTTTCAGCTACGGATCGAGTTGTTACGAAATAAAATTTAAAATATAATTGTTTCTCTTCTATGTGAACTAAAAAAATCAGATATTTTTTTATACATTTTTTTTACTAGTTACACACAAATTTTGGGACGAAAATCGATTTTGTTTTTTTAAATTCTTGAAAAATTATAAAAATTGCAACTTTTTTTTTAGTTTATCTGTAGGTATAATACATAGGTAAAAAATAATATCTCAGTTTATATATTTTTTGTTCCAGGCAAAATTACGCTCGCTATTACCTGGCGCAAGCAGATACCGTCATTTATGCACCGGTAGAAACATTGGCAATTCAATTTCAAAAATATATTTTCTTACTATTACAAAAAGTATTTTTATATTTCAAATGTTAATCAAACTGATATAAAAGATTCGTGGTCAGATTTCAACGTTAAGTTTTAAAAAAAACTTTTTTTTGGCGCTCTAAACCAAGTCTCAATTAGTTAATTTCTCAAAATATTTATATTTCATTTAGATATACAAAACTTCGGCTGTGTATAATTCCAATACATGGATTAATGAGTTAAGCTTTGATATTATTATTTCTTTACACAGTTAAGTACAATTAATTGTTATAAGTCCCTATTTGTTACACTCTGGGTCACCCTTCATACAAAAATGCCCATTCTCGTTAATATTTTTTTTCAAGACTGACGTTATAAATAAAATTATAACATGAACAGAATCGAAGTAAATGACAAACAAAAGAAACAGTGGCTCGAGAGGAATAAAAAAAGCACGCATGCAGAGAGTTATGGGAGCACGGAAGTATATTAGCGGCAGAAGTAAATAGGACTGCTGGGGCGCACCGAAAGCCCGTAGCCTCTAACAAAGAAGCAACTTCCGTAAAGAAATACATAAAAGACTACGACATTTTCACCTAAAATACAATGATTTTCAGTAAAAGCTGAATTGAGTTGAATTGTTCAGGACAGTACTCTTCTATAAGACGCATGTCCCGTATGGAGTTCTATGCGCAAAACATTGCCACTGCAAACCGCAAAGCTGCGCCGCCAGCTTCGCGCCTTTGTGCAGCGCAAATGCAAGTATAAACAAACAAGAAGTTATCGCGTCTGGTCGGATTTTTCTGCCGGGCAGGCGGGCAGTGTTTCTTCTTGTTCTGCGGGGACATTTTTGTTGTGGTCGGCGTGTCGCCGGCGTTTATTTGTGCGCCATTGTATCGGCGGGCGACACGCGAAATGTAGACGGGTGGAGGTGTTGAAATATGCGCGCAATGCGGCCGCGCGCGAGTGTGAGGTGCCGCTCTGATACGAATTAAAATTCGCGCGTACACAATCCGTGTTCGGGCGGGAAGGACGGTAGTGCATAAAGGCTGCTACGCACTGCCTTTCGCTGACCATTATCACATAACATTTATTTTAATACAGATGCGACACTTCTGATGTATATTGCTTGTAGATGTGCTCGCGGCCACGTATTCATCTGCGTTTAGTGGGATCTGGCGCGGCGGGGCAAATCTCTACCTGGGCTTATAATCTGTAGAATATTTATTTAGATACATAAGTATTGAATTTAGTTGCTCAGCGCTATTTCGTTTCAAGTCAAGCACTCATGCATGTGGAACAACTCTACAGATCAGAGCTGTCAGTTTACTTTTGTATTGGTTTGCTTCTTTCACCCGTTTTTCTTTTGTCATGCGATAATTCGCCTAATAAACCAATTCTTTTCATCTATTTATCAGTTTTATTCATTATCGGACTAAAATCAACAATAAGGGACACGACACTGCTAATGTCGCTATTGCTAGTGGGCTATTATAGGTATCTAGTAATTCCACACAGCTTGGGTAGTGTTGGACAATTTTAATTAATGTCACGTTGGCCTGTCCAACTTACTTTTTAACTCCCATTTCAAGAACTCATATTCCGGGAATAGTAATATCAAAGAAGAATTTCAGAATTTATAAGGCAATGAAATTTTCTAAGGTCAGTTCAACCGTCACCTTTTCGCCCCCAATTTCAATCAATTGATGTGAGAATATCTCAGCTGATCAATCGTTTTGAATTCGAACCATAAAAAAATTAGACTACAGGGTACTTGCATACTTTTAAAAAGTAATTCATTCAGCCTCTAAAATATAATTTTTGCCCTCTAAAAATATTTTTGAAACTAGTTCCAAAGTTCATAGGTGTATTTATCATATAAATACACGCAAGCAATTTTATTCACGCATAGGTAGTATGTTAAAACTACGAAAGGATTTTTTAGTATTTTTGCTATCTTTATATCGTATTTCTACGATCTTCGCATTTATGAAAAAAACCACGTTTAAAAATATGACTTTCAATAGACTACTTGATGACAAAGTAGTTTGAGAAAAGAGAAGAGATTCAACGAAAATTGTAATATAATGACAACTAATTCGATTAAAATCAACACTTTTGGGAGAACACAAATATTAAAGCTCTATGTTTGTTATTTAGTGCGCAACGCGACCGATCCACATAACGAATGAAAACGGCCTCTAGCCCCCTCTGAGTCCATCAAAGCTTACGGATGACATAATATGTATATGCAATGCATATGTATATGCAATGCAAAATATCAGCTCGATCGGATGACGGGAAGTGCGTTAATTTTCACTTTCAAGATTTGTAATCAACCAAGACCTCAAGACTGACGGCGAAGTTAATATAAATGATTAAAGAAAAATAAAAAAAACTATACTCAGGAAGTAAATGCTCTGGTAAACGACAAAGCTCAATTCCAACGCAATGTCATACGAAATAATTAAATCAAATTGAAAATAAATCAAATTCCATGAAAATTCAGTTTTACGTCTTATTTAGAATTCAAATGAAAATTAATCGACACAGCACAATTATACGCACTAAAAAATGAGAAAAACCGATAAAAAAATGAAATTAAAAATAATGACAAAAGAAAAGAATACCTTAAACTAAATATAACTCACAAAATAAAAGCTTTGGTAAAAGACACAGCTTAATTCCTACGGAATGTCACACGAAATAATTAAATCAAAATTAAAATCAATCAAAGTCAATGAAAATTTAAGTTGCCAATGCAATCGAAAACATTGAAATGATAAGTGAGAAAAAATATATAATTGATAGCTACATTTGGCTTTACCGGCGTTCGAAATTTTCAAAAGTTGGCAGCGATCTAAATGTTATTTGGAAATGGAACACTATTACTCTTGCGTTTACCGCATACTTCTAACGCAATGTCACACAAAATAATTGAAAATTGTTTTTTATCAATTATTTATTATTTTATCAGTAAAACAATTATTCTAAAACACGCGTCTACTCTAATGCAACGTTTAGTCAAAATTTCAAAGCAATCAATAAAGAAATTTCCGAGATTAGAGACTTAATACATACGAACAGTTACATTTTTATTTATATAGAAAAACAAAGCAAACATTTTTGCCCAAGTTTTGATGCCAAATCCGCACAAGGCGTGCGACTGGCTTGTAGCGCCGTCTATGTGGCGTGCGCGAAGCTCATCGAAATTCGGCGTAGTGGTACTGGACGATTCCAACAAGAGCGCTTCTGATTTTTTTGAAACATAAAAGCAGTTATTGTAGCTTACATATAAAGTTAGATATATGGTGTCGCGGACTTTTTTATCGATCTATTTGACGCAGACGTTTTTGTTTTACATTGTTTTCAAATATACCAAACTGTTTCGTCAGCGCACGCCGATAAAACACATTTTCTCTGACTTGATTTACAAATATCGTGATTTCGTCATGAAAACTAATATTTATCACAATAAAATATATACTCTATAGTGCAGCTTTCCATTAGTGAAATAATTTTTCAAATCGGATAAGTAATTTTGGATATTACTCCCTACACACAAACTTACAAACGTATAAACATTACCTCTTTATAATATTAGTATATATATATATATATATATAATTATTATGATTTCATTATGGCATTTTATTATTAGTGCAAAATATCGAGAAACTGAAGCCTGACTTAATGCGGATGTCTTGTACGGTTTATTTAAAATGTCTAAATGTCTTAAACGGTTTTGTAATTTAATAGATTATGTAATCAGTTAGTATAATGAAATAAAGAATTTGAATTTCAATTTGAAAACTACTTTTCCAGATTAAGAATCGCCCTAAAACCGGTGTGAGTCTTCCTTTATGTCGCGCAGGGTTGTTTCTCTCCTAATAACAAAGGAGGCGTTTCCACGTGAGTGTCTTTAGAATGTTGTTGGCGAGGAGTTGCGTACAAATCGGCTTTCGCCAGAACGAACCCGCATTTTTTCCTACAGGTTCGCCACAAAACAGTAAAGACACAAACAACAGCAAGCGGGCTGAATATGCAGTAATGAGATTTACTTTTTACAAATGTTAGCGTTACACGACAAGAACATGGACTGTTTATTCTGCTGAGACTATAATTTTATGGCTTATATACAAAACTGCAAGGCTTATATTTAAATCGGACATCCTAGACATCTGGACATTAGATGACTGTGATTAATGATTATGAGAGACGAGTAGAATATTTTTAGGTACTTACCCTAATTTTTATGGAAAAAATCTTTATTCTCACACAAATCAATCTTTCCTTACTTTCTTTCCTTACAATGCCGGCGAACCCTGCGTGTAACAAGAATGTATTTATGTTACTTTCCCGGCCCAAAACCAAGAGGAAATCCGACCAAGAGGAAAAAAATGTGAACGCACCACATTAAAAAAAAAAATAAGTACGGAAATATCCAGTTTGAGCCCTCCCTGAGACGATTACGACCATTTCCACATTTGAGTATGCCTGTGTGTCTGTCTGTGTGTATTTCTTTTTCGACAATAGTGCCCAAACACATAATGCGATGAAACTGAAATTTGGTATATAGGCATCAATTTGGCCGCGGGGGTGTGTTAGTTATACCTACTTCAATATCGAAATATTGGACTTAAATACTTGAAATTCGGTTCATAGATGCCATGTCGGAACGTTGGTTGGCTTGGTTGGAATATTTCTAATACTAGCGACGCCAAATAATTAAATACCGCCGTATTTAAGAAAATACTACATCATTTTTACAAAAATACCATTTTATTACTACTGAAATACTACACAAACATGCTATGGTTGGTACATTTGAATGGTGGGTATTTTCCCGAAGGTATCGCGCAATTGCTGTTTTTTTTTGTAGGTAAGGTTTTTTGTAGGTAAACAGTCATATACATTTGTGTGAAAATAATACACAATACAAATAGACCTATATTACCATTAATTACTACAAAACATTATAAATAGTAGCAAAGGGAAAATTACAATCAAAATTACACTAATAACTAATTAAACCAAGCAACCAAACCAACTAATGCAACCAAAAAACAAAAAGTTCTACTTAAAAACAAATTAAACTATAGGCTAATGGAACAACAAATCGCCTATTTTTTTTTTCCTAAAACTAACCAATGTGTCCGAAAATATGTCGAGGTAATTCGAAGCTTTAATATAATGTAAACATGGCCGTCTAAAAAAGGTATTTTTCGCATAGTTCGTGTTAAAAGAGGGTATATAAAATGTATCTTTTGAACGAGAAGACCGAGGAATCTTAAGAAGAATTTTGCCCAAAAGGGGTGCAGAATTAATATTAATAAATTAATATATTAATATTGTTGCGCGGACGGTTTCGCACTGAAATTATTTTCTTCATGCGATGTCCTTCTTCTTCCGTGAGTTCCTATCCCGACTTATATAAAGTGCTTTTACTTTCAGACGATATACCACGTACTCAGGATGCATGATTCGTTTCTCGGCCAGCCTCGGGCGGCTCGACGTTATTATTTGATTAAAATGTAAGTCGGAAATAATAAATTTTTGTGTTGCTGGTATAAGAGATATTGAAACTAATTTAACAATGTGTTTTCGACCCTACGACGCATCTATGTACCGAATTTCAAGTCTCTAAGACCAATATTTCGAGATTGAAGTATGACTAGCGCGGTCCGGTGGACTGATCACAGCCACAACCACATTTTACTTTCTTGGTAAGGAAAGTATTGTGAACTCACTTCTGTGTGTATATTCGTCCACGATAAAGCCTAAACGCTTTATCCGATTGAGATAAAATTTGGCATGCAGGCATTATTTAGTCATGGCAAGAGTTGGTTGAAATCGGAGCACCAGAGGGCACGCTAGTCATACTTCAATGTCGTAATATTCGACTCAGAGATTTGAAATTCTGTACACTAATGCCTTTTTGCAGAAAAATTACGTTATGAAATTTTGGTTGGTATGTCTCATATACAGGGTCTTTCATTAAGCGCTTCCTATCTTTAAATTTAAATAATACAAAGTGTGTTTGAGATATCATCGAAATTTTTTATTCGTTTGAAAGACCTATTGATGCCATTTTGTGTGGAATATAATATCGTTCAAATGTCCGCCATGGCTTCTCTGGGTGGAGAGCATCCGAAATGTCCAATTTTCCATGACTGCCGCATAAATCAAGCTGAATTTGACCGATGGCATGATTTATGTTGGCTTTGAGGACCGATGTGGTTTGTGGCTTATTTGCATACACCTGCGACTTAAGAAAATCCCACAAGAAATAGTCTAACGGGGTCAAATCGCACGATATCGGTGGCCAGTTCACATCACCTCCACGTGAGATGACCATGTCCTCAAATCGCTCGTGCAGAATATCCAATGTGGCATGAGCTGTGTGGCACGTTGCGCCGTCCTGTTGAAACCACATGTCGTTGGTGGCCAGATCATCCAATTTAGGCCAAAAGAAATTGGTAATCATCGACCTATAGCGCTCGCCGTTGACAGTGATGGCCTGGCCAACGTCGTTCTCAAAGAAATATGGACCGATGACACCGCCAGCCCGAAATCCACACCAAACAGTGACTTTTTCGGGATGCATTGGACGCTCTTGGATCTCATGTGGATTGGTATCGTCCCAAAATTCCACAATTTTGTTTGTTCACGTACCCATTCATCCAGAAATGGGCCTCATCGCTGAAGATGATTTTTCGATGAAAATTAGGGTCAGTTGCCAACTGCTCCAAAGCCAATTCAGCGAACACACGTCGTTGTCTATGGTCGTTTGCTTTCAGTTCCTGGGTCAGTTGAATTTTGTACGGGTGCAGGCCCAAGTCACGATGCAAAATTGGCCAAGTTGTGGTCCGCGAAAGGCCAAGTTCTTGTGAGCGACGCGAAATCTCCTGCACACTCTCACGGACAGCGGTGATGTTTTCGGCAGATCTTGCGTTTCGTCGACATACGGGTGTTGGTCGATCGTTTACTGAACCAGTGGACTCAAATTCATCCACCACATTGCGAATAGTCCTCTCGGTAGGACGATTATGGCGACCGTAAAATGGGCGAAGCGCGCGGTACGTTGGCCGAACAGAACACCCATTTTGATAAAACAAATTTATTATTTGCACATGTTGTTGAATGCTATATCCGTCCATTGTGATTTGGCAAATCAGACTGAATAAATGACAACTAACTTGACAGATGTAGCTTCAACAAGATGGCCGCTATCAACTGTCAAAGTTCGGAAGTCCCTCTTGGAAGACCCAAGCGACACAAATACTATTTCGAGTCCCCCATTTTTAGGAAAATACTCTTTCATACCACGGAAAATACTACAAATATATTACGAATTGGCGCGAGATGTGGGTTTTTCAAGGGGGTCTTTTCTACTTGCCGGGAAAGTCTTGTCGTAACACAACCGATTTTTATTTATTTTACAGCATAATCCTCTTGGAATATAGATCCAGCATTATCTGAATCTTTTATGTCGTATATTGGATTTCAGACTAAGCTATGGACTATAAACTTTTTTTAACCCGATCATCTCATTTCTTATCATGAACTCTTTGGAATCCATCATGATGTCCGGCCGTATATTTTCCTTCAGTCGTTATGTTATTTATCACTGCTCTTCAGATCTTATAATTTAATTGACGGACATTACAAATAGCCGAAAAAATATGGATTGACGACGAATCGGAATTCGGTCATCGCTCCCGGTATGCCGTATATTTTCCCTAATAAAAAGTTGAATTATGCGAACCCGCGATAGGAATGAATTCCAGAGGCATAAAGGCATCTAACGACACGGCAGTTATTATTAGTCGGTGGAATCTCTGCGGCGTTTCATCCAGTGCCGGATTGTCCAATAGGCCAAGTAGGCACCTGCCTATGGGCCCCACGACAATTAGGGGTCCCGCGACAAGGGATCATTACAATCATAATTTTTAATTTCCCCGGCCCACACAATGACTACGAGGGAAAGTATTGCGAACGTGGTACAAAAAATTCGAGATGAAGACGGAAATATCCATTTTGAGTCCCCTGAGACGATAAAGACCATTTCCAAGCTGAAGTCTGTCTGTGTGTCTGTCTGTCTGTCTGTATGTCTGTATGTATGTCTGTATATATGTCTGTCTGTGTGTGTATTCTTCCACGATAGCGCCCAAACGCTTAATCCGATTCAGCTGAAAGGTATGCAAGCATCATTTGGTCATAGGACAAAAGTTGAAAAGATAGTGGTTCAAATCGGTCCACCAAGGGGCGCCCTAGTCATACATCAATCTCGAAATATTGGATTTAAAGATTTGAAATTTGTTACACCGATGCCTTGTTGGACCGAAATACCATTGTGTAATTTAGATTGGAATATCTTATACACAAGCTACACTTATAATATTATAAATAGGATAGAAAATCGAAATTCGAAAATTCGTCTTGCACACAACACTCACTGTATCCTGTCTTACTTACGTCCTTGCGTTCGCCGTTCGGCGGCGGGAACATTTTAAGAAGAGGGTTCCACGTAGAAGAGAGTTTGTAACCGTCGTCTCTATTGAAGTTCGGGGTTCTTCTTATTTCAATGGCTTCCCGGGTCATGCGAAGAAAGTAGAATTGTTCCTTGGATAGCACAATGGGATTTTGAAACTGCATCCAGTGGTTAGTTCCGCTATCCAATATATGTTCGCAGATCGCCGATTTTTCTCGCTGAACGTTTTTAACAGCTTTGATGTGTTCTGTCAGTCGCGTGGTTATGGGCAGTTTCGTTTGTCCAACGTAGGCTAGTCCACAACCGCATTAGACTTTATACACACCCGGGGTTTGCAGTGGCATTACATCCTTTACAGGCCTCAAAAATCGAGCTATATTTTGGGTCGGCTTGAAGATCGTTTTTATATCGAATCTGTTTAGCATCTTACGTATTCGATCTGCCACGCCCTTGACGTATAGTAAGAATGCTCTTGATCTGCTCGGTTTCTGAGTTTCGTCTGTATTAGTCGGTTTCTGAGTTTCTGAGTTGTCAGAAATGTTTAACTGCCCACTTTGCCTGTTCGGTCGTGTTTTGTTTATTCTACAATATATCGCGTCAGAATGCTTGACAGCCCAAAAGGGCCCCCCGAGATATCGGTTAATCCGGCACTGGTTTCATCGAGTGAAAAAATGAACATTTATGATAATAAGCGATAGGGGGCGGTGGGCGACGGCAGTCGTTGACAAAACAATGCCGTGTTTAATTACCATAAGATGGCTGGCCGCTGCGGCTACCGCGCGAATGCCGCCGCTGAAAAACAGGGAGCTTTATTAAATACTCGGCCATTTGGAGAAAGAGAAAGATATCACTTACATTCTTCTAGGGTGGAGCCTTATGCAACCGAATATTTTCAGATAGTAGACTAGCTATCGCATACATGTTGATTATGAAAACATAAACAAGAATTTAATACGTTGTTATAAACTAGCTGACCAGTGCCCACTTCGTTGGGCGGTAAACATTTTTACTTGTGATGAAATTATGAGTGTGGTTCGGTTAGTACTGAGTGCTATGATTTATTTCCTGACTGCCAAAAGGGGGGTTATATTTTTACTGCAAATGTATGTATGTATTTGCATGCCAATTTGGCTATATTACCGGGTCTCAAATGAGTGAATGAAATGGTTATGATTGAATAAATTATGTTTATTTCAATTGTTCAAAATTTCGCTGTATACTATATTAGACGTAATGTTATTATTTGGTACCAAAATATATTGTCTTTCAGGAGTTCCAACCCGAGATACGGTCGCGGTTCCATACCTATGTCGTATTATCTCTTTAACCATTTATGCAGTAAAAGGGAAATTATATGCAGTAAAAATGAAAAGTCTTTTGTTTTAAACACTTGAGACGATAAATTTACTTATTTTGATAAGAATTCATAATTGTTGATAATATGACCCATAAACATGACCTAACGATTTAAATAATTTTCTTAATATAAAAAACAAAATTTAGACATATGCTGTCGCTCACTTTTTTGTAGGCAATACTAAGCTCTACAACCTTTCTCTAGAACTCAATCATATATCTACTCAATCTTATTAATCTAGTATTATAAATGTATGTGAAATATTAATAAATAAATAAATAAATAAATCTCTCATCGTTAAGGCAGCGTTCGTAAGAAACGTTTTCATTCGACCGTTTTCTCCGACTTTCTTTCCAAATCCGACTACCACGAAAAAGTCTTCATTTTTCGGAATAATATATAGCTATGACACTTGAAAATAACGTGGCTTTCTATTGGTAAAAGAATTTTCAAAATGGGTTCAGTAGGTCCAGAGATTACTCCCTACAACCTCACAAACTCACAAACTTTACCTCTTTATAATATTAGTATAGATTTACAAATTATATTTTGAATGTGTTACTCAAATCACGTGTTTTGTCTCCAAATTTTTACATACTTGTTTAGACTCAATACTTTGTTGGATAACTGTTTAAGATTAAAATAGCTTTGAAAAATCAATAGTAAATGTTTATTAAGACTCACACCACATAATTAATAATAATCGTATTACACTGAGAAAAATAATGGATTGATTCTTATATTACCTTTTTGTATATTAGAATAACGATTTTTCAAATTTAATTTTGTTTTATTACAAGAAATTTTGTTGAAACTTGATTAATCGATTATGTGTATCAACATTTTCCTTACGGTTAATACGTAAATAGCAGATACTGAATTTTCAACATGATTCATGTGTCCGACTATAGCCGTGAGTATACTACTACATGCCTTGAAAATTTTATAAATTCGAAAGTGGAAGGAACGGCGATTAACATAGGCTACTTGGGGGGTGGGAGGGGGGGGGGAGAAAGAGGAGTGGGAGGGGGGGGGGGAGAAAGAGGAGTGGGAGGGGGGGGGGCGTATACCTAAGCATCGCCGGGTAGTATACAGAGTGACACGCGGGAGACGGACGGCTTTGAACTGCTTTGTACTGAGATCGCAGTGGTGGGAGAAGATAGTGGTAGGGATAGTTATGCTCTACACAAAACGCCATTTCATTTACTCAGTTATTATGGAGCAGTGGGACTTGCAACGTCGTTTCGTCGTCTACGACAGTTCCGTGAAAAGTGGTGAGTCTGTTAAGGCTCCTTCACACTGTCGCAACCAACGCGACAGTAGCAGCGCGACTGTCGCGCGACAGTCCAGTCGCGCTGCTCAGAAGCGGCAGGCTTCCATACTAAAAGGAGTGGCGCGACATCCGCGCGACACGTGAGTGTCATAGCGGACGGCATCGCGGCAGCCGCGTGTCATCAGTCGGCTGACTTTTTTTTTATTATGAACGCGATGTCGATGGCGCCGAAGGAGAGCTAAAAACAGCAGGAGCAACAATTATTTTTCCTCGTTAGAATCCATTATTGGAATGAAGCGGCAACCCTAATCTAAACAAGTCGCGCGGCTGTAGTTGAGTAGGCATGTGCTGCTGTCGCGCTGCTGCCGCACTGCTGCCGCGTTGCTGCCGCGCTGCTGCCGCACTGCTTGCGACCTAATGTGAAGGCCGCCATGGATCTGTTCCGAGTCGTAACACAATCCTCAGATGGGTGAAGCACTTCAGATCGACTGTGAACATACTGGATAGGAAGCATCCTGGTCCTAGACGCAGTGTAACGACACCAGAAGATGGTGCAAGGGTAAGAATAAGAACTAGAATAAGAATAAGAATAATTTATTTTCAAATACTCGATCTGGGTATAGAAATTACATATCTACAAATAAAATTACATTTTAAATTACTCATAAAAATATAAAAAAGTAAGTATATAAAAAACTATTATTTGAAAAAAAACATAGAAATCTGAATGAAAAAAACTAGAAAAATAAAAACAACAGAAATAATGAGAAAACATAGACAATCAGCAATTCAGTAACAAAAATATATAAAACACTAGAAAAATAGAAAGCATCCAAAGAGTTCTACATAAACTACATTTAATAAGGATCAAACTATCGATCAACAATCAAGAAATAGATAAATGTATCGACTCTCCAAAGAACAAAAAATCAACTGGTCTCGTTGACATACCTGTTAGTGTAATTAAAATCCATAAACGTGTACTGGCACCCTGTCTAACATATCTTTGCAATTTAAGCTTTTCAGAGGGAAGCGGTAGTCGGTAAAACATTATTTTTCACAAATAAGTATCACTAACGTAGCAATTAATGATCTTTGTCAATACAATTAATGATCTTTGTCAATTTCGATAAACATAGATTAATTTTGGCTGAGTATTATTTATTTAAAAACCGTCCACCTCCCGTGTGTCACCCTGTATATAATATTAAATATGTAATAGCATTATACTAACATATTACTGCATGTATAGTTAAAATACAGGATGGGCCAAAAAGATTTTGGCGATTTGATTCCTTAATTTCTCGGAATCTGCTCATTGCGGGGAGGCAGGGCGTACTAACACCCTTTTGGCCCACCTGTATAATTAATAAATTAATAAATTAAAGAAAATACCAAAATAACAACAATAATATTAATGATAATAAATAACAATGAATTATGTTAAAAAGAAAAATATAACAATGTTGATAGCAAAAGATAAATAAGTTAGCTTCTGCTTCTATTAATGTATCTTATTTATCATCTCATAAATCCTGCCCCTTATTACCCATAGACGCCATCGCTGCGCGACCACTCCGTCTTCTGGATATGGTATGGAGGGTATTCGACAAATGCAGAGCAATATCACGGATCGCGCCGCGCGCGCCCGCTTTTTATCTCACCTGGGTATGGATTTCAGTGGGAGCGTGCCAGGCGGGAGCCGGCGCCCCGTTTAGGGCATGACGGGGCGAGTGCCCGCGCCCTTGCCCTTAAGGGAGGACCAGTCCTGTCCGCGGAGGACATCGATCAATCCCGCGAGCTGCGACGGGAATTCCTCGGGAATCGTCGCCATTACTTCTGCTGCGACGCTGTGACGTGCCGTGACCTGGCTGACCGGGTTCTCCGGAGAGGAAGCTCAAGGCAATAACAGATGTATTTTATTTTATTTATTTATATTTATCCAAAACAATAGTTTACGATGTTGACATAAATAAAAATGTAGAAAAGAACATATAGATACTTCATTGTTTGCGAAGCAAAGAAAGTACAGATTTGATGGATTGTATCAGCTCTATTAGACCACAGTCTGTTTTGGAATTATAGTCATAGTCATAGTCATATTTTAATAATTTCAAAAGTACATTACTGTGGAATACGTCATATTACATTTTCTAGAAGTTATTACAACTCCATTACGTGTACATATACTTTTTACATGTAGAGGCAATGCACCATCGGATCAATTATAAAAATTAAATCTTACAGACTCGAATAACAAAAAAAATGTAAACAATTTTTTAAATAATTTATCAATAAGTTTTTATAAATAGGTACCTAATATTTTAGACGTGACAACGTCTTATAAATCGATGAAGCCGGTTGCACGCACGAAAAAACCTGACTCATGTGGCGTTACCTCGCTCTGAGGCGTTCCATTTATTATATTTATTATTCAATATAAATGCTGCCATCTACCGGTTGCGACAAGAATTATTTACTAACCTCAGTCTAAAATAGTACGAATTAAAATCACTAGATTGATTTAAATTCTTGACATAATTTTATATGTATTCTTGATATACGGAATGTTATTACTGAACGGACAATTTTCTTGTGGGTACAACGAAGTGCAACAAAGTAAGCAACTTTTATTAAAAAAAAAAAAGTATGAAAGCTATCATTACGATGCGCTATCTAGCAATTGGTAAAATGTCGCTGATATTTTTTATTTACCACGTATTACCTACCGCTAGATGGCGCAGCGTGCTCAAACGCTTCTCAAACCGTTATTTAACAGTTTGAGATTTCAAACTTTCAAATTAAAAAAAAACAATACACTTTAAACAATAAACAATTATACAATTATACTGCTATACAATAATACATTTACATATTGTAGTCAAATCGGTGAGTATAAAACCATATATTTTTGGGTGTTTGTAATAAACAATATCTTCAAATGCAACCATTCCATCAGTATTTTCTTATGACGTTGTCACGTTCAACTATCGTCAGTAAACCGACTTTACAGACAACCGATTTTTCAAAAAATAGTCAGTTAATAAACAATAATTTTAACAATAAAACGTGTTGTTTTTATTGTAAAACTTATTGTTTAAACAAAAACATTAAATTTCTTTTTATGCATTTCTTAAAGATAACCTCTTGAAGTATTTTAATTTCTGCTGGCAACGAGTTAAAAAAATTAAACCGCAAATATAAAAATGATCTCTGGTATAAAGAAAGCCGCACTTTGGGAATTACTACATTATTTTTATTGCGAGTGTTAATTTCATGCAGACTCGAATGCTTTTCCTCGTTTTAAAAATTTGCTTTCGCATTAATTAAGCACTGATATATAAATTCAGATTGAAAAGTTAATATTTTTTTATTTTTAAAGATCGGAGCACAGTAATCGTCTCTTTAACCCAAATATCGTCCTGAGAGCTTGCTATTGCAGTATAAAAATACGATGGCTATCTGGTGCATTACTCCATGTTAGGATACCATAATCTATCTACGAATGAGAGTACGCATGTACCTAATAGGTTTGTATTACATTCTTGTATTGCGTACGGTTAATTTTCTTTATCTCCACAATTTTAGACCTATCATTAAGGTAAGAATTCAGTAAATCGAGAGTTCTGTCTCTAAATCCGTACAGCTCAAGTTTATGTAGAAGGATATCATGATTGACAGAATCGAAAGCCTTGGACAAATCACAGAATACCGCGAGCGGATTTAGAGAGTTGTCCAAGGCACCTGTGTTATAGTTTGTTACATAGTACCTAGACCAATTTTTATACAACTTCAATTAAAATAATTGACAACATACATTAGAAAATATGAAAAAAAAATAAGAAAAAGAAGACCTAATGTTAGTTAGTAAATCGGTTATTTCTTAGGGAGACCTTATGTTAGTTAGTTAATGAGACATTTGTTGGATACTTCGTATTTTGATAGCTTCTTTTGTCTATAATTCTTTATTGCACAAAAAAATCGATTGTGTCCCCCAACACTTTCCCGGCAAGCAGCCAAGGACTGATTTCATCTGCATATTAATTTCATATATAAAATCGATGAGCGCCCTCTCTCGGCCGGTGAACGAACAGGATTGGGTTTCGTTACATAACGGCCTCGAGCTGCGCGGTTCGTTTCTCGGCTAGCCTGGGGAGGCTCGGCGCCAAAAGTTGATTAAAATGTATGGCAGAGCTTAATTATTATCAGTGTATCTTGTATATGAGATATTCCAGCCAAAATTTCACAATGTGATTTCAGCCTGGCAAAAGCATCTGTGTACCAAATGTCAAGTCACTAAGTCCAATATTTTACCATTGATATATGACTAGTTCGCCTCCTGGTGGACCGATTTCAACCACAGTATTTTCAACTCTTGCCATGACCAAGTGATGCTGGCATAGCTCAATCGAATTAAGCGTTTATGCGCTATCATGGAGGAATACACAAAGCCGTGGGTGACCGATTTCAACTATCAATCTTTTTAACTCTTACCATGACCAAATTATGCGTGCATACCAAATTTCAGCTCAATCGGATTAAGCGATTAGGCGCTATCATGGAGGAATACACACAAAGCATACAGACAGACTTAAATCTGTAAATGGTGTTAATCATCTCAGAGAGGCTCAAAATAAATATTTTCGTCTTCATCTCGAAAATCTATTTTAGCGAGTTCATAATGCTTTCCCTCCTCGTCGGTTGGTGGACCGAAAAAGTAATACAGTTTAAAAATAAATAAAACCGGTTACGAATTTCAATTACCTACAGAAATTAAGCAGGAAACTACTTAATAAAACTAAAATAACCAAATTTTTACGAGTGCTAGACTTGTGTCTCAAGTCTCCTAACGCCAATATTTTGAGGATGATAGGTATATGATTAGTGCGCCCCCTGGTGGACATTTTTAACCACAATCTTTTGAACTTTTGTTATGACCAAATGATGCCTGCATACCTACTGAGTTTCAGCTCTATTCGATTAAGCATTTAGGCACAGTAGACAGAGCTAACCAGTATGGAAGCTACGTGCAAAACGATCGAAACGAACGCACTCACACAGACGCACGCTTCAACAATAAGCTAAGCACTTGTCGATGGGAAGTCAGTCGTGGGTGCCAAAATTGATTTTATAGTGTTCAATTCAATGGTGCCACCAAAAATAAGAATACTATATACAATTCTTGAGGGCAGTATATGTATGTATGTCTTTCTGTATGTTTTGATTTGGCTCACAAACAGCTGAACCGATTTAGGTAAAACTTCATCAAAGTGTTCCTTAGAATCTCAGTAGTAAAAAAGGCATTATTGGGTTCGTTTGATTTGTCTTGACAAAAATTATAACCTTGTGTGATGCCCAGCATCTGATGATGGACTAACTACCTATCCGCACGCAGTGTTGGGCATTTTTCTTTTGTGGACGCACTTCTGTGAGCGCCAAAACGCTTCATCCGATTGAGCTGATATTCGGCATGCAGATTGTGGTTGAAATCCGTCCACCCAGCGTTGACTCCTGACTAGAGGACTCCTCAACGGTCAACAGCAGAGACCCAACATTTTGTATACGCATTCATTTATGATAGCAACTTCCAAGTTTCATCATGACAGGGCTGATCTACCCTGGGTTGGCTCCCGATGAGGGAACTCCTCAACGGCCAACAGCAGAGACTCAAAATTTTGTATACGCATTTAATTATGATAGCCCCTTCTAAGTTTCACTATGACATGGATGATGTACCCTGGGTTGGCTCCCGAAGAGGGGACTCCTGAACGGTCAACAGTAGAGATCCAAAATTTTGTATACGCATTCAATTATGATAGCTCCTTCCAAATTCATCACGACATGGCTGATGTACCCTGGGTTGGCTCTCGATAAGGGAACTCCTCAACGGTCAACAGCAGAGACTCAAAATTTTGTATACGCATTCAATTATGATAGGCCCTTTCAGGTTTCACTATGACATGGCTGATGTACCCTGGGTTGGCTCCCGATGAGGGGACTCCTCAACGGTCAACAGCAGAGACCCAAAATTTTGTATTCCTACGCATTCAATTATGATAGCTCCTACCAAATTCCATTATGACATGGCTGATGTACCCTGGATTGGCTCCCGTGAAGGGGACTCCTCAACGGTCAACAGCAAAGACTCAAAATTTTGTATACGCATTCAATTATGATAGACTCTTTCAGGTTTCACTATGACGTGGCTGATGTACCCTGGGTTGACTCCCGATGAGGGGACTCCTCAACGGTCAACAGCAGAGACCCAAAATTTTGTATACGCATTCAATTATGATAGCTCCTACCAAATTCCACCATGACATAACTGATGTACCCTGGGTTGGCTCTCGATAAGGGAACTCCTCAATCGTCAACAGCAAAGACTCAAAATTTTGTATACGCATTCAATTATGATAGGACCTTTCAAGTTTCACTATGACATGGCTGATGTACCCTGGGTTGGCCCCCGATGAGGGAACTAAGGCTTCCGTTGAGGAGTTTCCTCATCGGAAGCCAACCCAGGGTACATCAGCCATGTCATGGTGGAACTTAGAAGGGGCTATTATAATTAAATGCGTATACAACATTTTGGGTCTCTGCTGTTGACCGTTGAGGAGTTCCCTCATCGGGAGCCAATCCAGGGTTCATCCGCCATGATATGGTGGAACATGGAAGGAGCTATCATAATTGAATGCGTATACAAAATTTTGGGTCTCTGCTGTTGACCGTTGAGGAGTTCCCTCGTTGGGAGCCAACCCAGGGTACATCAGCCATGTAATGCTGAAACTTGGAAGTTGCTATCATAATTGAATGCGTACACAAGATTGTGTGTCTGTGCTGTTGACAGTGGAAAAGTACGAAAAAGAGTTTTAGCGCGTTCACAACACTTTCCCCTCCGGTCGGTTGATGGGCCGGAAAATTAGTGATCATTTTCAATTTCGGGTGGAGGGGGGGGGGGGGTTAATCCACAACTTCTCATTATGTACTTATCTACATGTGACGTCATGCCTAAGAAGACTTAGATAATAGGTACCTACATGTACATAGTACACTACATATTTACGGAATCAGAGAAGCCTTCCGTTACTCGTCCCTCTTTCGCATTATTGTTGTAGGCGGTCCTACTCTAAATGACGTCATTAATTCATATTACGTGTTAAGTAAATAAATTTCGCCCGAGACAAAGACAGAATAAGCGCGCTCATAAAAGAGGGAGGGATTTGCAGTCGGCCGTATACGGTCAAGATGTCCATATTAGGAAGCGGTCGCGCCTAAATATGGACATGGGGCCGGCCTCTGAGCGCGCGGCACGAGCCAATGCGAAACGGCGCGATCGAAATTCGCGCAAAACTAACGCCAAATAATCGCCCGTATATCCGAGATATTTCAGGGTTATTTTCAATAATAAAGCATCGCCCACTGATCATTTTTTGAACGCTTGTGTCAGGTTACGCGCGGCGAATCGTATCGTAGGGCGTCGTTCGTCTCGCTCTCGCCTACGGAACGCCTACCGCTGCAGATAGAGACGGAGCATGTCGATCGTCGAGACTTCGCGCTGTCCTCTACAGCGGGAATGAATACGATAATTACTAACAAACGTACGATTATGATGTGTCGTGAATTCGCAAACATTAACCAACCTAAAATCAGTGAGGATATTCATAGCTCTCAGTGACTAGGAATTATGTAGGTATAATGTAAATGGAGACTTTAAATAGAAATAGAGCAAAAATGTGACAAAACAATATACTATCATATAAGAACCTATATTCTATCTCTCACCTTTCCTATCCAATCACGTATTTTTCTTGTAATATAATATAAATATAGTTCGAGAGTAATTTTATTTAATTCGATTTTAACAATTTATCTTAAAATTAAATACTTTAATAAAACACTACTGACGGAAATAATTATTCAGCCAATGAAACATTGTACCAAGATAATTTGTAATAACGAAGTGCTGTATGTTTCCTGAAGAATAGATAAATGCATAAATTATAGAAAACAAAATGCATGCAAAGCAGATCCGTGCCCTAATTATGGTTACCGCTTCCTAATGTAAAATCTAAACAGCAAAAGGTCTCAGAAATTTTCTAACGCGTTATGTATAAAATCTAAGTACCTACATTTTTATGACAACATCAAGGCAACAGTTGCTCTCCGTTCCCTACACTAAGTGGGTGTTTAAAGCGTTGTTCTCCTTTAGTCTACGCGATGAGTGAGTTGAGGAGGGGGGGGGGGGGCAAATACACAAGTCCACATAATGTAGAACATCTAGGCTTATTGGCTCACAAAATAAAAATATTCAGGAAGTAACTTAGATTTTGTTTTTTTTTAACAATAATATTTTTTGTTATTATCTTTTATATAACTTTGAAATAACCATATTAATATCGTCGCTTTGTTACAACGAGTAATTATTTGACATTTTACTATTTTTGATATATCTTTCGGTTTTCGTTTACATTAACATTAAAAAAAATAACGGAATAACTACATTTACTACGTCTATAAACCCTTATTTTAAGACATCTTACACTTAACTACTTCTTTTATGCATAAAAACACAATTAAAAAAGACATAATGACTCAAAACGATTTCACAAAGATTTTTACGAAATAATTACTTTTTCTACGTCCATAACACATATTTTAGGACATTTTTCGCCTAATGCTTTTGTACATGTAGGAGACACTTTTGAAGAATCGTAATGACTAAAAGATTTTACAAAAATAGTAATTTAATGACTTCTTGCAACAAACCGACGATGTGTATTTAATAATAATTGGGTAATTCGGAGATAATAATATGTTCTGGTTACTTTTATTAAATATAAATTTTATTCGTACGATGATTTTTGGTATGTACGATTGTTATGTGGCGCGGGGATCCGCGCTAGCGCACAGCGCCGTGAAGTTAGTCGCTTTCCAAGCCGCCAGGTTGACGGACTTGTATCCAGTGGTGCGGGTCGCGTCGCGGAGCTCGCTCAGCTGTGTCAAAGTCGCGGACGTAAACAAGCAGTTTTTCACCCGGAATTTTCGCGATTTCCGCTACTGTGGCGTACTGTGAAGTGATAATGGACGCTCCCGGTGGAGCCCGGGACTCCCGGTTTAACTTAGGCTACAACATGGGCCTGTTGAGCGGCGAATCGCCGCCGGAAATTTATGGGAACCCGAACGTGAGTTTGGGCCGGCCGCCGAGCACGCTCGGCCAGCAGATGAGCAGGAGCACGATGCTCCAGAGCGGCTGCGGGGGTCTCGCTCGCGGCCTCAAACGCTCCGGCTCCGACCAGTGCTTTGACGACCGCCCCATGGGCTCGCAAAGCCTCGGGCTGGACCAGTGCCTAGTGCCGGAGATGGTCGACGACGGATACACCTCCCTCCAGCCCAAAAAGTCCCCGCCTTCCAACGGGAAGAAGACTAAGGGCCGCGTGAAGATCAAAATGGAGTACATCGACAATAAATTGCGGCGCTACACGACGTTTTCGAAGCGCAAGACCGGCATCATGAAAAAGGTTAGTGCACCGATTTTCCGTATAGACATAATCAGCTGTCAGATGAGCGCACGTTGTTTATGTTGGTACGCGCGTGCGCGGCGCCGCCGTAATAGGGGCGGGAAACCGCAAAATGCCGTAATTTCAATATTAGATTGCCGTATAAATTTAAATTTCAAAGCCGTCGGTTTGTTGCTAAAAGTCATTTAACAAAAATGTTTAAAACGCCAATATTCACCGCAATAACGATAAAGATTTTTTGGTGGCATTTTACTTTAAAAACTCTAGAACACGTAAAAAAAATATTTTTGTAAAATTGCATATTATAATTTAAAAAAAAAATGTGATTGCAAAACCATACGCGCACTGCTAGTGAAAATAAACTAAACAAAAACAAACAGTAACTCGTTCAGAAATGCCTAGCCGTAAGATTTTAATAGTCGGAAAAAATACAAAACACGAGAAAAGACGAAAAAGATGTATCGTAAAATATCATATTATCGTGACCAAGAAGTCATAAAAATATCAAAAAATGCATTTGGTATATATTGCTAGGAATCATATAAACTAAGAAAATATTTTGATTTAATTTTTAACGTATTCTGGAGTTGTTCAAGTATAATAAGCCACCAAAAAATCTTCATAGTCGATGCTCTGAAATGATTATTATTTTTATTTTATTGTAATAAACCAGTTGACAGGAATCCTACACTTGGTAATGTCAAAATAAACAAGGCACTAGCCTTAGTGGGGAACTGTGACATGTAATTTGTATATTTTTATGAATAAAGACTACTACAAAAAAAAAAGAACTGGAATATGTATATAGACCAAAATTACAAAATTAGGCAAAATTTCTGCTCAAATATGTATATAAGTACCTACATTATACGGTGTGCATACTAGAACGTTGAACACTCGAGCAGAGTTTCTAGATTATAACAAAATTCGGGTTATAAACAAAAGAAATCCAATATTTTCATTCAAAATTCATCTATAATTTCACAGACTATCATCGTACTAATAACAGATCAGAATTATTTTTCAAATTAGTAATGATAAAAAACAAATTAGTAATGATTATAATAGTGAATCGCCAATAGTCAGAATAAAAATTCAGTGATATAATAGTCAATAATAGAAAGAATAAAGAAAGTCGAGAAAACCGAGATAATTCGATATCGTAAAAATTCCTAATGCCATAATATAAGTTGAGTTTTTAATTAAACACTGCCTTTTCAAGTCGTCTCGGGACAGTTGCGGCCCCGATACATTTGCGGCCCTCTTATTTTTCCGAATAATGATAAAATCAAAGTGAGACATTTGCGGCCCTGACCCTGCTTTTTTGTTTTCGGCGACCACCTGGGAAGTTTTTCTTTTACTATTTCAAACAATGTACTGTAGGTTTTCTTCTGCCTATTTTTGCAGTAGCGCAAACATCTTTGGTTACGTTTGGTTATCGATATCGATGGATTTTAAACAGGCTATTTTAAATGTGAGAAATAAAAGTTATTTCGATTAAATTACTTATAGAAAGTATATTTCCAATAAAAAATATTTCGCAGTAGGTAATTGAAAAATACAATCATTACCATTAAATTCTAAAAACTTCTTCCAGGTTCAGGAAATTTTTCATTCTGAAAAAAAATCGCCAGCGTTCATTTCGCATCATCCTGGACGTTTTTCAAAAAATCTGAAAATTTCTTAGGTCCGCCTTCCAGGAAATTTTTCTTCCCGAAAAAATTAAACCTTGCCAAACGTAACCAAATATGACGCGCACCTCTACGTCTCCGATAAAACGTTTAAATGCGAGAGAACGTGATGTTACTTGCATATTTTATTGCACCGACCGCGAGTCATTGCTCGGACTTTTTTTTAGTTGGTATTAGCAGGTATCCCATTAATAGGGTCAGGGCAGCAAATGTCTCACGTTAATTTTATAATTATTCGAAAAATTAAGAGAGGGCCGCAAATGTTCGGGGCCCCAATTGTCCCGGATTCTAGAACCTCCCCAAGACCTATGATGCATAATGGCAATTTATTATAAAATTAGTTAGATTGACAAAGAAAGTTATTTCGAACCTTACCAATACCGCCTACATACAATCTTAAACTAAGTAGGAAGATTAAAACACAAACGCTGATAAATAGGAAACTAAACTTAAATAATAATTATCTAAAATATAAACTTCCCGCCAATTTCGATTTCCATTTGCCGTACAGTCACAACACTGGCTCAAACCACCAAAAATGCATCATCTGTTGTCGTTTTCTTTTTGGCAGAGTTCCCAAATTCCCATACCGACTGTAACACAGATTTATAAAGACGGAATTCTAAATCTGTGACACACCTAACTTCTATAGCTTTCATAAAAAAAGCTGTACAAAATCAAGAAATATTCCTTCGACCTTGGATTTGAACCAACCCAAGCTATCTAGCTTCCGACGCCGTAACCACCCCTTGTGTTTTGTTAAGAGTTCGCTCGGCTGCCAGCAGATGCCAGGGGTGTGAAAAATAATCGGCGAATACTGTGAAAATAATAATAATAATTACCGACCCAAATCCATTCCGTTTTATACAAAGATTGAACTCGTGTGGATTTACAAATTAAGATATAAATTAGTATTTTATTACAGAATTTTTGAAAAGTGCCGTTAAGTCGATTTGATAGCTGTTACAACTGCCAACGCAATACCGTCGATCTGTATGTGAGACCTCGTACGTGCCAAAAATTTGGTTTTTTTATTGCTATTGGTGGAAAATCACGCTTTATGTCGTTCTGTCCATGTCCCGAGGGCTCAATCCTTTGGCAGTTTTTATTCTAAAATGTTATTCTAAAAAATAACATTTTAAAATGTTGTCTTATTTAGGGGTCGTCCATTGACCACGTGATGTTATTTTATCAACTTTTAACCCTATCCCCCACTGGTGATGTGTGGGGAGGTTTTAGACTTTCCCCCTCCCCCCACCCAAAATCACGTGTTTTTTTTGGTACAAAGTATCTTTAAAAAAATCAGAATATTATCTTTAAATATAGGTATAATCTAATTACATTCTAGAATATTAAGCACCCTGAAAAAAAATGCCCAGACAGATATTAAGGTTGCAGGTTGTTTCTGACGCATACAAATAATAAAGGAGAGGTGTAATCATGTGAAAAACATATAATTGTACTGGTACATGAATATATTTTATGGAGATTGTCTTGTCTTTCTTCACCATTAACAAGTGAATAAGCATCTTGTAAGTCAGCTGTTGTCACGTGCAATTTTTCGGTTTAGAAATCGCGCGTGTAACAAAAAGTAATACACGTGATATCACACTACACTCCCCCCCCCCCTTGTGATATCGCACTACACCCCTCCCGGGCCCTTGTGATATTTCGTGATTTTTTCCGAGCCTCACATGATTAATGGACGATCTCTTAACATCTCGTTAACGAAGTTATTTAGTTTTTCCATGCCCTGAAAAGTTTGCTTGTTGACATGTACGAGGTCTCACTTATAGAGGGACGATATAAGGATCATAATATTGTGTAGTCGAAATTATAATTAGGTTGATCTACGTTAATGAAAACGTTCTTTCATAAAACTAACTAGTTAGTATTGAAAATATTTGTTTTTTAGATAGTCCTGAACCCTTTCATTTAAAATATTTAGCTAGGGATTGTTAATATATAATAGCGTTGTTTTCAAAAGAGATGTTACTTTGGATTGAAATACTTAACATCATACCGCCTACATAATCAAAAGAAATTATACAAGTAACTAAATGCCAAGGTTTTATTGAATAATTTTATATACCTTATGAGAAATACGCAGAGAAATATCGATAAAAACGAGCCAAATTGACTACGATGGTTTTCAGTTATCGATTTTTAAAGTAACGTATCTCTGTGTATATTTATAAGTCAATAAGCTGATAAATCCTCATTAGAATTTGAGGGATTAGAAATCGTTTTAAATTCATTTATTTACTGTAAAATACAGCAAGTTTTTTTAGAAAAAAATAGCAACTTTGTAAAACAATTCACCAAGTAACCAATTGTTTGACCGATTTTAGCAAACACCTAGTAAACTTCAAAAAGTTTACGATTAGTTTAGAGTTTTCTTTAACTCTTCGACTATTAGGTTAAAGAAAGATTATCTATAGTAATTAAATTATGATCCTCACAGGACAAACCTTTTTAAGCATTTTTACACGACTGTAATGTGTTCAGGGATCATCTATGTATGTTTTCCGTTTCTTTATTCCACCGAAACTTCTAAACGCTTAAACCGATTTAGAAGTGTGCGGTGTTGTTAGAATCATTATGTCATCGTGTTTAGTGTCAAATGAAAGGTTTGATTCAGTACATTCCGGAAATATACATCTATCTATATGGATAAATACATAAACCACAAATATTTCATAAAACATCGTAATAAAAATAATTTTAAATATAGTCGTGTTTTTTAATCTTTGTAATATATTTATTTGTTACGAAATTTCGTCCTTGGATTTGTTGCTACATAGAACATAATACGGTATAAATGTTTGTTTAGATCGTATCTTAGATCTTCGGCTACGTATCCAAATATAATATATTTGTTATAAGTACAATTACTTCTAAGAATGCTGATATTACCCCCACGGGAAGTGCATTTACTTTGTCGTGAGTTAGTTAAAATTGACGAATTCCTGTGTATGTGACGCTCATAACACTCTCTTATTGGAAATAACAAATGCAGATGAGGAGAGTTCCATGCAGTAAAGATTACCTTTAACCCCTCAAATGTGAGGCGTCCCTTAAGGGATGCCTTGGCAAAATGTATATAAATTTATATAAATGTAAATATAAATGTAAATGTGCGCCGCTTTATAGTAATCCGCTCTATAGTAATGCTATAGCTCTATAGTAAACCCCGCTCTATGTAAATGTAAATGTATATGTAAATATAAATTTATATACATTTTGCCGTAGGCAACCCGAGCTAATCGCCATTCATTTGAGGGGTTAAAAGCAAATTTATTTTATTGCGCCAAAAATATTTAGCAGCATCGGTAAGTTGTAAAAAACCCATATTGGATACCTGCGTTTGGAAAATGAACTTCTACAAATTATAGTATAAGGAGAAAAAATCTTAGTATCTATGCATGTGTGTTTTGTATCTATTTATGTACTGTATTTATTCTATTAATTAATTAAATCTCTATATTATATCACATAATGTGTGGTGAATATTTATTTTTTATCTCCATAAAAATATTTTTGACGTTTGCTAATATAAAACGGAGCAGGGTTACCTTTTACATTTACTTCCTTTTCTATTTTCTATAATAATATCAATATAATACTATTATTTGGTGTTTTGCACCACATGAAGCGTCGTTAGATGTACGTAGCGCCGCTTGTTACTTAAGATAGATTAATAGATAGATAGATAGATAGAGACTCTTTATTGCACACTAAACAAAAACATACAAAAGGCGGACTTATTGCCTAAAATACAATCTCTAAAGCCAACCTTCGTGGAAGTGTAAAAATTTAGGTGCCAAGAGATAAAAATTAACAAAAAAAAAGAAAAACTGATTACATAACAAAACTTAATCAAGTAACAAAAATGCTATTTTTTAAAATATAATTAGGATTTGGAATAATTCGCAAGGAGCGAAGGATAGGAGAGGATAGGTTGCTTTTTCAGAGACACTTGAAAGGTAGAAACCGTTGGTGCGTTTCTTATGTTTGACGGGAGCTGGTTCCATAGTCTAGCTGCATGAACGGTGAAGGAATAAGTAAAAAATGAAGAATTATGAGTGGGAATCGCAATTTTACTATCCTGACTGGAACGGAGTGGAAGACCATGACTTCCTAAGTGATTGAATTTTTCGGTTAGGTAGGAGGAGCGGTAGGATTGTTGAGGATGTAATAAAGAAGTAAAAGCTATATAACTATTATAACTTAAGCTGTATTGATCTTAAGCTGTTCCTTTACAATGTTACATTTCTTTACTTCGGTGACAATGTAACTACTTTTTTTGTACAAACATTAAATAAATGAATAAATAAATATTTTCGTTAGTCAAAGGTATGGGCCGGTGCGTCACTATAGCTCTCTTGAGCATGTCTGCCTGCATTTGAGTCAAACCCAACAGCCCGTTCCACGTTGCAGCTTCACAAACGTCTTTCTTACGCTTTCAAACATGGAGGATGTGTTCTTACTATACGCTAAAACCGAATGATGTAAAATAAATGTTTCGTTCATTTATGCTGCCGGATCTTGTCACTGAAAACTGTAAGCGGCGTAAGTTAAAAAGACGAAACGGTCGCAGTAGCTATTGTATCTGAAGGAAAGAATTCAGACAATCCGTTTTTTATTCCTTGCGCCGTATGCGGAAGGAGTGGAGTTTTTAAAATTATATTTCAATAATAATATTGTATGTGTTAGTCTAAACAAATAAGCAGAAACTAATTGCAGTTTCTGTTTTATACTTATTTGAAATTTACTTACCTAATTCATTATTCTTCTTCTCGAAGTGCCTCTCCATTACTGGAGGTTGGCCGTTAGCTCTGAATACTTTTGACGGTCTTGCGCCATCCGGAAAAGCTGATCCGTACTGGTGATCCCGGTTCAGTTTTCCACCCGGGGATTCTTAGCACCCTTGACCCATTAAAGGGCCGCCGGGCACTCGGGGCCATGGCTATTTTTGACTTTTCCATTGCTAACTACTAGGGATATATAGTGCAGTGGTCTCCCGTTGCCTTCTGCACAATGGCTATACCTAATTCATAGGTATAGCCAATTTCGCTTGTGGACTTTCTCTCATTAATGTATCCTGTTCTTTCAAATCTTCTTCCAATCTTCTTAGAAGTATGTCAAAATTCGACATTGACATGCGAAAATAATTTTAGAATTTCGTCTCACAACTTCTCATTTTAAAATGAGTAACCAAAAATGCAATTGGACGCACCCAAAATTTTTTGTATTTCTTTCGTAATCTACGCCTGTATACCAGTAGAAATTAATCGGGGTCTCAACGTCGTCGTCGACGTTCCTCTTTTACGAAACGTTCCAACAATCTGGTTAATGAACCGTATAATGTGAACGCGCGTTTTTATCACAAAACCTACTTCTAGAAACCGTAATAAGTAGTGTGGACGGGACGTATGACGTAACCCACCACAGAGATCATTACCGATTTAGCAAAATCAGTAATCAAAAATGCAAGTCGGCGAATGAACGGTTCATCATAAAACGAGGTATCCTTATTTTTATTTTGTGGATGTTATTACTTAAAATTGTCAAATTTCTATGTATGTACCCTCATAATACCCTTTTATTGTAAATAATGAATAAAGATGATGAGAGTCCCATGTAATATCTTGTTAGTCGGAGGTATAGACCTGTGCCTCACTATAGCTCTTTTGAGCCTGGGCCCATAGGCCTGTGCCTCAATACCTCTGCTGTGCCTTCCTGCCTGCCTTTGAGCCTAACCTAACCCACCACAGAGATCATTACTGATTTAGCAAAATCAGTAATCAATAATGCAATAAAATCGGCGAGTGAATGTGTCGTCATAAAACCCTTATTTTTGTTTTTGTGGTTGTTATTGACAAATTTCTCTCATGTACGCTCATAACACCTTATTGAAAATAATAAATGAAGATGATGAGAGTCCCATGTAATATCTCGTTAGTCGGAGGTATGGGTCAGTGCCTCACAATAGCTCTCTTGAGTCTGCCTATCTGCTTGCCTTTGAGCCTAGCCTAACCCACCACAGATATCATTACCGATTTAGCAAAATCAGTAATTAAAAATGCATCAAAATCGGCGTGTGAATGTGTCGTCATAAAACGAGGAACCCTTATTTTTGTTTTTGTGTTTGTTATTATTTAAAATTGACAAATTTATATGTATGCACGCGTATAATACCTTCTTATTTGAAATTCTCGTAATGCATGAAGATGATGATAGTCCCATAAAATATCTCGTTAGTCGGAGATATGGGCCTGTTCCTCAATATATTTGTCTTGAGCCTCCTGCCCCACCACAAAGAACATTACCGAGTTAGCAAAATCAGTAATCATAAATGCATTAAAATCGGCGAATGAACGGTTTGTCTTAAAACGAGGTATTCCTCTGTTTTGTAGAGGTTATTACCTAAAATTGACAAATGTATCTGTATGTATTCACAATACTTTCTAATTGGAAATAATATATAAGGATGATGAGAATCCCAAGAAATATCTCGTTAGTCGGATCTATCTGCCTACCTTTGACGCTAGCCTAACCCACCACAGAGATCATTACCGATTTAGCGAAATCAGTAATCAAAAATGCAATAAAATCGGCGAATGAAAGGTTCGTCATAAAGCGAAAGCACGGGTATTACAATTGATAGGCGTATGGTTTTCGATCATGGGGCGTTCGGAGTTCGGCGTTTGTTGAGGGGCCGCCGCCGGCGGGCCCGCTCGCGGTTTCAATATTCAAAGCCAATCAAGTGCGGGAACAATAAACGTCTTGGGTTTGATTGCCAATAATAGAGTCGGCTGCACCCGCGGCACACACGCCGCTCTATGCGCTTTTTGCCAGCCGCGCACAATGAAGCGCCGCGATGTGATGTGTACCTAGCTTGCTCCGCGGCCAGGGAGGCGCAACCCAATCTGTATCAAATCACCCACTGTACGTATAGTAGAAGAAATATATGCTGGCGTGAATGCCAGCTTTGTATAACATAACGTATTTGTAAATTTGTGATGATATGTACGATAGATCTAATAATATGGTATGGGACTGTGTACCATACATTAAAATACGTCAGAAAAACTTAAAATATCGTTGTTTTTACACGACTGCCCAACAAAAAAAGGAGTGTAATGTGTTCAGGTTCATCTATGTATGTTTTCCGTTTCTTTATTCCACCGAAACTTCTAAACGCTTAAACCGATTTAGAAGTGTGCGGTATTGTTAGAATCAATATGCCATCCCGAGTGTCATATGGTATTTTAACTGTCCAAATATCAAGTAAGTGTTGTCTAAAGCTCCAAACGCCAATAAATTTACATAAATATATCGTGTTTAGTGTCCAGTGAAAGGTGTGATTGAGTACGTTTCGGAAATATACATCTGTCTATATGGATAAATATATAAACCACCAATATTTCATAAAAAAACTGTAATGAAAATAATTATAACTACAATAGTTTACTTTCTGTAACAACGTTTTTTATTCTTTTTATTATATGTACTTGCTACAAGCTTTATTTTTAACTTGCAATGTTCATATGTAAAATTTGCAAACCATTTTTTAAACACTTGCTGGTATCCGATTGAGCTGAAATTTTGGAAAGCTTTTGTAAATTCGGTGACAATGCAATATTATAGTACCATCAATCTGATTTGATGATGATTGAGCCGGGATGTAGGAATTGGAACTCCCTGATAGCAAATTGTAGTACAGTCGAATTTGGGTTAGTATGTTTTGTTATCAGGAGTACTTTTCAATACACATGATGGCGAGGGTCTGAAGATGGAGCCGGACGATTGCCACTGGATCTCCCTGATGGAAAGCGTTAAGATAGTCGTGGTTGGGATCGTTTGTTTTGTTGTCATGAGTAATTTCTACTGCACATGAAGATGGAGCCGGGAGATTGCCACTGGAACGCCATGATGGAAAGTAAAGCTGGTTTAAAACAATACTTTTAATTTATCCTTTTATCGATTTAAGACTTGCAGATAGGTACCCATCTAAATTTAGTATTGTTTTTTTGTATCAATTAATATTTTAAATAATAATGGTCAGTAGGTAACCCAATACATTTAAATTTCAGCGACAATTGGGACTAATAATGTTATTAATAACTTTCTATTCTAATAGCCTAAGCACTGTTAAACTTGATTTAAATTTGTTGTAATTAAATATATAACCAGAAACAAATAGTTATTAGGATGAAAAATCTAGTTGATACACGGTACCATATACTCTTACTTTCCTAATTTAGCTCAGTCAAATAGGAACAAAATTCGACTTTCGGCGCAAATAACTCATAATGTTTTGAAACTTGGCGTAGATGTTCATTGAGGTGTACTGTTAAAGATACTAAGTCGCCCACTCAATCTGTTGCGCTCGTGCCGTCATCTTGAAAAAATGGCGCTCTGATTGAGTTTTTGGCGTATGTTTCACTAACTGTTAGCAATATCGGAGTTATGCTTGATATAAAAAATTCTGCGAAAAAAAACGAGGGAACGATGTCTTAGATCTGACTTCGATCCAGAACTAATCTTCTCAAATATCTGCTCCTTGATTGCATCGGCTGTCCACATTTACACAGAAAGTGGAGCGATGTCTCCGCTTTTTCAATGCAAAATTGCACAGGTCTATCTTAGATAGTCCCATCCAATATCGATGCTTATTCAACTTGCAGTGATGCGTGAAGCAAGGACGTATCCGGGGAAGAAACACCGGGGACGTGCCTCCCCCCCCCCCAGATTTCTTTTAAGTAAAAGAATAAGTCGAGAAAATTTGAGAATCCGCGGCTCATGTAGGTACCTAGTGTCATGAAGGGGGGGCGGGGATGGTAGTTGCGATTAAAATCCCCGAAATCTGGCGTATTTATGTTTCATTGTGCGGGCAAATTCAAGTTTGTTGGGTACCGCGCGCGTTATTTTAATGAGTGCTCCCCAGAAACCGAAGTCTTGATACATGCCTGCTGTGACGAGTCACTAGAGTATGCGAAGCAAGTTTCTCACATATATCAAACCGTTTCGTCAGCGCACGCCGATAAAGCAAGTCATAAGCACATATTCATCCGACTTGATTTACAAATATCCTGATTTTATATTGAAAACCAATATTTACCACAATAAAATATAGCATATAACAGTCGTCGATAATGTAGCTTCCGATTAGTGGAAGATATTTTAAAATCGGATGAGTAGTTTCCGAGATTACCTTCAACATACAACCTTACAAACTATACTTCTTTATAATATTAGTATAGAAGTATAGATAATTGCCCACTTGACGATCCCTGGTCGCGGCGTGATTTATGCAAGACACGCTGGCGTACACGCCGCCGTATAAATCCGCACATCTTTCCCCCTTTGATTATTAAAATGAATCGCAACGGAGTGCGACGCCGATCGCCGATATATCGATTTAATGCAACTCTCTTCGGGTGCCGCCTCCTTTTATTTGCACGCATTTGTCCCTGTGTGCGCGCGCGCGTCGTTTGTATTATTATTTATGGTGGCGCCTCGGCAGCATAGCAGTAACAAAATAGAGAACGGGAGTGCGAAGGATGGCTGTGCGTGAATGCGTTTACCGAACAGAAAGAGATAGGGGCATATGAGACTCCCTCTATCCTTGTCAAATTGCGCATGCGCGTTTATCCATAGCATAGCAGACTTATGGCGTCGAAGCGTTACTATAGTGATATAAACGCGTTGCCATAGTGATATATGTACGTGACTGTGTGAATGCACGACTAGACAAGGATGGAGGTGGTACTATATGCTGCTGTCTCTTTCTATTCGGCTGACGCATTCTCAGGCTGGTCACGGGGTCTAGTATTTATATGCCGATGCTCGGTAGTCGACCGGCATTCTCTCGCCACCGACCACAGACGCGGGACTAGTCGGGACCCCTATTTGTAGTGTTTCGTCGAAAATTTTAAAGATTTAGAAGGTAGAAGTATCGCAACATCCTTTCTTAGTATCATCTGCAAGCGAACAAAGTACCGTTATTCGGAATTGGTTTTAGTTTGTGAGGTTTGTTCTGTAATGTGGAGCAGGGAGCTAATGGGCCCTGTTGCAGTTCGACCACTAAGACTCATGTGTACTTGATAGGGTCGGTCAAACGCACGGATCAACGTCCATCCGGCGGCCTCCACGCAGAAGTCCGAGCCCGGGCAGGACTCTGGCCTGCGGGCCAGTCTCCCCTAGGAGTCAACCTTCGGGCGCTCCTGGATGGTTTGCGCGCCGTGCGGCGTGAGCCAACCGATCGTGCATTCCGACTAACAACCGGGGGAGTCTGGAACCAGTATTGTTTCCTATAGAGCGGGGGTGGTTGTTAACCTAACAACTGCTCTTGAAACGACCAATCAGTTACCCGATACCGGGTGGACAGAAGGGCAAAGGATGTCTTGGTCCGATATAGATTCGGTGGACACCGAATCACCGATACGTAAGGGAGAGGACCGCGTAAGCGACCTCGAACCCGTAACCAGTCGGGAGGTCGGAGAAATCTGGCTGTATCTGAAAGTAAGGGCGCGAGTATCGGCCCGCTGGTTGCAAACCCGGTTTCTCACGGTAAGGCATTGGTTTCTAACGGGCGAGTGGCGTAACTAAACAGTGGACTGTTTTGTCCCGAGTCTTCACGCTCACCTCACAGGAGACAGAACGATCAAACAACGTTACTTCCTTAGGTGACGGGTTCGCCCGGTGTAGTTTACACCTTCAAGTGCAGTCCTACTGCTCATTTAGAGCAGCATCCTCGCTACGCTACAGTATTCCATCCTGGTTACAACTATTTTGCATGACGGTTCGAAGGACGCGTCGAGCGAGGCGGTCTTCCTGCCGCAGCCTGCGCGCTTGTCGTCGTAGCGGGCGGTGATAAGCAAAAAGTTAATGGTGTGCGGAGCGCGTGAAGGCAAGCCTCGCTGACATTCATGAGTCCGGTTCGTCCCACGCGCCTGCGCAATTAGCCTCCGCCCGAAGATCGAACGTAATTATTTCGGAAGCCTCCTTCCCCGCCCCTCTTCCGCAACTATATTCACTTTTCCCCTATACGTCACAGATTAGGAATGATGCGTCCACTGATTCACTAGATGCGTCATATATGTGATACTTTGATGTCGATGTTACAAACACCGATATATGAGCCCTATATATGCCCTCAGATACAAATAAGTTGATTCCATACCCTGTGCTCGTAAAACTTGTGACAGACAGAGAGAGAGAGCTATACATTGAAGCAATACGTTTAGTTCCGTATACAATTTAGTAAGTATTTTCAGAGGTTTTGTTTTGTTGAAGGTTACGATTTTCTGTTTTTTTCGTAAAAGATACGTTTTTCTGTTTTCTTTCTTTCTCAAATTTATTATTGTGCTACAAGTAAAGATTTTTAAGTTATTCAATAACAAAAAAATATGGGAAATTAAAATGTCATTGTCTGAAAGTTGCTGTGATAAATGTGTATTTTTTACACTACTTTAAAATAAAGCTACTACTTTTCTACTCCCATTTATGTTGGGGCCAACCAAGAATAATACCTCCTACTCTAGACGCCAACTAGACACAGACTTCTTTTAAATTTAAACGGAATACCTACGTAATATTACGTAGTCGGCACCCAAGCCACCTGTCAACTACCTACGCAATATTGCGTAGTTGGTGTGTGTTAATAATATACACTCGGGAGGAATACATTCGCTCCACCAACATGAACCCTAATATCTCGGAAACTAATAATGCTAGCTTATTTAATAACTACCACAATAATAATGAATACCAGGAACGCTTGCTCTATATTTTTTTGTAGAGAAACTGAAAATGCGATTTTCAAAAAAGTCACTTATTTTCTTTTTAGTCATTTTGAGGGCATTACTTTACAGCAACCAAGGCGTATTTTAAAATTTTGTTGAGTAGTAATAAATAGTCTATAAAATACTTTTTATTTGAATAAGCTAGCATTCTCAGCTTCCGAGATATTAACCCGTCGGACGCCAACATTGCCTATAGACACTTTGCGTCGTTTGACAGATGCGCGTGTAACTGTTTCCACCGGCCCACATATATATTATATACATATATGATATACACGACTAACAAGATTAATTACTAGGTAACAAGAGGAAATTCATGAAAAGCGATATTGTTAGTATTTATTTATAAAATCGACCAAAAAGTTGCGACGCAGTTTTTTGCGCGTGAAGGTTGGCTTCCGAGCGGTTAATGTATGTTCGTGAACCGGATTCATTGATCCCGGGTGTAGATGTTATTATATTTTCTCTTCGTAGTAGAGAAGTAATCTCTTGGGCAGCTATATACCGGGAGTAGTTGCTCCCAATCTTAGTAGCAGTGCTGAAAGGCTTCAATCGGGGTAGCCCTTAGCTCGTCCGTCACACTCCATTGGACGGTATTAAAATCACGTCCTTTTAAGTCATTTTTGAGCTTGGGGAATAAAAAAAGTTACATGGACTGAGATCAGGACAGAGGGGTGGGAAACCACAACATTTTTTTTTTGGAAAATAGCTCATTGAAGGTGATCGAGTTGAAGGCCTATTTGGGCAGGGTTCATGATAATTAATACCAACTACCAGTATTGTTACTTTCCGCCACACTAAATATACTGTCATCAAATAGAGGGCTCACACCGTTGTCAGATCTATTACCTTCGTGTGCACCTTAGATACGGCGTCCCATCGAATATGCGGAGTTCTAAATAACGAAGTGTTAATTCTTGCGGAGAGCAGCTATAGCCAGAACAGAATCTATATAGCCAGAGTACCACGGAGCTCGCCGATCGGTCAAATTCCAATTCATGTCACATCTATTATGAGCAAACAAAACTTTACGAATAATCTGTGGCGACGTCTCCTCAGTCGCTGATTTATTTCTGACGTGACCGGCCGAACTGCGTCGCGGTAATCATTTCCGACTCCCCAATAAGTGGGACAGAGATAGGAGAACCTGCAAATGAACTTAAGATCCCAAAATGTGACTGCTTTATGCAGGTGAAGAGTGAAATGGCGATCTTGAGTAGCACCTGGCATGTTTACGGAAATGCATAAATACATCAGTGATAAAGTGAAAATAATTTATAAATAAGTGTTCCCAATTGCCTCGATGACTCAGATTTCGATAAGTATCGTGCAGTTAGCACATTTCTTTATTTATTTAATTTTTATTGTATAGAGGTACACAGAAAATACATATAGCTCAGTCAAATAGCAACTAAGTTCGACGTTTAAGGCGACATGAGACCTCAGAAAAATATCCGAAATGGGCGGAGGATACGTGAAAAAATAGGCGGAGTCAATTTTGTAGGGTTTGACCACTAAAAATCCAGCGTTGACAAAGCGTCAAGCGCAGATTCCTCGTCCGCCAGCGCCGGGAACTAGACGCATACTAAACGGTCAATCGCAGCGCTAGCACAGAAAAACTATCTTTACGCAGTGGTGGTATAAGGGTGTTAATGGCAAAGCATATTTAGCGTAACTCTCAGACCCCTTCACGATTTAATTAATTGTAATTAATTTAGAGCCTAAATAAAAATGTGGCTTAGTATTGCCTTAAAGAATTAACCAGTTAATATAATGAAATTATAATAAAACACACTCACCGCTTACATTATAGGAGTAAACGCGCCTGAAAGTCAGTTTAAATCCTTAATGTCCAAGGCAATGATCAACTTTTTTGAGTCCAAATTATAAATTGGTTCCTCATCGAGGGATTCACTTTGAAACTTTTTAAAATTAATGCTTATATTTTTCAAAAAACTCATGAAACTAAAATTCCTCAGATATGGTCGTTCCCAGGTATCATGTCGACTTAACGGAAGTAACTGATAACGCGATGAAAACTGGCATAGATGGTCATTGAGGCGTAGTTACTGTTAAACATACTAAAAGGCGCCTACTCAATCTGTTGCGCTCAAGCCGCCATCTTGGAAAAATAGCGCTTCGATTCAGTTTTTCGCCTATATCTCACTAACTGTTGGCGATATCGGAATTATCCTTCAAATAACAAATAAGCTTATAAAATTCTCTACACATAATGTTCTAAACATTTTTTGTATCACCTATTATTATAGAAATACCCCGAAATGCCTAGGTAACCGACCGCCCGGCCGTCGCATGCGTCGCACGCAAGTCAGGACTTGTTCCAACATCGCCGAAACGTCCGGGGGCTACAAACTTCAACTTCGTTTTTCATGCTATTTATGTATAGTGTCAAACAACAGCAATATCTTTAAAATTAGCAGCAATTATCATAATGATTGCAATCGCAATATAAATTATTGTAATTCAAACAACAAAATTTAATGCAGGGTTTTGTGGTATATTTGTAGTATGTAGTTTGGACAATACCATAGTATAAACCGGTATTTTTCTACCAATCCAGTGGTATTTTTCTATTTTAAATTGTTGTCACACTGCATCCAACCATAAGCAATCTTACGAACATAGGTACCTACATTTAATTCTGGTAAAATCTGAATCTTCGGAGTGCGCAGGTCGGATTGGTTGGTATGTTTCGGTCGATTTGCGCTCGACTGCACGTGCTAATGAATGGAGAATTTATGGAGGCGCTCGCTTCATAATTTAATTGAAGTGATTTGTCGCGCAAGTCGGAACAGCGGCCTGTGGGCGGACTGGTCTTATCAGTCGCACTTCTTAAACCAGCTGTAAATTGTACTGTCTTTGTAATTCAATTCCCCATCAACGTAGCCACGTTGACTGACCGCGATACGCGACAGTTGCGCAACTAAAAAACATGGGCCTAAGTGCAAAATCGAACAAAAGGCCGCTCCTCGTACTTACTACCTTATGGCATAAGAAGATGTAATTATTGTATACCTAGCTTTATTACATATTTATATTGTACCTACATTTCAAATCGTCGTATTCATTTGCAGTCGCTACCTTGAACATGATGCGAAACAAGTTCCCAAGAACTTCAGCGGGACACGCGGGAATCACATAGAGATATGTTGCGGAAGAATGTTTGAAAATTTGTTCCTATATTAATAGGATGCCTTAATTTTATTTTAATTACTGAATTATATTTCTCTTTCTTTGAGTGTTGGTGAAAATATGAAAAAAAATAAATTCAGTTTTTATGTCTTTATTTTCAGTAGAACTACCAAGTGCGAAACTGGCAAAACCCACATTATATTATTACAAATGTTCCATTTTTTATATATCTACATTTTTTAAATTAGCTGCTTAATGTATAATAAAACATATTAAAAAAATACATTTCTAGGATGGTTTTCGTCTTCATTCGCACTCTCAAAATCATTGATCAGTTTTGAGACATCCGTTTTTTCGGCTTCCTAAGCTTTAGAATAGAATAGAATAACTTTATTGTGCTATAAAAACATAACCTAATGAATATTACACTGGTTTTATAAAAAAAGGCAATTTATGCACAAATGGCGGACTTATCGCTATAGCGATATCTCACAGTCAACCATTAGCTTTCTAGCAGAGATGTATTTTGGGCCCCCGAACCACCAAACAGAAGTGCAATTTGGGCCCCCGAACTACCGTGGGCCTCGCTGCGCCGCACCGGTTGCACCGGCTTAGTCACGCTTCTGATTTGGGAAGATGTATATTAATGTATGAATTAATGGATGTAATACGAGGAGTGGCAGAAATGTCATGAGCGTTTTTCTTTTTCCCGCGCGTCACAACTATAATAGCGATGTGTCATTCCAGATGCATCCGGGTACTGTACCCGGAATACTTGCGCTTCCCTCCGAAATTACACTGATAGTTGAGGAGCCAGCAACAAAAAAAGTGCAAGAGTTTTTGGAAAAGTTGATACTTTTAGACCAGACAATATTTTGGTCATAGAATGCCGGCGTACAGTCAGCAGGCCTGATTTCGGGACACATGGCGCTGGCGTCTTATGAAAGGTGTGATTTTAATTAATACTTCTGAACTGTTTGGAAAAACTGACAAGTCATCAATAGACAGTGTATGCAATGAATAACTCGAAACATATGGTCAGACTGCTTTATAATCGAACGAGTGGCGTCAGCATATCCTTACCATTATATTGCGCCATTACGACCATTATATTGCGTGGTACAGGAGACCGATGCGTCATAGACCGATGCGCAATATGTACAGAGATGCTAATGTATTTCAACAGGGTGTATTTCAACCAGGATTCCATGGGATCTGTTTAAAGCTCACATACCCATTTGTTTTTTTTGCACCAGTTCCTTATTGCAAATTATTTTTGCTCAACAAAACATTCAAGAGAGGAAAGCCGCGGAACCCCTTGGAGATCCCCCGGAACCGTAGCGTCCGTAGCCCCGTTGACACCGGTTCTCCTCGTTGTTACCGAAGTTAAGCAGCGGCGGGCGCGGTCAATACTGGGATGGGTGACCGCCTGAGTGTTTGACTGAGTGATGCTACAAATGCCCACCTAGAAGATGGTGCCAATAGGCAACAAGGTGGGTTCCACGAAAAGGCATATGCCTTTTTGGTAACCGCATATGGCGGTAAAAAAACCAGTTTGGTAACCGCTGCACTAAGAATGTAATGGCCCTTCGAACCGGATACAATCTCATTGCACCCTAGTTCTAACTTCTGTCAAAAGAGCGTTGAGTCACTTCGAAATCAGCAGTCGAACAATCCGTAATACTTAATATGTGGGAATCGAACTCCGAACTTCGTTTTTTTCGACCAGGTTGTATGCCTGTATACCGCTTTGCACGTCAAGTGACGCAGCGCGGGCGGCGATCTTTGTCGCCGGTGACGAGGGATGTGAGTTTTGTAAAACTCAAATCGATCGAAATCATAAAATTATCTCTATTATAAATCTTCAGTCTCCGAGAAAAATATTCCTTTCAGGTTAAAATTTTAAATAATGCATTTTAGGTCATTTGTCATTATACAATATTTATTAAGATAGTCAGGTAGCCAACGATGGCAAGACATCGAACGGTTTGAAAACTGATACCTATAGGTAGGTACCCCCCATTTCATTAGGTAACACTCTCTTGGAGCAATACAGGGAAAACTAAAAATGTAGGAATGGGAAGAATTATCAAATACAAAACTAAACTTTACATCTATGAATAAACTATAAATCTTTGGAGATAAACCTATATGGCTAATGGTGAACCTGTGCGAAATAGCAATTTCAAACAGAAGAAAAGGAAAAATCATTACTTTGCTTCTCTCTTTTTTATAACTTATCCACACTTCCAGAATTGGTTTTAGGTTGTTTAATACTGGTAAATAATTCTTACATCCCCACCTTTCATAGAGCAAGTGTTAGCATAATGTGCCCTATGGTATACCAGTGGACCTGGTCCGATGAGGTCTGGCTGCGGTTGTAATATGATATCTCTAATTTAGTCGTTATATAATCAGCTTATATACTTATTCTATAATTAGGTTTTCCGTTGAATGGAAATTGACGGTCAAAACTGCTTGACAAGCGCGAGATTTTTTCCCCGCGCGCGACGCGGAGCGCTGCGCTGGCAAATAAGTGTATAAATGCTCGACAAGCATGCTTAATGTGTCATTAAGACACGTCAAACGTTGCTTGTCAAGCACGTAAATGCTTCACAAGTAATTTTGGTCGTCTAAGGAGCTCTTTACTAATTTAGCATTTTATCAGTGAAGTAATTTTTAGAGATAAAATCGGCGACGCGTATCGATATCGATAGTTGGTGCCCTGCGCTCGATCCGGTTCTCGGACAAACTCGATATTTCGGAAATAGCGGCCCGGCGACGTACAGATCAACTCATTCTTTTTGAGCTCTACAACTACATGCTCAGGTCACACGTATTGCATTTATTGCACTGCACTGCACACCAATGCACTGAACCCAAAAAAGGGATAGGCATATTTTATACCTGTGAGAATGACGGAGACAGGTTGAGTTTACGCGTGACTGTAATGATTCTCGTCGAAGCCAGCCGTTTAACGGTACAGTCAGACGATTACATAACTAATAGATTCGTTTAGTGTTGAGTTAGATTCGTTTAGTGTTGAGTTAAATTGGGCTGTGATAATTTTTCAGTATATACGTGATTGTCTCAGCGGCCCGTCGTTTAGCGGTACAATCAGAAAAGTAACAAATAAATACGTTTTGTGTTGTATTTTGTCTTCGTGTTCTGTGTTGTGATCGTGCGTTCGACTGTGCTGAATCCCAGGAGGTACAGTAGGTAAATAACTTTATTTTCTATTATTTCTTGTCGTGATCGTCGTTTAATATGCCGTTAAAAACAAAATTGGGAAATAAGACGCTGAAATCCCAGACAAGGGAATTAATATCAAATATTTACCATTTCATGAAAGATGAAGCGAAATTCGGAATAACAATTGAATTGCAAGCGGTCTTAAAAAGGCTTTCTGCTGCTAGTAAAAGATCTGAAAACAGTTACAGTGATTTAGAAGGAATATATCCACTTCAATGAATAATACTATGTGTCTTACTGTGTACTGTAAAATTGGCACATATAATTATAATAATAGTTTGGACAGTGAAAGGTGATCGTATTGTGTTGTAAGCAGAGTCTATAAAAGTATTGTGTTTGAGATGTACTGTTATAATTGAGGCTCCTAATATAAAAGTGGTAATAGTTTGGAAAGTGAAACATGATTGTTTTGTGTTTTTGTGTCACAATCCTAATGTTATTTTCCACATAATTATATATCACACCGTATTATAAACCAAACTAATTATCGATATTACATCATGGACGGTTATGCATGTAATGCATGTGTTAATCGCTAATGAACATTTAAATTATAGTACAGTCATTCTCTAAAACAATACTGTTAGGATGGCTAGTCGATTTTGTACGTCGAAATTAAGTTTTTTTTTATTTTGTATTCATCACTTCAATATTTATTAATTTTTTATTTTATTTGATTAAAAAAATTACACCGTTTGTAGTAACAAATGCTTGCGTCGCTCCTAACTAGGCATAGCCGATCTATTTTGAATATTTATATTTTATTGTGAAATTACTTGTTTTCTGCCTGCCTTTTTTCTTTCTGTTTCATGTCTTCAATTCACGGGGACATCGATAAAGTAAATACATGGACCGGGGACATGAAATATTTTTGAATTATTGATTATATATAAATTATGGACAATAATAGTACCAAAAAAGTGGTCACTGGTTTTCTTTGGCGGTTCTTTCCAGTGGAATCTTACACCGTTTGTACTAACAAATGCTTGCGTCGCTCCTAACTAGGCATAGCCGATCTATTTTGAATATTTATATTTTATTGTGAAATTACTTGTTTTCTGCTTACCTTTTTTCTTTCTGTTTCATGTCTTCAATTCACGGGGACATCGATAAAGTAAATACATGGACCGGGGACATGAAATATTTTTGAATTATTGATTATATATAAATTATGGATAATAATAGTACCAAAAAAGTGGTCACTGGTTTTCTTTGACGGTTCTTTCCAGTGGAATCTTACTTGTAGAACTCGCCGGAAAAAATAGGAAAAAGTACAATCACTGTCTTTTGACGTTCAGTATGTGTATATTATGTATTTACATTGAATAAAAATATTTGAAATTGAATTTGAATTTGTTAATTAGACTATAAAAGCCAATTTTAAATTTTCAATATATCATCACGATATCAAATATTCTGTCGTTGGCTGTACATGCCTTGGTTTTAAGGAAGACGGCGAAGTCCGTTACATATAGCGGCTCTAGTCTAGCACGAGGCCATTTGATTTTCTTTCTCATGTGCAGTTTTGACGAGATTGTGTTTAATCTGTGTAAGCATTTTTGAGACTGTGGTCGAGAGCTCAAAAAGAATGAGTTGATCTGTACTGTCGCGACAAATGCACACTCCGATGCTGATTTATTTCTTTATTTCGCATCCTTTTCTTCTCTCTTCGCATCAGCCGCGACGGGAGGAGAGGGTTGAATGAAGGAAGGGGGGGGGGGGGCACTATTGGTTGAATTAAATTACCCAACGAGCCTGACGGTTGAATACACAACATTGTATTGTGCAACTGATTCTGCAATAAGGCGATCGGCTGGCGTTGCGTGTAGACACTTATCGGTGCGTATTTTGCGAATTTAAGGGGTCTTTCGTTTTGGTATGCGATAGGGTCCTGGCTGCAGGCAGTGCGTCTGGCGAAGGCAATTTCATTGTGCGATACTTACTTCGAATATTGGTATGGGCACATTTATATAAACATATGTACTTGTTCTAGACCAGAGGTACCCATAATTTCTTGACCCATAGACCCCTTAATGTTTTCCGTAGACTCCCTACCGAAATTTTCCTTAACTTACTAACATTAAAAGTTTTTTGACACCTGGTACAGTACTGATCGCCTAATAGGGTTTTTGGTAATGTGGAGAGTTGTAAAAAATTAAAAATATGTACAATTTTTATTTGTTCATTTCTAAGCGTCCACGACCTAGAAGTACGAAGCATTTGGGAAAACCGCACATAAGTGCACATGTAGCACTATCTCGCTTGCTCATTCATGTGGCGCGTTTATCTTACTCGTTCGCACGGATACCCCTTGAAGTGAATTTTTTTCACATATCTCATTCGCACCTTCCCTTGTTAGTCATCTCCGCTGGCCTCTTCAATCAACTAGTAATGCAATCTGAGTTGAGTGTTGATTTCATTCCGTGATACTTGTGACGCCCGCGTTTGTTTATTGCTATTATTATAATTTTAAATATACTATGCTGTATACAAAATCTGTTTAAGAAGTGATACGACATTAACGGATCGCCTGAATGCTTATGGTGACCTACCTAGATGGAGTCCACTAACGTGGACCCCCTGCGAATCGAAATCGACCCCTGGGGGTCCAAAAACACCACTTTGGGAATCACTGTTCTAGACTATATAATTGATTATACGCTCCCTGGCCATATCATTAGCCGCACCATGCGTTTTATGTACTAATATGCGGTTTTCAATATTGTGAAATTTTAATACATCGCTTACTCATAGTGTACCTATATAGTTAATAATTAAAACATATTGCAGACTAAAAGTGGCCATGTATTTTGATAATAAAAATATTGCAATTCCCTACATAATCAGATAATATTTTTTGTTATGAAAATTCCATTATATTTTTTTGATTGACAATCAGATGTCATTTGCGGAAATTTGAGGCAGATATGGAATTTATAAATATCAAAAGTATTTTATGTACTGCATACATGGTTATTTATTATATACCTGTAGGTCAGGGGTCGGCAAATAATTTCAAGTGGGGTCCGGATAGTGTTGACATTTTTTATCAAGGTCCAGAAAAACTGTGGCTATCCATGGTTTGCATTTCTGAGCGCAATTTAAGAAAATTTATGTTTATTTTTTTTTATTTGTTTACAACATTTCAGAAAAACCAATGCGTTGAAAAGTAAAATTAATAATATATCAACTTGTAACTATACAAATAGAACGTCGCGTAAACTATATCATATAAAAAGAAATAATCTATTACCTGTAATTTAAACAGATGAGGGTTGGCGGTAAAATTATCAAAATCTGGTACCTTCGAATATCATTGGAGCGCCACAAAACACGGGCCAACGAGTTCCACCTCGTAAGGTTAGTGCGCGAGAACGGCTTCGCAAAAATATGGTGCGACCGAGCACAAAGATAATTCTTAGACACGAAAAGATCCACCTTGTAAGCCAGGGTTATCAGGGAATCAGATTAAAAATATAGGTTATGGTAAGCATTTCTCTTGGGATAACCCAACACGCCAAACAAAAACTTTTTGGATAAAGTTAATGCTAGTATCAGAAGCGTTTAAATACATTTTCGGCGTTTTTCAACTTATCCTCGTGCGGATTCCATATATTTGTATTTTTTACTTTCCAAAAAAAAAATAAAAAAAATTGGTGGGTTACACGAACCATGTTAACACGTTTACACCTACATCGTTTTACACGAACTATGCTTTGTTTTGGTTTCGACAGGCATACTTGTTTTCGAGCAAGAGTTAGAAGTCGAGTTTGCAACGGATCTCCACGTTTTGAGACTAAGAAACCAATATAGTGACTTTTGGAAAATATCTATGTGCGTGGCTGTATCCATTTTAATTGTATGTACGACCAATTATGTTCAAAGAATAAAAAGTATTTATTTCCATTACTATCATTACAATATTGTTGAAATGACCAAGTATAATAAATTAGTCTTACATTATTACTCAATTTAACAATGAATAATATAAAGTAAACTAGTCCAAAGTCTCAGAGAAAGGTTATAGGCCAATATTCGTCCTCACACTCTTATATCTGTAAGGATCTCTTGAAAGATGCATCTCTCTGGGAAAGATTATAGACCAATATTTGTCCTCTCATTTTTACACCTGAATGGATCTCTTGAAAGATGCATCGCTCCGGGAAAGATTATGGGCCAATAATCGTCCTTCACATTCTTACATCCGGATGGGTCTCTTGAAAGATGCATCTCTCAGAGAAATATTATAGGCCAATATTCGTCCTCACACTCTTATATCTGAAAGGATCTCTTGAAAGATGCACCTCTCCGGGAACGATTATAGGCCAATATTCGTTCTCACATTCTTACACCCGGATGGATCTATTGAAATATGCATCGCTCTGGGAAAGATTTTAGGCCAATATTCGTCCTCACATTCTTGCTATATTTGCATATCGGTGGTCCTATTTAGAGAGTCAGGATAGACATAATAATAGCCAACGTCCAATCTGAGACAGCACTCTAAGAAGAAGACCTTATAGCAATTGAACCGTCACCCATAAATACATTAAAGGAGATGCTGACTAATTAACAGCTAGATCGATTAATCAGCGTTGATGCGATGCGTTTTAAGCAGCTTGTCCACTTACGGCGTACGCTGCCATCGTCGCATTATTTAGCGGTTAAAGCTCATTTAAGCTATTATTGTGCAGCCGCAAATTGCTGCAACGCCTCAGCGTATTTTTTCATTGCTCCACTCATTTGCGGCGCACAACTTTCTTCCTCCCACGCCGCTCTTCAGCCGCGTTAGGGCGCCGGTGCACTGAAAGCGGGCGGCGAGATTGATCAATGGGTGGAGCCATCAAACCAAAAAAAGAAGAAGAAGATTGAACAATCACCGTACGATCACACCGAGCGGCGACGGAAGAATAACGACATATAAGAGAAAATAGCAATATGTCACAATCATAATTGGTTTATTTTAAATTTATTTTACAATTATAAAGAATTTTATATCAGAAAAAATATTGTTGTGCATATAATTTTATATGCACAACAATATTTTTAAAATTGTATCAATGACAGAAAATTAATACATAGCATATTCCAGTGGCAACATCACCTAACTAGGCCGGGACCTGTTCTAAGGTAAACATTTAATTTTGTGCGTGCATACTCAATACTGTGTTTATATTTTTTTTATTGAAAAATTGAAATAATCACTTGATCACCAAGGAAAAAAAGTCAAAAACTATAATAAAAACCGCTAAATACGTAAAATTAGGGGTGGAAAATTAAAATGTCAGCGAATAAATTCAATTCAAAATAAAAAAAAATAAAAAGAATGGCAAAATTAGAAAATTACAAAAATATAAATAAAATATTCCTGCATTTTGCTTATATGAACTAGGATAAAGAATTATTAAAAATGAAACAAATTACATATAAATATAATGTAAGATAAAAGATCAAGTAAATATAATAGATATAATTTAAATTGTAATTTAATTTAAATTATATTGTAATGTATAATGTATGTATATAAAATGTAATATAATATAAAATGTAATATAAATGTAATACAATTCGAAATATTGATATTTTGAGATTCCCTTTCCGTCCTTTCCTATTCCCATTATTTGGGGTCGGTCTCCTCACCTGCCTCAGATCAAACGATCTTAAGTTGTCGGTTCGGACAATTGGGCTTTCTTGAGGTCTCTTTCGATGTTGGGCCACCGGGCAGTGGCGGGCGGCCTCTTCCTTTCTTTTGATCATGTAGTTTCATAACAATTTGTACCACATATGTCGTCGCTTTGTCTTTTGACATGCCCATACCAGCGTAGGCGGTTTTTGGTGATCTTATCTGCAATCGGTGCAACCTTGAAGCTACCTCGTATGTATTCATTACGGATTCTATCTAGCCTAGTTACACCTCCCGCCCACCTGAGCATCTTCTTTTCATTGGTATGTTCAGATTAGATTATACTATATACAGATAGTTATAACATATAGGGCTCGATTGCGTTTCTTCGTGAACTAAAATCGGAAATTAGTCCGTGTGAACGAGACAGGGTAATACTCTAGAGCGTGAGATGGTGAGATACGCTTCGATAAAATGTGAGATGACCGGTTGTCACTTTTTCGCATTAAAACTGCCCGCCAAGGTCAAATCTTATACCGCACGAAATATGCTCGAATTTATTCAGACGAGTATAAGTTCGACAGGTAGTATTTATCGACGATTGTTCGTTTCATATTCCGCTCTAACGTATTGCTCTGTCTCGTTCGCTTGGACTAATTTTAGTTTTAGTTCACAAAGAAACACAATCCGCCCAATAGTATATTTTTAGGAACGCGACTATTTCATTAATTTTTATGATTATTTTAAAATTTTCATTTAAATCTCATTTGTTTTTTTTTTACCTTACTATATTTTTTTGAAATTATGATTATGTAAATATTATATTTGCACATCATTTTTATTTATTACTAGCTAACCGACAGACGTTGTGCTGTCCAAACTGAAATAAATTAATTTTTTATAGTTTTGTGAATTTGTAAAAAGCTACTTGAAATGTATAAACAAAGTAAAAATGAGAAAAAACATATTTCTGAGTGATCGCAGTTGTAACCATGGGTAGTCAATTTGAGAAGGAGTAGAATTAAGGAGTAGTATTCAAAGGAGATTCAGAAATACGCCACTGGAAATTTTTACATGCGAGATGATTTCTATCGGAAGTACACTGCTGAAATGCTGGAAATGTGTGATGTTCCTGAAAAGTGATCGACTTGGAACCATGCGGTTTTGTTCCAAAATTTAAGTCACGATTGAATTAGGTCAAAATTTCATGTCAAAATTTATTTTCTTACAGTAAATTTAAAATCACAATGAATCTCAAGATGTTTTATTTACATTTCGAATAATTTGCAAGATAGACGTTCAAGTAAACAATCAAAACAACGGAATGCTTTTTTTCGATTGGTTTGCTGTGACAGCACCATTTCGTTCATTGCAATGCTTTATGATACACGTCATTTTTTGTTTTGTTGTCTGGCGCGTAAACAAACAAATCTGATGGTTTTCCGATACGCGAACAGGCGACACAGAATTGACCATGCGGGAAGCATTGGTTTTTAAGGTTAATGCCGCAAACACTCAATGACTGCACTTGTGCAGTCATTGTGTGCAGAAACTGCAAGCGTTTAAAGTCGAATGGCATGTCGGTCGGAATCATTGGGTTGCTTTTCCTTTAAGAATCTTTGTTTCAGTAACGTTGTTCATCAGTTTTTTCACCGCAAGCCGGGTGCCATTGCAAAGTTGACATTGCAAGTTTTGGGAGTTAATGGGCCCTTGCTGAGTTGGCCACGAAGACCCATTCTGTTCAGGGTTGGTCACACTCACGGGTCAACACCTATTCGACGGCCTCCACGCATGAAGTGCGAGCCTGGGTATGACTCTGGCCTTATGGTAAGTTTCCCCTAGGAATCAACCTTCCGGCGCTCCTGGACGGTCTGCGCACCGTGCGGCGTAAGCCAATCGACTGTGCACTCTGACTAACAGTCGGGGGAGTCTGGAAGCAGTACTGTTTCCTATAGAGCGGGGGTGGTTGCGGACCTTACGGCGACTGCTCTTGAAACGACCATCGGCTATCCGATCCTAAGTGAACAGCCGGGCAAAGAATGCAGGACCGCACAAGCGACCTCGAACTCGTAACCAATCGAGAGACTGGAGTAATCTGGTCACAATTGGAAGTAAGGGCGTCAGTGTCAGCCCGCCGGGTAACACTCCTGGCTATCTCGCGGTTAAGGCGTTGGCCTCTTACGGGTTTGTGACGGAGCTAGACGGTGGACTGTTTTGTCCAAGTCTTCTGCGCTCACTCCAGGGAGATAGAACGAGTAATCGTTAAAACTTCCTGAGGTGACGGGCTCGCCCGCTGTAGTCGACAACCCTAGTTGCCGACTACAAAGTCGTGGTTGGTTGATATTTCGCAACATTACGATTATTGATCCGACTTTCAATTGGAGATTGTGAGGTGACAATCCGGAAAATTTCAGCGAGTTTCCAAGGATGGAGGAAGATTAGTAAATTATTTCGCATGCGACTTGAACACGTAAACAATCTGCAGACCGCTTTGTGAAGATGAAGCAGATGTTGGGGTGCAGTGTGCGCGCGGCCGATCTCCGCGCGCAATCGTGCCCGGCCCCGTCTCGCGGTGCAATCGCGATTATTTATGTAATTAACTCCGTACGAACGTCGTTTTGACAGCATTTTTTCTTTATGGATCTCGTGCCCGGACATCGATATCTGCGCGTCGTTTTCATGTATATTCATTTCTGCAGCTGCAATCGCCGCTGCAATCTCTACGCGTAATCTCCGTCCGCTACGCCAAAGCTCAGCGCTGCAACGAGCACGATATGGGCCGACCGGAAATTTAATTGTAGGCTTTTCGAGATCGCACTCGAGATCATTGGTGCGGCTCGGGTCGGGTCGGGTTGAGGGTGGGTGGGTCGGGTGAGTGATAAAGGCCGCTAAATACCCTGTCGATTCGTACGATCGATCGATGAACTTTTATTTTAAGAGCAACCTATACAGACGCAAATATGAAACATTGTCATGACGCCACGGCCTACAACGGGCAAAAAACTGCGCCGTAACTTTTTGGTCGATTTTGTGAATAAATACTGACAATATCGTTTTTTCATGAATTTCCTCTTGTTACCTAGTAATTAATCTTGTTAGTCGTGCATATTATATATTTATATAATATATATTGGGGCCGGCCGAAACGGCTACTCGCGGATCTGTTAAACGACGCAAAGTGCCTATAGGCATTGCTGGCGTCCGACGGGTTAAGGGAGGGAACCAGGCTAATGTCGTATCGCGTAATCAAATTAAAAAGTATAATGAGAAATACGCAGAAAAATATCTATAAAAACAGGCCAAAATGACAATGACATATCGCAGCGTCACTTTATAAGTCAATAAGTTGAACCGAGTTTTATGGTTTTGCGACTATTGAAAATCATTAATTTTCAGTTTTTAAATTAATTTTTTATGTTTTCTTTTAAATGACCACTTTTGACGGTGAAAATAAAACACTTTTAAAATTTGCAAATCTATGAAATTACTCTCGTAAAAAGTTAAATTTTTGGCACATTTTTTTTAGTGTACAAGTGATATCTATAACTGCAATATTTTGAAAACATATAGGGGATGTTAAAAAAAACTGATGAACCACCTTAAATCGCAAATACTTTGATTTTCCAAGGTTTTTGCAATAACACTAGGTCTCACTCAACCCTAAGTCTTCCGAGCACAAAACTAGTGCGCCACAAACTCCCGTAAATCTGAAAAGACAATTTGATATATCAGATATAAACCCCACGTGGCTACCGATAGCGTCCAATAGCTTCGCTCCGGCGATTAAAGAACAAGACACGTTCACAGCTATACAGATGGATAATAAATGAGGTACTTTCCATGTTATTCAATTAGAAAAAGAGCCACGGTTCCGCGCCGTGAATCATCTAATTCTTCCGCGGTTTCCGTGGGTGGGTCTTTATGTACGCGGCTACCGCCACTCAGGATCGAAAGCCTTCCGAATATCAAACGAGCTGCGGCGCCGCGACAAACGTAAACAACAACATTAAAATGTGTGGTGCTTCCGTGCGCGGCGGACAAACGCTACGCTCGCCTGGCAAGCGGACCGAAAAAGATCGGAACTGCCGCATTACGCTCGGCCAGTGATTTGACCGAGTGAACCTCGCCCACGGCTGACTGTCGTCGCAGGGAGATACACACGCGAGGCAGTGGCTAAAGCGAGTGCGAGCGATAACGCGAAATGACGAAAGCGGGGGGCCTATTCTGCAAAGATTTGGCATGCTAAATTTGTCTCTGGCCCATTTAAATCTAATGGACCATAGACAGATTTAGCGTGCAAATTTTTTTTAAGGATCAACCCTCTGAGCTGGATGTCAGAGTTACGACTATGTGTATAGCGTGGCATTACATGTTCACTGGACTGGATAGTGCAAACTATTCGATGTGGTAGAGAATGATGTTTTGAGGATACCAAGAAATAGACAAACAAAAGAGTTAAAAAGAAGATCTATTTGCCCTTGAAATTAATATACAAAAAGGCAAGCTCATTGTCATATAGCAATATCTTGCAACAAACCTGTGCAGTGGTACATAGACGCAGTTGTGGAAATGAAGATAGTTAAATAAATAATAACTTTGTCTGCATAAAATATAAACTACTTTATTTAAACTAAGAATTCCCGAGGAGAGGAAATCGGGAGAAGATGAACTCAGAAAGGGAAAAACTGCTAGTAGCGCCGGCCGGCCGTGGATCCTACTAGGGGTTCTCTGCGAAGTCATACCTATTACAATCCTATGCATTTATTCAACCGATCTGAACATAATAAATTAAATGAACAATGAAGAGACGCGAAAAATTATATTTTAAAATGTTAATCGCCTGCCGCTTGTACATAATACATAAGTAAGTCGGCTGCGCGTAAACAAGTGCCGTGTCGTGTGATATTGGATCGAAAATCAACATGGACAGGTAGAACATTATTATCTAACTAAAGTTCATTATATTTTTGACCCAAATCCCATATATAAAAATATAGGCATAAAACTAATTATCCCGTTACTCAAAGTTAACTCAGTCAAGGACGTATTTCCACGGCAAATTTAGTATTGTAATCGTATTAAAATGCGTTCCTGCTTGCTGTTAATTGTTATAATAATAAGTATATAAAAATGGCTACTCAATAAAGACCTATCACTCTATATATCATCAGTTTGACACAGGATATTTCTACAGTTTACTAAAATGCGCTGCGAAATGGCGGAGCTTGAAAATCGATACATGTTTTCAAAATCAAGTTAAAGTATTTATTTCGATGGTTCCAAAATGCATGTGTTATTTTATCTTATGGGAAACTTATTTGATAACATAAACAAACATTTGTTATTCAAAAATTTATTTTACGTATTTTATTCACATTTTGGTTCTAAAAGGAAACTTTTATAAATGTTACCAGGCAGGAGTAATAACATCATCATAAAATAAATATATAAATTTCGTTAAATATATAAATACATTATTAGGTAATAATACAAAACTTGATCTCAATGTATTTATTATTTTTGTAAATTCGAAAGTTTCGTAAAAAAACGCGCCGTCGCTGAAGCAATACGTCGTATGCCTAGATACAGACTATATTCGCCCTAGTTAAGTTGTGCTGAGCATGGTCATGTAAATGGGACGTCGCACGGTGGAGTATTTCATCTCAAAACTTACCCAAAAGTATTTTTTGGTATATTTTGTAATAAAACCCTTTTCAGAATAAGATCAAACAGTTGTTTTAGTAAAAAAATACAAAAATAATTGAAAATTACATATTTTTCCAAAATATATGGATTTTAAATCAATCTGTGTCATCTACTTCTTCTTCATCGGGGTCGGCTGTTGCCTTTTAGTAGTGCTTACATAATTCTAGAGGATCACTTTTCAAGGACTGGCTTTTTTTTTGTTAGATTTCGGTCGCAGGCTGGGCTGATTTCGGTCGCAGAGTCTGAGCCTAATAAAAATCTATTTAAAATATCCCTGTTGCAGTCTATATATAACGTTAACAAAAAAAAAATGCTAGACAAAAAAATAAACTACTTGCTATACATTTTTATAAGAAAGTATATATATATATAAGAGCTAAACTGTTATTAAAAATAAATTTTCGTTACTCAGAAATACCCAAAACATTCTTAAAGGTAGGTACTCGTTTTTTGTGACAATAGATTTTTAAAATATATAATTTAGGGTTTCAATAAACCGTCTAAAATACAATTATAAAATAAGATTAACGATAGAAATCACCGTGAAATTTTATACATACCTTCAACTTCAACATCCATAACTGCAATATACTCCACACTAATTAAAAAATCAATAAAATGCTTTTGAATAACAGTTTGTTAATAGATCGTCGAGAGCAATAAAGTGCGAGCTGCATGGAGGTTAGGGCCGGGCCACACGATGCGGTGCGGCTGCGGCGCGGCGCCTGAACGGTGCCACTGCGGCGCCTGAACGGTGCCGCTGCGGCGTCATACATACAAATATCAATGGTATGCCGTTCCGGCGCCGCACCGCAAGCACACCGGACTTCAACTAGACGAGCGGAACCGCTCCGACGCCGCTCAGTTGTTAAGTGCAGTTAAAGGAGGGTACATGTTTGCCAGTTTAATTTTTTTCCACGTATATTTGTTAATTTAAAATCGATGTGTATAAAATGAATACGAACGAAGAAAATATTGACATTGACCACCTCATTTCACTAGTTCAAGGAGAAGAAATTTTATGGTATAATTCTCACGTGGACTTATAGAGCTGTGGAACTCATGTGGACTTATTTAAGACTAGTAATTTAAAAACAAAAGTTGTATTTTTTGAGAAAAACTCTCCATCGCTATTCCGCAATAAGTAGACTGATCCAGTATCGCCATCTGTTTTACGTCGATTTTGGCGGTGGCGTAGTAATAGTAGCAACAACACGTCTCTCCCGATCCCAGACTGTACTAGGTACATCATTTTACAACACTCTTCGCCCACTGCGGAGTCGTAGTAACGTTTGCGGTGCCGCACCATGCGCTGTTCGCTGTGCGCCATGATTATCGCTCTCCTCTCTAATGTAACCCTAAGTATTATTTAGTAAGATTGGAATTTCGAATTTTGGTCAAGTTTCCCCATAGACGGGTGTTACACGTTCAATCTGGCATCAGTTTAGTCCGCGACCTTAATCATGAACTGACTGATGGACTGATAGAAATTATCAAAATTTATAAAAATACAGTTCAGTCCACCAGTCAACTCGATAAAGGATCAGTTTCCTGTCAGTGACAAACGTCACGGACTGAACTGATGCCAGATTGAACGTGTAATGCTGCGTACAGACCGACGAAAGTTAACATGAAACGTAACATGAAATGAAAGAATTTGCCGTCCACATTAGTGCAATATACCATGCAATGTAACACACTTTGTAACAAATTCTCATAGTCTAGACGCCTTTCGCGCGCGATATGTGCATTTCATGCGCACGCTTCGAGCATTTTAAGTTGTGCGCGGAGCGATCCTTGATTTGTCGGTTTTTTTAACGAACACAAAGAGGCGCGCAGTGTGTTCAGAGCGCCAGTATGGGCGGGTTGTGTTGAGACGCGCGCGAACACGAACTGAACCAGGTATGGATACAGCTACGGACGAATCGCGGATTGAAGAAAAAGCCATACAATTAATCAAGGCGTACAGAATACGAGAAAGTTTATGGAATCCACAAAATTGGTCGTCACACTCCATTCTCTTCGCGTGTTCGCAGCAGACTGACGCTGCGTTCGCGCGCACACCGGAAACAGATGCGAGTAGGTACATGTTCGGTTCGTGCGCTGCGTCCACACTGAGGAAATGCTCCTTTCATGTTACATTGCATGTTACCTTTCAGTCTGTACGCAGCATAACACCCGTCATACACATACTCCTCCGTGCGTCGTTTACGTCACACCATTATCTAGTATGTAACATTGAAGTATTTTTTTGAAATAAATACATATATAAATGAAAATAATATACATATAATAGGAGCCGTCACGTTGTTATGCTGCTGGCAGCAGTGACTGTCCTCATTGTAAAGTGATTGTCGGAGTGTGGTTCGGTTTGTGTGTCGTGCCCGCGTGGGTGCCGCCCGGCCGTTCCTCGTTAACCTTCGCCTGGCCCGCCCTTAAGCAACCTCCTCTCGTGCTCTGACTCCGACTCGGACGCTCCTGCCTCCGACTTTGAACTTCCGTCCGCGGACATCTAATGTGGGATCGCGCCACGAGTCGCCCGCCCGCAATGTGATCTCCGGCTCATCGGCATGCTTCTGCCACCGCACATTGAATCGCCTTTTTACATGCTTTTATTTACCTTGCAATGTTTGTCAGTATGTTTGTTTAGGTCAAATCTTGCAAGCAGAATTAGAACCACTTCCTCTTATCCTATATGTTGAAATTTTACATGTTGGTTCAGTTCCGATGATAATGCATTTATATGGTAAGCATGACCTGATTCTGCACCCAGGATTGGCTTCCGACGAGGGGACTCCTCAATGCTCAACAGCACAGACACGAAGTTTTGTGTACGCATTCAATAGATAGACCGTTATAAGTTTCAACATGACATGGCTGCTAAGCCCAGTGTTGGCTTCCGACGAGGGGACTCCTCAACGGTCAACAGCACAGACACGAAATTTTGCATACGCATTCAATTATGATAGCCTGTTCTACGTTTCATCACATGGCTACTGCTCCCAGGGTTGGCTCCCGACGTGGGGACTCCTCAACCTCAACAATCAACCAAAATTTTTTTCACAAAAAAACCACTGCGTATAAGGAATCGTCCATTAATCACGTGAAGCTCGAAAAAGGGGGGGGGGGGGGGTTCTGAAAAAAACACAAAATGTCACAAGGGGGGGGGGGGGGTAGTGAGATGCGTGATCTTGACTCGTGATCTTGACTCGCCGTTACAATTGTCTTATTACACCTTTCTGTATTTAAAGATAATATTCTAAAAATTTTAAAGATACTTTGTATAAAAAATACACGTAATTTTAGATGGCGGGGGGGGGGGGGGGGGGCGGGGGGGGCTAGCTAAAACCAGGTAGTAGGGAAAGGGGGTTAAAAATCGAAAAAACATCACGTTAATAATAGATGACCCCTAATCAGGAAGAAATATCTTTGACATCTCTTTTTATGCGAAAATCCTCTGCTTTGCTCAAGACTTACACATACGCATACATTTTACCTACGTCGTCGCCATAAGGCTTTTGCGATGCTCTTGCGGGTAGAGACGTTGACAGAGTCATTATAGCTGCCCGGGTGGCCTCCTTGCCTCCAATTTCGCTCATGTCGTCGGTCGTCATCCTAAAAGATACAATATAATGCAACTAATAATGCTAGACTAAATAGCTAGAAGAAGAGGTCCTGGGCGAAGAACGACATCTTGGCTCAGTCATTTACGGTTTCTGCTGTCTGCTGTATTATTCAATCAAAATCCAATCTAAAAAACTAATGTCTTCTTATACGTTGTCTTAAAAACTAATACATATGTATATAGACATAGTTATATTACATTTACAATTGTGATATTGTGATATGATTAAATTCTTCATTCTATTAATAATCAAAAGAAGAATGCTTACTCGAAAGCATCGTAAGTACATAGGTATTATTGTAGAATTAAATCGAGTCTCACCATTCAGTTTGATGGATAAAAAACATAGAGTAAGTTATGTAGGTAGAAATTATCTCAATATGTTGTGATTCTATTATATTAAATAAAATGAATAATGTAATGCAATAAAAGTAAGTAAGTTATTATGAATATATTATATCAATTCTTTAAAATAACGATAAAAATGTTTTATTTTATAAAATCAATAAATGTAGTGTCAAAAACAAAAAAAAAGTGAGGATAGTCAAAAAGTAAAATAAAATATCTTATGTGATTACATTGAGATAAAAATAGTCAATATGTTATTAATATGTAGGTACCTAATAATAGAAATAGTCAATAAATTTTAGTCAAATAGAAAATCGGCTAGTTACCTATCAAAGAAATAAAAATAGTCAAGATGCATATGTTTGTTTCGGGAACAAAAGAAAAGATAAATCCAGAACTACATATTTTATATGCGGGTTCCGGTCATCTAAAGTATCTTTTTCACACAATACCATACATGAAGAAAATAACACCATTATTATTGTGAAAACCGCTTAAATAATCGTTCAAAAAAGTAGGTAGTGGTAAGGTGTGCTAACCTTACAGCCGTACGGTGACAACCTTATTTAAAAACGCGATAGATGGCACTAATAATTGAATGTTATTAATAATATTATCATTGGTTAAATTATTAGGTTTTTATAATCAAACAGCCATTTAAAAAACATTCATTTCAATGTTATGATGGCCAAATAAATTGCTATTAGTTTTGCCGTCAATGCTATCAGCGGCACCTGCATTTCGACACAGAAGGATTGCCAAATTGTACTATCGAGTTGAGCAATCTAATACCATATACGGGATGAATTTTTAGTTAACAGCATCCTAGGAGGGGGCGAATCACTACGAGCGCATAAGCAATTTTGATAAAAATCTTGAAAAAGAACAAACAAAGGAAATTGTTATTGAAAAAAAATATATATATGTATATTTTTTATTGGTCGAATTTGTAAATTATATCTATTGAAAAAAGTTTAACAACTGTTTAATGTTTAACGCACCGTGCTCAACGCTTTTTATACTGTTTTTCATAAAACCAACTTTTCAAATTTAAAAAGTATATGTATGTAATAATATTAATAAAACGCCAAAATGCGAGCTTATTGCCTGCAGGCAATATTTTAGAGCTAACCTATACTATTGTATGAACATTATTTGCGAGTAGACTACATAACTTAACCTATATAAAGAGTATGACAAATAAAATAAAAGAGGATAGAAAGAAATATATACTTAACTCTTTGTGGGCACAGGATTTGCCACACCAAAATAATCTAACAACTATAAGGACGCTAAAGTTTAAAAAGGAGGGGATTGGGAGGGAAAAGGGAATTTATCTGGAAGATTTCAAATGCTCTCTCAGTTTGTTTTAAAAAGTTGTTATGCTTGGCGCGGTTCTCACATTTTTTGGCAAAGCATTCCAAAGACGGGCTCCATGCACGGTGAAAGAGAATGAGAAGAAGTCACTGCTGTGACTAGGGATAGAGAGTAGCAAGTTGTCTTTTGATCTCAGAGGGCGTCCATGAGCCGATAGTGTAGTAAATCTGCCGGTAAGATAATTGGGAGCGACGCCATTCAAGATCTTGAAAAGCATACAGAGAACTCGTATGTCTCTTTTCTCCCGGGTCGACAGCCAGTGAAGCTTCTCTTTGTACTCCGTGATGTGGTCAAATTTTCTGAGACTATGGATATACTGAATGCAAACATTTTGGAGACGCTCAACTTTGGTGGATAACACCTCATTTTTTAATACAATTTTTTATCCAAAAAGTTTCTTTCTCGCTCATACTGATTTACCTCCTTCAAGGATGGCGATAAATTAAAACTCAGCCTGTATAATCATTTGTATTATTGTGTGTAATTGGTAATAAAATGCAATTTTAAATATAAGCAGAAGTTGGATTACACTACCCTTTGTTACCTACCCTGCCGCTTTGAGAATTAATTATTATTAATATTTTTAAATGATGTGGGTTACATTCTTGCCATCATTCGTAATAATGAACGATTCACTGTGCAGCACTGTGGTCCGCCCTCCCGCGTCGTGACGATAACGAACTGTATCAAGTGTCGTGGAGGCTATCAAATTACTGCCTTGCGCGCAAGGGCGTGGGCGGGGCGTCGAAGATGCTTTGACTTTTTCAGCATCGTTTACAGTGATTTCCAACGTGGTCATTATCGCCCTATCCCTGCTGCACTGGACGAATTAAGACGCTCGAGGGGCAGTCGAGAGTTAATAAATTAAAACTAAAAAAGCTTTTTGAACCACTAAGTTCCCACGGTCCCGTACTTCGGTCAGCCTCTGACAGTTTACTAAAAATTCTTAGTCATAATAGTGATTTCTATTCCTATTCTTTCTGTGTCCATGGTGCAAGACTCTGGAACGATCTCCCAGCAAACATACGAAACTCGCCTTCTTTACCATCGTTTAAGACCACCTCAAGGATTACTACCTTTCTAAGAAGTAACCAGTTCTTCCCTTTCTCTCCTCTTCCTCTCCCAATTTCCTCTCCTCGGGCATTATTAGTTTTAAATTCTTCCACTTATCTGTATGTTATGCAGACGGTCTGTATGTTATGTAATAATCTTTATTTTCACAATGCGCCAATGTACCACTGTGTTTAGGTTAGTTGTAAGACATTGCCATGTGGCAATAAGCTCGCCTTTTCGTTTAATAATTAAGTGCAAATAAAGAGTTTATTATTATTATTAAAAAAGAATTTTAAAAACAAGCTTCACATTCCACCGAGAAGTTCCAGTGGTAATCTCCCGGTTCCATTTTCAGACCATTATCATCATGTGTAATAGAAAGTACTCACGACAATGAAACATACTAGCCCAAACTCGACTCTCTTACCACTTTGCATCAGGTAGTTCCAGTGGCAATCTCCTGGCTCCATCTTCAGACCCTCGTCATCATGTGTAATAGAAAGTACTCGAGACAACAAAACAAATGAACCCAAACTCGACTACGTTAGCCCTTTTCATCAGGGAGTTCCAGTGTCAATCTTCCGGCTCCAAGCAATCATTGAAAAAGCACTTCTTTTCACAATAAATATGAACCATAAATTCTAACCTTTTCGTTATCTCCTCCCTTTCCTTACCTTATTTTGGCAGTTTATTTATTTACCTATTTATTTATTTATTTATTTGTTAATATATTAAAATATATATGTACCTATATATGTAATATGTCCAACTCAAAAATTTAATTATTTATTCACTTTTTACTTTAGATACACACAATGTATATTATATGTTATAATTTAAAATTTAATTTTAAGCTATAAATTTTTGGCTACTCTTCTTTACACACCAACATGTTTGTTGACTGGAAGATATTGTAATGAGCAATAAGTCCGCCATTGTACCTTATTTTTATTGTGCAATAAAGAGATTTTCATTAATTCATTCATCTTCAGAGCCTCGTCATCTTATTGGAAAGTACTCAAGACAACAAAAGAAACGAGCCTAAACTCTTTCTTAGTACTTTCCATCCAGTGGCAATCTTCCTGGTCCATCTTCAGTCCCTCGTAATCACGTGTAATGGAAAGTACTCATGGTAACAAAACACACTAGCCCAAATTCGTCTGTCCTACTATTTGCCATCAGGGAGTTCCAGTCCCTACATCCCGGCTCCATCATCAAATCAGCTCGATGGTACCATAATATTGCATCGTCATTTGTCATCGAACTTACATAAGTATGCCAAATTTCAGCTCAATCGGATACCAGCAAGTGGTTGAAAAATAGTTTGCAAATTTTGAGATGGACAACTTCCATACTAACATTGCGAGTTAATATAAAGCTTGTAATAAGTAAAATAAAAATACCATCAAAACAGTATTGTTTTTGGAACTTTTTACCGAGTAAGGTCAGTACAGCCCCCAGCATCACCACGTTCAAGGCCAGGCTCAATGACCACACAAACCTAAAACCATAACAACCAAAACAACCAACCTTCCTCCGGCACTCCTTCTCGGTCCATTTCTTCCTTCGTCCCCTTCCTTTCCTATGTGTCTATTTCATTTTTCTTTTGTTATTTACATGTATTTTTCTGTTTATATTTCGTTGTCAACTTACATAAGTATGCCAAATTTCAGCTCAATCGGATACCAGAAAGTGGTTGAAAAATGGTTTGCAAATTTTGAAACGGACAACTTACGAGTACATACGAACAAGTTAATATAAAGCTTGTAAAACAGTTTGGGGTCGATGTTATCTGATTTTGAGCGAAAGGCCCATTTTGTGGTCTTGTTTTTGTTAATAAGACCGAAGTAGACTGCAATGGCTTGCCACTAGGGAAATGAGACTGGTTAGAACTCTCTGCCTGTTATATAGAATTCTCGCGAATGGCGTGCCGTTTTATATCGCTGAATGGTTCACCGCTCTATCGGCGCACGACCGAGTTAATAACTTGTTGTCCATCCCTGGATACAGTAGCGAATTTTCTCATACTCCTCCGTGGAAGCTGCACAACTCTGGAATGCTTTACCGAATATTGTCGGAACAGCCCCCAGTATCACTACGTTCAAGGCCACGCCCTAGGAGCACGTAAACCTAAAACAATAACATAACCAACCCCCCCCCCCCCCCCGCTCCTTATCGGATCTCTTTCCTTTCTTCGTAATTTTGCTTTAATTTGCGTCTTTATTTATTTATTTATTTATGGTAATGTACATAATATGCAACAAGCGTAACAAATCATAACTAATATCTACACTTTAAATAAAACCCAGAGCAAGTTGTGTCACGGATATAGTGAAGATCGGTCCCATGTCGCCCAACTAAGTAAATACTTGTTCTAGGGCAAACATTTTAAACAAATACTAGTTTAAAAAAGAAAACATATTCAAAAGTAGAAAAAATAGTTTAAACAAAAAAAAAAGCGAAAAAAAAATACATTGAATTAAATAAAAATATATATGAAAATAAAATATATAAATATGTAATTGTAATAAAATAAAATATTGAAGTAAATAGATAATTAAATACACTAATCCTTCGGTTAATAATAAACTATAGTCATAACTTAAATTAAAGTTATGACTATAAACTATATAGTCATAACTTTAATTTTAATTATTTTATTTTTTTTGGTTATTATCAGTTCTTGTTTAGTTTTCAGTTTATTTTGTTATTTTATTTTGTGCAGCCAACGCTAAACTCTTAAGCTGGAGGTTAGTTGATGGATATTGCCTCATGGCAGTAAGATCGCCTTCTTTTCTTGATAATGAAGAGGTTTATTATTATTATTATTATTATTATAATTATAAACGAACGAAAATTCACAAAAGTGTACTAATTGATACGAAAGCTATATTCTATTGCATACTGTACCAATTGGGAATTCTAAGTAAGATATCGTATAGCAACTATACATAGGCTTGTACACACACGACGATTGTCGACGGCAAACACTCGAGAGCATGGCGAATTAGCAACACGACATAATAGTATTTTGCGAACGATTCAATTGTTTCACATTCACATTAATTTTTTAATCATCGTCGCCCATAAGATCGTCTATCGTTGATAGATGGCATCTCACAGAAATGTTTGATGTTTCATTACATAAACCCTTTTGTAGTATTGAAAATTTTCAGAAGCTCAAAGATTTCCAGTGGTTTCTTGTCGCACTCGTGTAAAGCAATCAGAGCGATACGGTTTATTTCATCCCCCACTCCATGTTTATTAAACAACGCATTGACACAAAATGAATTATTTGCACAGATATAACAAAGGACCTTGTCAAATAAAATATTCACAGCGTTGTCATTAGGAAACAATGTAGACCATAGATGCGCACATTGACGGAATTTATGGCAAGACTATGAATACATTATAGAGTGGGCTCGATTGCGTTTCTTCGTGAACTAAAATCGGAAATTAGTCCGTGTGAACGGGACAGGGCAATACGCTAGACCGGAATGTGCGATGACCGGTTGTCACTTTTTCGCATTAAAACTGCCCGCCAAGGTCAAATCTTACACCGCACGAAATATGCTCGAATTTATTCGGACGAGTATAAGTTCGGCAGGTAGTATTTATCGACGATTGTTCGTTTCATATTCCGCTCTAACGTATTGCTCTGTCTCGTTCGCTTGGACTAATTTTAGTTTTAGTTCACAAAGAAACGCAATCGGGCCCAGTATCTACTTTGTATAATGATGATGTGCCTACTACGAAGCTGAGAATTATGATGTAATTATATGATGAGAATTATGGATTATGATATCAATGAGATCGAAAAGGAGCTTTTTACAGCGAATGTTAGATTCCTCCAGTTATTCTGAATCTACGAAATACCCTGCCCAATAAAGCATTTTTAAGAAAACTATGGCGATAAAAAAATCAGATTTACAGCGAATCTCCTGCACCTTCATCAATAATAACAAACGCTAAATGTACCTTTTTCGTTACAAACTTACAGAAAAAGAAATGTAACGATCTAACATGCATTGTATATATTTTTAGCTCTCTTCGTTTTGACCACCCGAAACTACAACATTCTTGCGCCTGTTATGTTCGATTCGTTTACAATGTTATAAACAAGGCGAGAAGTGTATCAAAAGCACGGGACGTGCATCGTGAAGTGGGCGTCGCGTCGCTTTGTGATGCATGGTAACGATTTACAAAGCCTACTACCAGTGCACACTATCTTAAGAGACCATTAGACACTATCTTAATCTCCAGCGTAGCAACGATTATGTAATATATATAGCTGCATTGAAAAGGGTTTTTTGATACGCTATTTAGAATGTATTTATTGAGTCATAACGATTAATGTATTGTCTAGGTGCGCGTGGTAGCAGCGCCACCGTGGCGCACAGAGTAGATATTTGTAGCTGGCGTGCAGTAGTTACGAACTGTGTGAAGTTCGGGTATCGCCCGTTGAGCCGAGGGGAGCAGCCGAACTCGTGTCAACACGTCGGCAGTAGGAATGGCCTTTAGCTTTGTCCTTATCAATAGTTTAATACGTCAATATCGACCATTCTGTAAGTACATATGTACCGTCTGGACTATCCGTCTCACTTCGGCGTATAAGAAGCACGTACGATACAACAGTCTTTTCTGGTTTAGAGATGTCCCTACTCTCACGACAGTCCAGTCTCTACACTGGACTACTGATTACGACTCTCATTTCGGTCTGCAGTGGTTGTGGTATCATTAATACTGGCGTTTCCACCGTGCAATGCGTTGGGATCTAGCGCAGTGGGGTGACGGCTATAACATTACGTCTAATGGCGTGACTTCTAATCCGAATACCTCGACGACGATACCTGGCTTTATTACGAAAACATGCAATGCACAACACAATTAGTCTAGCAATTTCCTTTTAACCATTACGACTGGTAATTTTTGATGTATTTCTTCCATTGCTGTTATGTATAGGCTTTTAATTTATGTTATTGTAATAGTTTATTAATTTGTTACACCCTACATGTTAATAACCGATTTTATTATTGATACTAGCTAACCCGTGCCCACTTCGTTGAGCGGTAAAACTTTTTACTTGTGATGAAATTATGAGTGTGGTTTGGTTAGTACTGAGTGCTATGATTTATTTCCTGACTGCCAAAAGAAGGGTTATATTTTTACTGCATGTATGTATTTGCATGCCAATTTGACTATATTACTGTTATTTGTGAGTGTCTTCTTGTGAGTGTCTTATTTGTGAGTGTCTTACCTCTTTAACCATTTATGCAGTAAAAGTGAAATTATATGCAGTAAAAGGGAAAAGTCTTTTGTTTTAAACACTTGAGACGATAGATTTACTTATTTTGATAATAATTCATAATTGTTGATAATATGACCAATAAACATGACCTAACGATTTAAATTATTATTTAAATATAAAATACTACATTTTGTTACTTTAATATAAAAGTTAGACATATGCTGTCGCTGACTTTTTTGTAGGCATTATCAAGCTCTACAACTTTTCTCTAGAACTTAATCATATATATCTCATCGTTAAGGCAGCGTTAGTTAGAAACGTTTTCGTTCGACCGTTTTTTCCGACTTACTTTGGAAATCCGACTACCACGAAAAAGTCTTTTCATTTTTCGGATTAATATATAGCCTATGACACTCACAAATAACGTGGCTTTCTACTGGTAAAAGAATTTTCAAAATCGGTTCAGTAGATCCAGATATTACTTCCTACAACGTCACAAACGTTACCTCTTTATTATATTAGTATAGATGAACCTATATTTCCCAAAGAGTTCCAAGTCTTTACCTGCCGCGTACACATACAATTCCATACTAAAGAAATCCTATGGTGGGATCTTCAACTATGGCGCTTTTCGCTGCAGTGTAAAGGTGGGTATCCATTAGGTTCGCGCATCAACTCTGCTCGGCGCATCTGCAACTGCTCAAATGACGGTTCGCGCGTCAACTCGAGAACAACGAGTGCTCCGCAGTTTTCATTCGAACATTGAGCGAACATGTCGTCGCCAGAATGTATTTTTAAATTTATCACACTTCGGTTACCACAGCACTGTATAATTTCGGTACCCCTGATTAGAGCTAGACATTTCTCTTCGGCCCACTTCATACCGATGGATTCGCGTTTACTCAACGTCGAACGTAATGCGCGAGACGTATTCACCAACGTCTCACTGTGTTCGCGCATTTACCGCCACCGCTCGGAGCGCTCGCCGCGGAGCGCGCAACGTTGCACGCTCCAGGAGGGACAACGTATTCACTACTGGAGCAGTTGCAGGTGCGCGGAGCAGAGTTGGTGTGCGAACCTAATGGATACCCACCTTTAAAATCACACACGAACATTCCTCGTACGCCCCCAGTTAGTTAGCATTTTGATACTCAGCAGTGGCTGTGTAGAGTGCGTGAATGTACTAAAATGTAATACGTGACTACCGCAGGCCTTTGTTTTGATTCGATCCGTCTGGCCGTGCTGTGATGTGATGGTTCGGGGACGCGCGTTGGCCAGTCGCCAGGCGCTGAATGGAGCCACGGGGGTCGTCATCCACCCGCTGAAATCTATCACACTGATTAAAAGGTGCTTCGTTGTGGTACCCAACAAGGAGAAACAGAGAATATTTACGGCGTAACAATCAAAAAAGTTATACCTGATGCTTACGGGAAGAAATGGACGGAAAGCCATTTTGTGCTTTCCCTGCAACTAGAGCTGTCAACCACAATGGGCAAACCCGTCACCTCAGGAAGTTTTAACGATATTAGATCGTTCTGTCTCCCGTAAGATGAGCGCAGAAGCCTTGGGACTAAAAACAATCCACAGTCTAGTTACGCCACTTGCCCGACAGAGGCACCGGGAAAGGTACCCAGCCGGCAGCCTCGCCCCCTGAGTTTGGAAGAATATCTCCGTCTGGAATAAACTTTCAGGATACCTTCCTGAATAGTCCTTCCTGCCTCTTGACTGGTGACAGGATCGATGTCGCTTGTGAGGTCCTCTCCCTTACGTCGCGGTGATACGGTGTCTACCGAATCTATCGCGACCACGGCATCCTTTGCCCGTCTTATTCACCCTGGATCGGGTTGCCGAATGGTCGTTTCAAAAGAAGTTGCCATAAGTTTAACAACAACCCCCGCTCTATAGGAAATTGCAATTAGTATTCGCACGTAAATTTCGTCCAAAACAAAAATGTGAACCTACTTGATTTGCAAAAGCGATTTTTTCTTCATATATTTCTGAAATAGTGGGCATAATTTAAACCACTTTTTTCGATGCAAATAAATTACCATAATAATTTTATGTTATTCAGTTAGAAGCATAACATCAATGCAATCAAAAGAATACTCAAAAGTATCCACAATCGGTCTAAATATGTATATCCCTAAGATAGACGATATTGAACTAAACTCAACTCCAAAATGAGTTTATTAATATTCGACCGAAGCGTTTTGCTGACCTTCCTACGCCCAATAAATTGGTAAACCAGACTTTGTTGCTTTACATACTCCAACATGGTAGTGAAAACTGCATCAGTCGTATTCTTTGGTGGTCCTTACCGCTCTAGGGCTCGACCAGTATTAGTTTCACCTACTGATACCAAATATGGAGAACAGAAAACATGACTCACTACTTTTATGCGGTAAAAGTCACGTTTAGTTTTATTTTCCAGTGGCAGTATTAATACTGTTTTTATTTTAGGCACGATCTCTCACAATTTTAAATAATACACTTTAGTGGTTAGGATTATATGCCAATGCATTTATGGCAATATTACGTCACTTTAAAATGAATAGTGTGAGTAATGTATCATTTTAGTGTCTTGTTCTTGAGTGCGACTATCACCTGATTAGCAGCTATACCATATACATCATAGTTCCACTTTGTAGGTTTTTCATTAAAACCCTAAATCAGGGCTGTCCAACTGCAAGTGTTTAAGGACCGCTTTATAAAAAAATACGGCTTGGAGGGCCACATTATAAAATATTGCGTATACAATTATATCACTGAGTTTTAATAGGTATGGTATACAAAGAAACGCGGTTGTATTACTATTTTGATTTATTCAAAAAATATCAAATTACAAAAAAAAATGTGGGAAATTTGAGGATGTTGGTTTTTATCAAGTAATGCATCTTTACTTCCCTGTATATTGCTGAAATCTTTTCACGTATAACGTAGTGTAATGTCGTTTCATATTATATTCTTTAGGAACCGATAGTACCTACTTGCATACAAACAATGCACTGGAGTTTATTATTGTTGTTGTCACGATTAAGTAGTCTGATTCTCAACGGTCATTATAAACTCGATGTTCGTTCGTTATTTTTCTTATCTGCCAAGACGTATTTCAACGAGTATTTCACTTACAAAGGCTTTAAAATTGGTGCATCTACATACCCCACACTAGAAAAAATATTAACTAAAAACTACGACAAAAATAAAAGACGTCAACGCTTAATGTTTGATAACACGGTGTTATCCCGTTCAAAAGCCCAACCGGACTCGGTTCTCGCGTATGGCAACATTCCTAATCTGCCAAAAAACTTCGCTGCTACCTTCTAACCGTGTAAGAATGTACATATTTCGTATTTGAGGGTAATTTATACATTTAGAGGCCCGCTCCGCGGGCCCCAAAAACTAAAGTTGCGCGGGCCCCATGCGGCCCGCGGGGCTCGTGTTGGATAGCCCTGCCTTAAATGATAAAGAAAACTTCGCATCACTTATTAACAGCACTCGTGATTTGTTTTGGGATAGAGTTAGACATAACAAGATAGTCGCAATATCAACAAGTGGGAATGGTGACGAAGACTTGCTTATTCATGCCATGACTACAGTATACCAGATATTATCTTGGTATAGTGAACTATAGTGTGTCATTACTTATCTCTACTTGCAAAGAGCGCATTCAGGGTTGAGTCCTTCGCTACTTGCTGTGGAAGTCTTGGTGATACTTACAACCAATTTTATTTTTGTTACAGTAACTTTTTTTCACTAAATTGCAACTTCATGGTCCTTAAAAAATGTCTTTCCACTGTTCAGCGTTTTTAATTTTCTTGGTAGTCCGATTGCGGCCGCTGCAGTGGTTCTATATTTTATATTTCTGGTCGTCCACGGGATGGTCTATCGCCCCGCGTCGATGCGTCGTTCATTCTCGGAAGTTCAATTTGCCCATGATGAACGTCGCCATCCGCTAAACAGGTCCCTAATATGGGGATTTGCATATAAGCGGCTTGGCCCCAGGCTAGCCTGCTGGTCGACCGGCGACGCGCGACGCTTGTTATGATAATTCATTCCTACTACTACGGCGCAACTGACGCGCCTGCAACAATTCGTGCGGATGTTTTTTTCAACCTCCCTTGAGCGCGTCACACGGAAGAATCTAAGGTTCAAAATTAAAAAAAATATATATGTCCGTAACTTTTAAATTGTGTTACAAACACATCGATTAACGTTTAAGGATATTGGAAACAATCTTTTGTATTTTATGCCATTCCCGAGTAAGTAAGTACTCATTGAGAAAACAACATTGAGTTTAGATTTGACAATGCGTTGCACCGTAGAGAGAATTATCCGCAGATCTCCAACAAATCTTCTCATATTGTCATATTCTAATTTGTCATTGTCAAATCGAAATAAGTTAATAGTAAAACACATTTTTAAGTTTTTCTTAAAATGCTCTGTCTCGAGCCAACGCTGAGTTGCCATGCAGCAGCCATGCCACAGTAGAACTTAGAACGGGCTATCATATTTGCATGCTATACATAATTTCGTGTTTTTGCTGTTGACTGTTGACGAGTCGCCTGGTTAGAAGCCAACCATGGGTGCAGCAGACCTGTCGCGGTGAAACTTAGAACGGGTTATCATAATTGAATGCGAATACAAAATTTCGTTTCTGTGCCGTTGACCGTTGAGGAGTCCCCTGGTCGGGAGCCAACCCTGGGCTCAGCAGCCATGTCATGATGAAACTTATAACGGGCTATCATAATTGAATGCGTATACAAAATTTCGTGTCTGTGCTATTGATCGTTAAGGAGTCCCCTCGTTTTTTCCCTCTTGGTTTTTCAATTTTGTTAACGTTATTTTGGATCACGTTGTTCTTGGCTATTATGTTCTTGGTTATTATGGTTAATTGGGTTTACTAACTTTCTTTCTTTTATGGTCTTATTGCTTATATACATAGTTACAAATCATATCTGTACGATCTCATTGTTAACTCTCTACCAAGTTGTAACAAATAAATAAAAAAATATATATATATATATATATATATATATATATATATATATATATATATATATATATATATATATATATATATATATATATATATATATATATATATATATATATATATATATATATATATATATATATATATATATATATATAATATATATATATATATATATATATATATATATATATATATATATATATATATATTTATATATATATATATATATATATATATATATATATATATATATATATATATATATATATATATATATATATATATATATATATATATATATATATATATATATATATATATATATATATATATATATATATATATATATATATATATATATATATATATATATATATATATATATATATATATATATATGTACGTTTAGTGTATTATCCCTGTGAAGCTTCACCAATAGTATTCATTCTATAACATGCTTTGCTACGAAACCCTAAAAATAATAATTCCCGTGGCGTTCGCACCGCAAAATTTTTATACAAGTAATAATATTTTCCGGAATCCAGGTTTACAGAATAACGATGTGCTCCGGCTTTGAGGATAATTACTTTGTTAAGTACAAATGATTTGGGTGCCAAATCGGACACATTTCGGGATTACTTTGAATCCCGATTTAAAAGGGATGGTTTAGTTAACACCGTAGGGACGTCCTGGGGTTTGGACATTAATATTTATTACGCGAAGGGACGTGATTAAAATTTAATTATCCAACTATTGCGGATTCGTTAGCGGGAGCGCGTCATTTATCTTCATAAGTTTTGGGCATTGACTAACACGACATGTTTTAACCACTGTTGGTTCGTCTTTAGTGTTCTAGATTGGCATCGTGCTGAAGATACATATAAATCAATTTATTTCATATTCTAATTTGGCGCCGTTAGCCTGAAATACCGAATACTTATGGTAGTGACCGACATAAGCGTTCTGAAAGACAGAGAGAATTGAGGATTCCGCTCTTTAGTAGCCATCCAGCTGGTTTAAGTTAGCCTTTCCAGATAGTTTTGTTAGTGGGATTTATTCCACTAATAGGTCGTACCCCTGCTATGGCGAGCTCCTCCTTCTACAACCCGTTGGCCCGAGCACTGATAGACTGAAGTTGATTATCATAATCATTAATTTAATCGCAGATTGTACGCATACTATTATATAATTATGCAAATGATATCTATACAGTAAGGTACGTCGAAAATTATTAGGCTTGCGCTGTATTGCAGTCGTTGTAAATAAAATATTACTTAACTGAATTTCAGTAATCAACCAGTGCCTAATAATTCACATTAAAATATATTACGACAGTCAAGGAAATCGGTCTAGAATAGACTAGAAATTAGAGTAGTCTACGATAGTCTAGACTCTAGACTATTATTAATGATAGTCTAGGAAGTAGTATTATCAATAAAATTGATGATTAGTCGGTATTCGATATCGCTAATCATGATAGGTTAAAAATAATGAAATAATAAGGATAATAAAAAGTGTTAAAATAGTCCAATTTATAGTAATATTGTAGTTTAATTTATGTTGGACTATATATAAGTAAGACGTTATAAGACACACGGTACATGATGATATAAGACACACAGATTATAAGACTCACAGACATTATAAGACACACAGTACACAGTAAAATGTACATGATGTAAATGTCAAATTTATGTAACAAAAGCGACGACTTTATCAATGTCTATACAGAAAAAGATTCGTGTTTTTTCTCGATATCAGAGTATTCAATTAAACGCTCATCTAATACTTTCTTTTCTTTTTCGCAGGTAAGCTTCGTTTCATCAGTTTAACAAATCGGATTATAAAAAAAACATGCTGTTTCTCTTGTAGGTAAGTTCTATATATAATAATTAAGCAAATATATATAAGTAGGTACCTTATCTTGTACGAAGAATGTCATATATTGATATATTTTTTACAAACTTTTATTTAACTTGTAATGTATTATGTTAGTATGTTTGTTTCGGTCAAATCTTGCAAGCTGAATTAAAACCACTTCCTCTTATCCTATGAAGTTGAAATTTTACACGTTGGTTCAGTTCCGATGGCAATGCATTTTTATGGTGAGCATAACCTGTTTCGACTCCCGACAAAGCTACTCTTCCACGGTCAGCAGCACAGACACACAATTTTGTATACCCCTTCAATTATGATAGCCACGCGTTCTATTTCACCATGCTGCACCCAGGGTTGGCTCCCGACGAGGGTACTCCTCAACGGTCAACAGCACAGAAACATAATTTTATATAGGCATTCAATTATTATGATAACCCGTTCTAAGTTTCACCGTGACAGGCCTATTGCACCCAGAGTTGGCTTCCATAAAAGGGGACTCCTCAACGGTCATCAGCACAGAAACGAAATGTATACGTATTCAATTATAATAGCCCATTCTAAGTTTTACCGCGATAGAGCTGCTGCTCCCACGGTTAGCTTCCAATGAGGGGATTCCCAAACGGTCCTCAAATTCTGTATAGCATTCAATTATGATAGGCCCGTTCTAAGTTTTACTATGACATGGCTGCTGCACGCAGAGTTTCTCGGGAGAGAAATATTAATAAAAGCTTGTTTTTAAAAATGTGATTTTGCTATTATCTTATATCAATTCTATAACTTATATCAATTTCTGTCTCCTCGTTTTTGAGGTTATACAATCGTCATCGGTTTCTAACGCACGTTTAATCAAAATGGCGCCTCTGCATAATACTTTTTTTCTTATTTGCGCACAAATGTTATTTGATGTGCCGATTTCAAAAATGACCTCCATATTATTCCATCACGTTAGGGTTTTTTGTAAAATCGATATCGATATTTTTGCTAAAATCCCATTTGAAAAGGAATTCTCTCGAACAATTTGGCGTGTACTATCCGGTAACAGCGGTTCTTAACCATTGAATTTATGTAAAATTGATTCTTGTTGAGGCAAATTGATTTTTGAGCAATCGATAAATCGCTTATAGGTATAATTAAATACATGAGAACCACTGCTGAAAACTAAGGCTGAGGTGAATCGGCTGCAGAGGCTTCTGGATGTTCCGAGTATGAAGACTGAAAAGATGACCGGAAATTCAGTTGGAGGCAAAGGCACTGGCACATCAGGTCCACGAGGAATGGGGCATATGGCCAATGGAATGTTATCAGAATAAGAGATTAGTTTTTGATTTTTGGAACAAAAGTAACATTCATCAGAGTGGTTTTTCGGCTCCCTCCATGTCATAGGAATTCCATATCGTAAAGCAGTCTTCTTTCCTTTGAGCCATAAGCGTAGATCATTGAGACACTGCACACAAACTTTATGAGAAGCCCACGATTTGTCCTAGTCTCTGACTTTCATGCCAAAATGCGCAAGATACAATTGTCTTAGATAGTCTATAATGCTCCTCATGCGATTTTTAATAACACTAATCGCGAGTAGTGTCAACATATTCAAAAATAGATTAGACGGACATCAACAATTCGGCATTATTAGTCTTAAATTCTTCCACTTGTCTGTATGTTAAATAATAATAATTTATTTTCACAATGCGCGCATGTACCACTATGTTTAGGTTAGCTGTAAGACATTGCCATGTGGCAATAAGCTCGCCTTTTTTGTATACTTATTAAGTGCAAATAAAGAATTTATTATTATTATTATTATTAACAATAACAACACTATTCACCGCATATGTAACAAAAGTCATCTGGCAAATTTTCACGTCTCGAACTCAAAGCCATGTTTCACGAAACGCACAGAGAAAAGCAACCGTTAAAATTTGTTTCCGTTGTCTGAAGTTTCCACTTGTCACTATCAGCGTAATGACCTACACATGAAAGAAAAAATTAAACAAACTTATAAAATTTCACGTATTTTATCGTACTACGAACACGGTAAGTACACGATCGTTTGTTTGTTTGTTTGTTTATACTCTTTATTGTCAAAATGTTAAAATGGGCGGGTTTATTATCATATGACAATCTCTTACAACCAATCGTACTATGACGTGTTATATGTATGTGTGCGTGTAGCATGTCTGTAAGTGTGTATCTTGTTATTGCATTCGATCGACAGAATTGAAAATGCAATTCCGTTAATTTGATCCCAACGGAAAATGGTGACCCAGCCGGGAATCGAACCCGAGACCTTACAATGTAAGTTCAGGCGACCTAATTATTATGCCACCGGATCGTCTGGCTTAAAGAGATATAAACTGAGTCCCTCACGTGAAAACGTGACGTGATAGATTTTTTTTATTATTTGTTTTTTTATGTCAGCACCAAAAAATAACATAAAGTTCAGCTATCAATTCCCTCGTATTTTCTTCATCGCAGATCTGTGTAATTATCACCGTTATAAAATCGCGTCGTCTCAGCTGTCATCCCCGCTCATCGGTCTTCCAGCTCGGATGAGCCAGCTAGCTGCCTGCACTTTGTCGCGTTGCGAGCCAATTTGTTGCTGCGGAGCCCCTCACCGCGATGACGTGTACTTTATTTATGACCGCGCGGTGTGTCCGTCTGCTGCGGATCAGATCAGGCAGACGCGGGATCGTGGGAATCGGTCGTCGGGCGTCCCTTCCGTCAAGCGCGATGGGGGCGAACGGAGAAGATTGCCGGGCGAGTTATCAAACGGTCCATTCTTGACGCGATTACCAACTATGACGGACACGAGCAGGCACAGATTAGGATATAGGAGTGGACTGACACACCAGATGCGTCACGTCTTTAAAAGCGGACATGACCATGCGCACTAGGCATGAAATACTAAGCAATCATAATAATATATGTCGAGACTATTTTAATGAGGGTAAAAATACAGGGTGCCGCAGAAAAAACTTCCGATTTTAGTTCACCCAATGCAGCGGAAGATAGATTTCGATAACACTCAATTAGCAACATTTTGGCGAGTATCCCATATTTACTGAAATAGCCACATACTGATCCCATTTGGCACAACTAACAGGAGTGAAATTGGATTTTCAACAATGGTGACATTGGAATCAAAATCAAGGAATCAATTGAACTTGAAGCACGACTTGTTTATTTACCGAAACTGCATCGAATGTTAAAGAAATTGTAAGAACTAAGCATATTAACCGTCGCACTGTCTTGCTTATTACACCTTGATTTAAAAGAAAAAAATCTAAATAAGTTAATAGTAAAAACACATTTTTAAAAACGAGCTTTTATTAAAATGCTCTGTCCCGAGTGAACCCTGGTTGCAGCAGCCATGTCATAGTGGAACTTGGAACGTTCCACTATGAACTTGGAACGTTATCATAATTAAATGCTCGTATTGGGGCTTGAAGTCACTAAAACCTTTTAGGCACTTGTATCACTATAAATGCTTCTCTGAAATGACATTCCTGTTGAGGCCCTCTAGAGAGTGGTTTGGAAGGGACGGGCCTGGAGAGATCTGAATGGGGCAGAGCGCAAAATCGACAATCAAACAATTCGCTTATACCTCGGAAACGGTAAGGGATATCGCAATTCTAATAAAACTTTGCTAAAAAAAATGCTTGGCGCTAGGAGGGACCGTCCCCCCCCACGCCAACATAGCTCATAGCTCATATTTTAAAACACTAAAACAAAACAAACAAACAATACCCAAAGATATTTTAACAAAAGTGACCAGGGATCTTTGGTTGATCGAGCAGATTTCCATTCATGTCTAATCTGTCGTTTCATATGTATGTTAATCTGTGACGACAGCCGCGTTTATTTTGCTTTAGTTTAATCTATCTGCCCAAGTCCGTCCACGTCGACGTGCAACTTTACAGACGGGGATGTGCAGGCGAAATTGCCAAAGTTCAAGGAAAGAATGGCAGATGCATGGTGCATAATATAAAATCGTTGACATGTCTACTCATTTTCATATACATTCAAATTAAATCGTCACAGATATTATGATAATCACAAATGAACGGGAAATCATTACACTGAGAGGAAACGATGACGTGAGCGCCTTAAATAGCGATCTTCCTGGCTGAAATAATGACCGAACAAGGCCACGGTTTCGACCAAACGTCTTACCATGCTCGATAATGTATTACCGCGAGATAGCCAGGTATGTTACCTGGTGGGCGGCACTCGGACCGCGCAAGCGACCTCGAACTCGGACCCAATCGAAAGACCGGAGTAATCTGGTCACAATTGGAAGTAAGGGCGTGAGTGTAAGCCCGCCGGATAACACTCCTGGCTATCTCGCGGTTAAGGCGTTGGCCTCTTACGGGTTTGTGGCGGAGCTAGACGGTGGACTGTTTTGTCCAAGTCTTCTGCGCTCACTCCAGGGAGATAGAACGACTAATCGTTAAAACTTCCTGAGGTGACGGGCTCGCCCACTGTAGTCGACAACCCTAGTTGTCAGTGTACGTTAATCGCGATTGACGACTAACGATTGAAACTAGTCAATCGGCGACTAACGATTGATTAGTTTCAATCGTTAGTAGCGATTGACGATTAGTCGTCTGCGATTGATTTTATTGATAGCGGTCAACTTCAGTTTTTGCGTTTTTTCGTCGGTCGGTGCGCAAACGCGACCGCAAACACGACCGCAAACGCGTCCAAAACGCGACCGCAAACGCGACTGCGAACGCTTCTGCGAACGCGACCGCGAGCGCGACCGCAAACCGCGATTTCTCCTCGACCAATTCCGATACCTAGCGTCAGAACTAGACCGACTGCCTTTACGTATTGTTATATTATTGCCTAGAATTGTGTTACTTCTAATCGAAAAAATGACTATACCTATCTTTCGGACGTAATCGAGGCGTAGTATACAAATTTAAGTTTAACCATTGAGACTGCTAGAAATCTTTCTCTCAGTGCACATAAGCGAATTCAGCCATGCAATCGCTAGATTGCAGATTAAATTCCTTCACTTTTACATAAGAAATAATAAATTATGTGTAGCTCAGCATGTAGCCCCCCGAATATAAACAGCGACGGCATTATGCAAACACGTAGGGAAGTTGCCATGTTTACATCTGCAAATTACTACGGCAAACATTCGGTCCGTCGGCGAATTGTGGTTTATTTCGGTTGATCACGGCTGCCTTACATATGTACGGATTTGACTTCCCTGCCGTAGCCGTCGTAGGTTGCGGAGTAAACACACTATAAGGCCTAAATCACTGCTCGCCGAGTCCGACTGCTGCATTCGACAAGGAATCGTAGATGAGCATCGCCAATCCTACGCGGTAGTCGAAAATCATCTTTAATTAGTTTAATTATTTATTTTTATAACTGAGAAAAAATACTGAATACGTGTATTTAATACTTAATACGTGAATATTGAATACGCGAAGAAAGTTGAATATAAAAGATGCTTTACCTCGGTAACGAAAGAAAAATATTCATAAATAGCTGTACCCGGCCAAGCGTTGATGTGGCGCGTTGCGTTGCTGTAGTTTTTAAAAATAAGTTAATATAAAAAAAAAAACATTTTTAAAAACAAGCTTTTATAAAAAGGCTCTGTCTCGAGCCAACCCTGGGTGCAGCAGCCATGTCATAGTGAAACTTAGAACGGGATTATCATAATTGAATGCTATTCAGAGTTTCGTGTTTGTGCTGTTGATCGTTGATGAGTCCCATCATTGGAAGCTAATCGGATACAGCAGACCTATCGCGTTGAAATTTAGAACGGGCTATCATAATTGAATGCGTATACAAAATTTTGTTTCTGTGCTAACCGTTGAGTAGTCCCCTCGTCGAAAGGCAACCCTGGGTGCAGCAGCCATGTTATGGTAAAATTTAGAACTGGCTACCATAATTGAATGCGTATACAAAATTGTGTGTCCATGTTGTTGACCGTGGAAAAGTATCCTAGTTAGGAGCCGATTTTGGGTGTAGCATCAGGTCATGCTCACCATAAAAATGCATTGTCATCGGAACTGAACCAACATGTAAAATTTCAACTTTATAGGATAAGAGGAAATGGTTCTAATTCAGCTTGCAAGATTTGACCTAAACAAACTAACTAACATTGCAAGGTAAATTAAAGCTTGAAATAACATGTTTTTACCTGTCACAGATCTGACATTTATATAATTAAAACACGCGCGTATTCGAATGCAACGTTGTGTCATAAGTTCAAATCAATCGGTGAAGAACTTTCTGATATTTAAGATTTTGAATAAATGAACATTTACATTGTACTTTCACTGCCCACCAACCGTCGAGGGGGAAAGTACTGTGAACGCGCCTAAAAAAACGAGATGAAGGCGGAAGTATCTATTTGAGCCACCTTGAGACGATTAACACAATTTCCAGAATGAAGTCTGTCTGTGTGTCTGTCTGTCTGACGCTATGCGTGTGCGTGTTTGTGTATTCCTATACGATAGCACTCAAACGCTTATTTCGATTGAGCTGAAATTTGGCATGCCGAGAGTTGAAAAGATTGTGGTTGAAATCGGTCGACCAGAGGGCGCGCTCATACTTCAATTTAGAAATATTGGACGTAGAGACTTGAAATTCTGTTGGACTGAAATCACGTTGTGAAATTTTGTTTGAAATATCTATTATACAAGCGGCCCAAACGATATTTAAAGTTCGCTATATTAAATACTACAACATTTTTGGTCAAAAAAGCCATTGTAATACCACGGAAAATACTACAAATATACTACGAATTTCGTGCGCGGGGGGTGGTTGAGTAAGCGCGCCCGGAGTAGGGGGGGGGGTGTTTACTTGCCGGGAAAGTCTTGGAAGGCACAATAGATTTTTATTAAAATAGATAGATAAATATCATAAACAAAAAAAATGTTAAAAAGAAGCTTTTCGTAATTGTTTTTAGATTAATTGTGTATACCTACATAATGTTACAGGACGGATGCTCACTAATAAATTAACTCTATATAAATAAATAAAATACAAATGGAATTCCATGGAATTCACCGACTGAAGTCGGGCCCATTTTATACTATTATTACACTTCTGGGGGGTTAGCAGTGGACTAACGACCGGCTGTGGTAGGTTATATACGTTATAGCTAAAAAACTGTATTTTTTAAATATTTTCGTTTATTTTGATTACTCATCTCATTTGACATGATGAGTGGTTACGCGAGAATTAAAAATAAAATTAAATCATGGTGCTAGTCACGTACAGTGAAATTCTATATTACTCGTAACCCGTTGAATGCGGTCAATTTCGCACATCAGCAATTATGACGCATCAGGAATGCATATTATATATTTGCAAAAATGTGTCTACGGAATCCCACTGATACTCATTAGCGCCTTATATATTATCAACATCATTAATAGCTACAAATCCATTTGCTCGATTAGGATAAAGTCATATAATATCCAAAAGTGATCAATTAAAATTAAAACAAAAGTTCGTTGCTCGCTCGCGTGTGAGACTGTGTTGTTTTTCATGAAATCGGTAGGTGTTGATATATGATCGAATTAATTATGGTTTTAGTGTGGCTAGCGTTACCGATCTTCAGTAGGTTACGAATTCTCATATGCAAACTGTTTTAAAATGTGACTTATAACATCGCATCTCCAAATCTTTCCATTTGACGCCTACGCGGGTTGTCGATGTGTCGGAGCGGAAATAATCGTACGATCGGAGGTTTATCATTTGGGATTGAGAAGTATCGTATGTACTTGATTGATTAGTTTGTCAGCATGAAAGTATCGTAAACTCCAAAGGACCTAGAACGCCTAGCAACCATAGAAACGTAGAACCTTTTTATAGTCTTGTGAGTGACCAATTAGATTTTAAGGTTGTATAAATTTTCAGCGCAATATTAGATTTTTGTTTATTATTAAGGTTTTCATAAGGACTCATTTTTATACTTTATATTAAAGTTATAGGTATTTTTTATTTACAAAAAAGTTTACGATAAATTGGCTTTCGGCTAACCGAGTTTTATGATTTCGCAATGATTGGAAGACGTTAATTTTTATTATTTAAACTTATTTCCTCGTGTTTTTTTTCTTCAAAATGACTATTTTCGGCGTTGAAACTGAAACACTTCCAAACATCGCAAGTTCATGAAATTAGTCAGTTTTTTCTGTTCTTTAGCTCTTTCGGTTCCTTTTTTCGAAAAATGTTCTTCTTTTTACACGACTTCCCAACAAAAAAGGATTGTAATGTGTCAGGGTTCATTTATGTATTTTTTCCGTTTCCTTATTCAACCATAACTTTTAAACGTTTGAACTGATTTAGAAGTGTGTGGTATTGTTAGAATCGTTATTTCATCCCGAGTGTCATAGGGTACCTTAACTGTCCAAACATCAAGTAAGTATTTGTCTAAATGTCCAAATGTCATTAAATTAACATAAATATATCGTGTTGTGTCAAATGAAAGGTCTGATCGAGTGCATTCCGGAAATAAACATGTATCTATGTGGATATACACAGAAACCACAAATATTTCATTAAAAAACCGTAATAAAAATACTTTTAAACATAATAGTCACTTTCTGTAACAACAGTCGTGTTTTATTTTCTTTTTAATATATTTACTAGTACTACCTAAGAACACAAGCGAATCAGGTGTGGTTTCAGCCGAACTGTTCGACCACTGATATCATTTTTTACAGTTATCAAGGAGTCAATTACTATCGAAGCAGGAATACAATGATTACGTTGCTTGAACCTTGCTTGCGTCGTATTCTTAGTACGGGAGAAGTTAACTAAACGAGAGTTGCCGGCGTCAGTCGTGAACACACTCGCTTTATGGTATGAATGTCAGCCTAATTACGCGCGGTGCATGGAACGTTCTCCTCGCCATTTTATCTTCGCAGTGGCTTAGGGCAAGGAGAGATCATGTCTGCTGCGTTGCGCTCCATCGAGATGACCATTGCGCTCAACAGTTCGCGAAAAGGGTGCCACATCGGGGGCCGTTGTATGAAAAGGCGATTTACGCCGACGACATGATCCCGTTGACACCCTCTATAGCGGTCACGCAAGAGCTCCTAAGGATGGACGAGGAGTTGTCGGGCGAACATGTCACCTCAGGCTGGTATAACGATATGTGATCGTTCTTTCAGCCGTGGGATGAGCGTAGATGACTTTAGGACGGTACAAACCTACCGTCCAGCAATTCCACGAACCCGTCAGATACCAACGCCTTACGGCGAGGCACCGGGAAAGATACTTAGCGGGCAACCTCGCCCCTTGACTAACAGTTTTGGAAGGATATCTACGTCTGGAATTAATCATCAGGATACCTCCAACTTCCCGATTGGTCACTTGCGCGACCTCTACCTACCGTATGCTCAGCGGTGATACAGTTTGAATTCATTGCGGACCAAATGCATCTTTTGCCCGGCTCTGAATTCAGGATCAGGTATCCTAACGGTCATTTCAAGAGTGGTTGATGACAGGTCAACATCCACCCCCGCTGCTCAGGAGACAGTATATTTCCATAGTCTCCAGACTCCTTCAGCAATTAGTCAGAGTACACAACTAATTGGCGTCGTCGAACGGTGAGCAAACCGTCGAATAGCGCCGGGACGTAATCACACCAAGAAAAAACCGATCCACCAGCCGTTGGGCCTGAGACGCGAGAGGTAGCCGGGTAAGACTCTCGGAGACACGAGGAGGCTTCTGAATACGATTTGTTGTATGATCGTATGTGCTACATCGCTGCACCCACGACCCGATGACGCATCATTTCGTATTCCGATGGAATCGGACATCTTTTGGCACGAAGCGTGGGCGTTTATTGGTGTGCGTGGCACGCAGTTTTAATTGCCCGCCTTGGTTATTAATTTTCTTCTTAAGCACTGCCTCGTTATCTATAATCTATCTAATCTCGCCTATTAAGTAGTTATTTGTCTTTGATTATGAGAATGATTTTCGCTCTCCGCTAATCTGTCGGCTATCACACTTACGATGATTTATTTATTTCTAACTAGCTAAACCCGGCCACACTGCGCTGTGACTCAGGCTGATAAGAAATGAATGGGAAACGCATTGATCTCAAAGCGCATAGTCAAGAGGCAGCGACAAAAAGTGCAAGAGTATTGTAAAAGCTGATACTTTCAGATCAGACAGTATTTTGGCCATAGAATGCTGGGGTAGAGTCAGCAGGTCAGACTCCGAAAAAACTTGCGCTGGCGTACTAGGAAATATGTAATTTTAATTAAAACCCCTAAAGTGTTTTGGAAAAGCTGACAATTCATCAGTAGACAGTGGATGCAATACAGAACTCGAAACAAATGGTCAGACGGTGCCCAGGTCAGACTGAGTCCTCCTTTTACGTTGATAACACCTTTCACTCTTGTAGGCATAAAATTTACCAGGTTTTGACAGCTTCCTTTCAGTTCATCATCGTGAAACCAGACTTGAATTACTGCACTGATCATCGTTTTTTGCAAATGGCCAAGAGGTTTTCGATCGGGTTGAGATCGGGGGCTTTTCCGGGCCATTCAAATACAGTAATTTGGTTCCGTGTGAAAAACTGTTTCTTATTTTTTAAAGAATGGCATGGGGCGAGATCCTATTAAAAAATTCTCTCGTTAGAGTATAGAGCTTGTATTAAATGTTTTGATAAGATTCCAATATATTGGTCCGAATTTGAATTCGGACCAAAATATTTTAGACGGAATTCGATCTGGTAGCCTCCTAGAAGAGGGACGAACCTGGAAAGCACTCTGTGTATCCTGTCTCGGCTGCGTCTTGGACAGGTGGGGTCGGATCCTCTGGAGGAAGACCTCGGGCGCTACTGGGCGCGGTCTGCGTATCGTACAGCGTTAGCTATTCGGCTGTGCACTCCGGCGAATAACCGAGGGGGTGGGGTACTTTTAAACCATAACTTTTAAACGCTCAATCCGATTTAGAAGTGTGTGCGTCATTTCGAGTGTCATAGTGTACATTAACTGTCCAAATATCAAGTAAATACCCAAATCTCCAAATGTCAATAAATGAACATAAATATATCTCGTTTAGTGTCAAATAAAACGTCTGACTGAGTACATTATGGAAATGTATATGTATCTATACGGATAAATACATAAACCACAAATATTTAATAACAAAAATAATTATAAATACAGTAGTTCACTTTTTGTAACGGCAGTAGTGTTTTTTATTCCTTTTAATATATTTACTTGTAATGAGTGGATTGTATCGGAACTATATACTAAATTGCTAATACTTATATGACAGTGAATTGCAGTTGTCATTATTCATTTGGTGCCCATCTAATTTGCAGCAACAATCATGTCATCATAATCTCAAAATACAGATTAAGTATGTCTGAAAATAAGGACATATGGCAGCCCTACAAATAAAGCGCCAAATTAGCACCAAACGACCACTTTTATGCTCGTATCCTTCGCTCCGGCTCTCATTATGACGTTCAAATACATCATAATAAATATTCCGCAGCGCTCATTAGCACTCCCTTTTGCTTGGCTAAGTATCTAATAATGTCGGCGCGCAAATACTCTCATTGTGGGGTAAAATAATTAGTCGTAATTGGATATAATCAGGCCTTTTACTCTTTGTGCATTTTCGCACAGTAAGATAGCTGTCAATATTCGGAGCAGAAGATTGGCTCGTTTTACTTTCCCGGAAAATAGAAAGTATTGTGAACGAACTTCTGTGTGTCTGTGTGTGTGTGTGTATATGTACACAGTATGCCGAGAGAACAGTAGACGCACTCTGGAGCGACACGGCATTGCGGGGAAAAGGTGCGAGGGAAACGAGCAGAGGGGTACGTCTCGACGAACGCCTTTGGTTAGCGTTAAGCGCGGGTGAAGGTCAGCGAATTTTTCGAACGTTTGGATAGCCGCATCGGCCGAGTAGCGGACATCTATCCCCCGTACGACTCATGACGTAGCTCGCCTTGATTTCAATTTTGTTTAAAGAGAAGCTACTGTATGGTATACTGCGGTGTGTATGCATATGTGTGTGTGTGTGTATTCCTCCTCCACGATACGCTGCATCCGATTGAGTTGAAATTTGGCATGCAGGCATCATTTGATCATGTCAAGAGTCGAAAAGATTGTGGTTGAAAACGGTCCACAAGAGGCGCCGCTTGTTGTACTTCAATCTCGAAATATTGGACTTAGATACTTAGTTTTTTATCTAATTTAATTCAGAAATTTTGTTTTATAAGATAAATATTTTAATAACCATTTTTATTATCGGTGTTCTCCTTAGAATAGGCTCTGACTAGTTAGAAGGGGCACAAAATATGTTTAATTTAAATATAAATAAAACTATGAGATTTGAAATTCATTCGGTGCACAGATGCATCATTAGACTGAAATTTTGAAATTATGAAATTTTGATTGGAATACCTTTTATAAAAGCGTCATTTTACTTTGTCGGCTAAAAGTATTGTGAACGCGCTAAAATAAAATTTCGGGATGAAGACGGAAATACTCACGTTGACCCCCCCTGAGACGATTAGGACCATTTCCGTGTGTGTCTGTCTGTGAGTCTGTGTGTCTTAGTATGAGTGTCTGTGAGTGCGTGTGTATGTATTCCCCACGATAACGCCTAAACGCTTGATCCGATTGAGCTGAAATTTGGCACGCAGGCATCATTCGGTCATTAGTTGAACAGATTGTAGTGAAATTGGTCTTTTCAACTCTTGCCATGGCCAAATGATACCTGCATGCCAATTTTCAGCACAATCAGATGAAGCTTATGGGCCCTATCGTGAAGGAATACACATAGCCACAGACACACAAAAGTGCCTTCACAATACTTTCCCTCTGCCGTTAAAGTAGTTTCACCGGCGTAGGTTTGTGCTCGCAAAACTCGAAGAGTAGTCTGTCTATTGACTTAATTTTTTACACAACGTTGCATTTAAATACGCGCGTATTTTTATAATAAAATAAAATTTTGACACAACGTTGCGTTCGAATACGCGCGACATCGGTGCGTTTCTCATTCATTTCTTATCAGACTAAGCCACAGCGAAACGTGGCCGGGTATAGCTAGTATGCTATAATAATAAGCTAAAAATAACTTTAAACTCGACAAATTCAACTTTCGATAAAATGTTGTACTTTAAAAAAAATCTCCAAAAAGTAGTACGAATGATCAATTTTCAAAATAAAATAATTACTGTGATATTTTTTTACATATACTCGTATAAATAAATGTACCTATACGGCTGTAACTACGAATTTTGAAATATAGTCTGTTAGTAGAATTCTCGATTTCCTGTATGTTTTGTATCAATGCGACACATTTGTCACTCGAGTGGCCTCGTCGAGCGAACAACATATGGGAGAGCCTCGAAGCTGTGCGATACTATTACCGACGAACGGTTTTTCCATCAGCGAAAGGCAAATATTTACACCAATTGTCATGAGCGTTCTTTTGGTGCGGATGTAGGTAACTCTTAGTGGTCATACATGTCTCGAATCTGGTAGCGTAACCATGAGAATTCTTTTAAATATGGGACCCAAATTATTATTAATAATAATAAGTTACGTATGACTAAAAATGAAATCATCTTTTTATCAAAGTAGAATTTATGTATTACTGCAAGGCTTTTGTCATGATCATCAAAATAAAAAAGTTTTTATTCCACTTAAAGGATAATCCATGGGCTTACCCACAACTTTAATAACAGTAACGTATTTACCATTGGAAAGATCTATTTATCTAGAATATTTATGAGTTGGTACCTACTACAACTTAACTGAATTAAGAGCCGTTTCGGAGCTTCAAAAATTCAGAATCTTATTAAATATGGCTAATTACACGAAAACCCCCCAATCATTTATTTAAAATACATGTATTTGCACCGAGAATCCATAAAGATAGTATATTATGGATGTACGATCACTGGGCACACCATTTTGGACGGCTTACCTTAGCATATTACATACGTCAGTAAACAGAACGGCAATGAAATCATAAGACACATTACAAAGTTCAAGCAACACATCCCATTTTTCCTCCATATACCTACTACTGACAAACTCTGCATTTGTCAGCAAATATATTGTTTGTACTCACACAGCGTATGTACTATATCGTTTCCAGTATTCTGTGATGGTTTTTATTTAAACAGTTATTGAAAATACAATGCCGGAATGTGTTATGTGTCTTAGGCGATTTAAGGTAATTAGCCATATTTAATAGGATATAACTCAGAAACGACTCATAATAGAGATCAGTCGTTCTAGTAATAAATGCTCAATATAAAGAGATCTTTCCATTGGTATATGAAAGATCTAGCATAGCATATATGAAAGATATATCATTTACAGCTATTGGAAAGTGGGCCCAAAATGCCCATTCTTTTCTATAATGCACATGTCGAAGTTGTGTAGGAATACGGCTACAGAACATCTAGTTCAATAGCCTAAACTTCGCCATAGAGGCCAAGAGAAGATTGCGACTGGTGTGGGCAGCGTTTATAAAACTCCGCCGCATCTTCAAATCTGATACACCGCAATACCAATGATATAGGTATACAAACAGTTTCTCTTGCCTTTGATGACGTACGATGCGGAAACTTGGACCCTGACTGTGGGGTTGCTCCACAAATTTAAGGTCGCCTAGCGAGATATGGAAGGAGCTATGCTCGTAGTCTCTCTACGTGATAATATGGAAAAGAGAAATACACCCAAGAACCAAATTGGTGGACATAGCTTAGAAGATAGGCGAGCTAAAATGGCATCACATATGCTAAGAACCAGTAAGTGCTGGGTGAAAGGTCATAGAATGGAGGCGCGAAACGCAATGTACGACGCGAAACGCAAAGATAGCGGGAAGCGACTTGGATGAGGAAGACAAAGGACTGGACAGGGTAGCGAGACATATTTCCAGCAGTGGGAGACACAGACTGATAAGTCAAAAGTCAAGTTTTTTTTATTGTGAACAGTTGGATAGTAAAAAAAAAACAATATGTCCTAATAATGGATACTGATTTCAAGGAATGGAAATCAACTATTTTGAGATTAAAATAAAAAACATTCAAACACTTCGACGAACTACGACGAAAGAAAGCAACAACAAAAACAACAAACAGCCCGCATTCCTCGAAATTTTTGATTGTAGTAGAAAAATCAAATTGTGATCGGATAAATGTTTTGTTTAGCGTTAAAATGAGCACATCTATGGCGTTGTTCCGAATGACGCGGCTTCATTTGCAATACTCTATTATATAATTTTGAGATACGCTTGTATCATGTATTGGATCCGAACCAGTATTTGCTCAGCCTCCCCTACCAGATAAGTCTCTTTGAAATTTTAGAGATATGTGCACCCGGTTTCTCTGTAGTACCTATCTAGTACCTACCTATCTAGTACGTATGTGGTACCCGTCTAGGTATGTTATAACCATCGCTATGATAAATTGACAATTTACAGACTATTGGATTTCAGTAGCATTTCAAATTAAATTAATAAATAGACTTCGATATACATTAGCAGAGCTGCGCTACTTTGAAAGTAATATATCTAAGACCATATTGGGGCATTTTATTCTTGTTTTTGCATAGTTTACAAATTAAATCTTTGTTTGACAATATCTTGACATTATACATAGGTTTAAAAATGGATTTACTGCGTAAACGGGTTTGACGCATCCGACGTCAGTCTACCCTGGACAACGGGGGTTGCAACATCACCGAAACGTCAAGTGCTACAAACTTCACACGGTAAATCCGTTTTAAAATCTATTTATAATGTCAAACATCCGCGATAGTCTTCGATTTCATAATATCTTGACATTGAAAGTGGATCATCGAGGGGATAATTAAAAGGCATTCAACGTGTTAATCTCTCTTATATTATTGGCATTAGCTACTAGCGTTGTTGCAAAACTATCCAGCCAGGTCGTAACGTATGCTTGACGAAACTGTATATACTTGCTGCCATGCGGCTGTGCATATTAAAGTTGCCACTAATTGGGGTTCGAGTTTACTAAATAAAGTTACTTTACAGCCGCTGCTGTAACGAACTAATCCGTTTCAGGCGTGCCAAAACCAAAGTTCTCGATTTATTCAGTCTGACACGACAAAACGAGCGAATAGACCAAGAGCCCGCTGCAGATAGCACCACTTCTCATTTTTCTTCAAGCGAGTGTTGTGACCTCGGGAAACTTAACCGTTGATGGCAAGGCGGATAGAGTTGTTAGGTGTATTCATGGTGACGTCATCTATATGAAATAAAAATCGGATTTTGATAATCTCTTCTTGGTGTGACGTCAACAAGGATGCAAACCGCTCGGGAATGACTAACCTAACAACTCTATCCGTCTTGGTTGTCTGTAAGCACGCTAAATATGTCTCAAATAATTCGTATAATACTTGAAGGGTTAAGGTAAAAAACGATCAATGTAATTTTTTGAGATAATAAGATAATAATGACATATTGTGGACAGTATCTAAAACAAATCGATGCATGAATCGATTTTCGAAAGAAATATCATAGTCTGCCTTAAATGAAGGGAGAAGAAAATGTGCGTCAGGAAAAAATCATCAAGGTACACTGAGAAAAATATTGGATTGATTCTTACATTACCATTTTGTTATTACGGTTTTATACAGAATAACGATGTTTCATTCGTATTTTTGTTGAATTATATATCAACTTATATATGTATACTGTAGTTTCATTATGATTCATGTGTCCGACTATAACTTTACATATACTACTACATGCTGTCATGTTAGAAGCGAGATCCAAGGTCGCGACGTAATGAAAAAACATCATGTTTTAACATTACGACCGGTAACTACCGTCACGCCAACACCGATACGCGTCATATTAATTCATACGTATGAATCACAGTCCGAGCTATATACGCAATCCTGGTTGAATATAATACATGCGTATTTCCGTGTATTACATCGTTATATTTTTCTCAGTGTAACTTGATTATTCTCTCCCGTACGGTCCATAGGGGTTGGGGGTGGGGGGGGGGGGGGGGTACCTCGATGACTCTCTGGTTGACGCTGAGGAGGAACTGTTATGGGAAATATTGATTAAAGCCAACAACTTCACGTTTTCGCTTTTTTTTCTGAGGTATAATGTAAGTAAAATGTATTTTGTGTTAGAAAGTGGAATATTCTTATTATTACTATATTATTCTTATATTATAGTTATTTTTTTCAGATGTGTAATTTAAGTAAAATATATTTTGTTTAGAAACTCATATATTTGATTTACAGATAAAATATTTTTTTTGGTCACTCAAACCCTAGCTAAAAGCTCATATTTAACCCGTTCAGTATGAGTCAACCAAATCTGGTCGCGAAACAATTATCCGTTGAGTACGAGTCGACCAAATCTGGTCGCGCGTTTTTTTCACTTCTTTGACGTTTTCATATTTATTCATAATTATCTAATTGTTTTACAAAATAATATTTCAATATTCTATATTCGAAATTTCAATGCAATCATTGTGCAGTTGTTCTTTTTATGATTGGTGTAGTAGTTTCGTAGTTATAGTACTTTAAGTCGATGTCGCCAAAAATCCTGCAAAAGAGACAAATGCATCCATGAAAATACCCATTTACTCCAAGGGTTAAAGTTAGTAAATAGATAGCGGTTTTAAAAAATCGGTTATGACTTTGTCGGAATGCACAGTCGAGGAATGGACGTAAATACGTTCCAAATCCAAAACTGTCATGTATTTTCGGTAATAGGATTAAATAAAATTCAAGTTCGCGGCCGATGTGCTTGTGCCGTCAACTGAACCGCAGACGTTCCTTCTGACCTTCTCACCTGATAATGGTATACTCCTGGATACTTTCTGAGCCGTTCTTTCCAATGCTACTCGTCTTTTAATTTTTAGGTTGGCTTTTGAGAGTATTTTAGCCAACAACAGAAAACAAGAAAACAATGTTACGCAACGCATTGTTCGAACCCCTCCTCTCGCCCCTGTAATGCATCGTAACGTTTTACAACACCCCTTTCCCCCGAAATTGCGTTACGTAAAACTTGAACGTCCTCTAAGTGTGTGTGTCTTGTTATTACGTTCGATCGACAGATTTGAAACGCAATTACGTTAATTTTATCCACAACGTAAAATGATGATCCATCCGGGAATGGAACCCTTAAACCTTCCAATGTAAGATCATGCAACTTAACCACTATGCCACCGGCCGTGTCTTAAGTGACTAGATCGTGTGGCGACCCTAGCAGTGCGGTCGCGAGTTAGCTCTGGTCACGGATGCATAGATTTATAAATATTGATTTATTGGAGGGGAAGTGAGAAAATTGTAATCCCGACGGTTGTGTAGCGACATAAAAAAATATTGGGCGTGTGCCGGCAATCACGACTTTTAAGGGCTCTCTAGACGATCAAGCATGCTTGTCAAGCTTCGCGTCGCGGGCAGGGAGGGGATCGTAAATCGCAGGAAATATGCGAATATTTTTTGTAATATTTACCAAAAATGCCTAATTTTGTAGTTGTATACCAGAGAGTCACGTCATTCATCAATTAATTACGTCTAATTAACGTGACTCCCTGGTATAAACTACAAAATTATGCATTTTTGGCAAATATTCCAAAAAATATTTGCATATTTCCTGCGATTTACGATCCCCTCCCTGCCCGCGACGCGAAACTTGTCAAGCATGCTTGATCGTCTAGAGAGCCCCTTAAATCTATGTTTCATCTTGAAAAAGGCTGATTCCATTAGACCGCTCGGTCGTCCCTGTATAACCCGAAATACATCACTTCGTAGGATGCCAATTACTGAAATATTATGAATTATATAACTGAATTATATCCATTCGACATTATTCGGATGTTTACTTTACCGGCCTACCAACTGACGAGGAGGTAAAGTATTGTGAACGCGCATTTTTTTTCGAGATCGATATATACATTTTAACACACCCCCTCCCCCCCTTCCCCCTTCCTCCCCCTCCCCCCCCCTCCCCCCCTCCCCTGAGACGATAAAGACCATTTTCAGACTGAAGTATATCTGTGTGTCTGTGTGTGTATATTCCTCCACGATAGCGCCCAATCGCTTTATCCGATTGGGCTGAAATTTCCCATGCAGCCATCATTTGGTCATGGCAATAGTTGAAAAGATTGTGGTTGAAATCGGATCTAGAGGGCGCGCTAGTCATACTTCAATCTCGAAATATTCCAGTTAGAGACTTATACTTCGGTACACAGATCAGATGCCTTGTTGGACCGAAATCACTTTGTGAAATATCTCATATACAAGCGACGCAATATCTCTTTGGTCGGAATATCTCGTGATTAGCGACGCATTTTTTAAAATACCGTCGTATTAAGGAAAATACTACATCAATTTCGAAAAATACCATTTCAATACCACAGAAATGCTAAAAAATACTAAAGTATGCTATTTTTGCCATCATACGACAGGCAATGCGACAATGAAATTAATAATTTCCTGAACGAATACCGATGTCGAAAAGTGATGTAATCAAAATAATTAAATAACAGTCTTTTTGCTATCATTATTTATTATATGGTGTATTAGATTGCTCAACGTCGTACTACGATTTTGCAACAAGGATTTTACTACGAAACGCAACCTGTAGATGGCACTCATAGTTCCAATTTGTTATTAATCTTCTCTCATTATGTTCAATATGGCGACTTTCGTGGAATAACAGTATGGCGGCGCACTGTAGATGGCGCTCTAAACAAGTCTATACGGTATAAAATAATAATAAGACAACAAACGATTTTTTAAAACCATTTTCATATTATTTAAATAAATATTAAATTTTTTGAATTGGTATAAAGCCATCAATACGTAATAATTACGCTCTTGAAAGTTCAGATAGACTAATAGATGGCATTCTATCTCTCCGCATTATTTCTGTGATATAATCAGTCTATTTAAAAATGCCATATATGGCACTAATAATCGAATGCTATTATTGTTATCATTGCTTAAATTATTAGGTTTTTATAATCAATCGCTCCTTTAAAAAAAACATTCATTGTCAAAGTTATTATAGATGGCCAAATAAATGGCTGTTGGTTTCGCCGGGCAATGCTATCAGCGCCACCTGTATGTCGCCAACGTAGAAGTGTTTCCTAAACGTACGAAAGAAAGTAAGAAAACGTAAGAAAGGATTTCCTTGTATAATCAATGGAACTATTATACACACAATAACTTTACGGTGCCTCATATCTATTTTATTATTGACATATTATATAATGATGTCCTGAGACAATATTTATGTTTTTTTTTTAAATTTTATTAAGAGAAAAAAATACATGTTTTAATATTAAAATCTCGCCAAACTGGTATACAGTTTGTTGGCGAGACAAACTCTTATTTTTCTAGTCTTACACTTCTAATATTGTGATACAAAAAGATATTAATAATATGAAAAACAATGCACAGCAGTATTAATTACTACTGGTCTTACTACAGGCTTAAATTAGGCCAGTATTACAGCTTAAATTATAGAAACGTATAACAAATTTACTTATGACCACTAATTTCACTATAAACGTCCAACAAGTAGCTTTTTAATCTCTTTTTAAACATCTGTTTGCTCACGCTTACACAGTCTTCCTCGGATAGAATAGTATTAAAGATTCTTGGAATGAGGTACTTTAACGTCCTTTCACCATAGTAATTGTTCGCTCTTGTTTCTTCAAATCTTTTACGGACTTTTTCTCTAACATTCCTATTGTACTGTATTGGTATTTTAAATTCTGAATTTCTAAAATGCTCCATTGCTAGTAAGTATGTATTTTATTCATGTATAGGTAATATATCGCATCGCTTAAACAAGTTATAGTTCTTTTTTCATTGTGTTAACACATTTTTATTTACTAAAAGAAGAAAGTGTAGAAAAGTGTAGAATATGTAGAAAAGTATATACAGCCTGATTGCTAATAAGAAAATTTGCGTTTTAATATATTATGTATATTTTTCTGTTCATCAGTGAACCCTCGCGCTGGCTATGCTAGGGGCTAAATCCACCTCTTTCAGCTTTAATACTGCCATTCTGCCAGATATAGGAAGACATCTGGTCTGAAATGGATCACGGTATATGCATAGGCGGTCCGCCGCAACTGCACGCGTCTATGCTTAATTAAGTTTGAGCGGGTGTTCGCTAAATTATAGCCATTGTTGTCGGTGAACCGCTGGCGTTTAGATATTTAATTAAATTGCTTACAAATACTAAGTTGGATGGCGAGGCAAAACCGCAACATGAAAGATGCAATGCTGTATCTAAGGGGATAACTTTTGTTTGTTTTTGTCTTCTCTTTATTCTGAAACTTCACAATGGGCCGGTATCACACGAAAATCTCTTACAACCAACCCTACTATGAAGTGTTCTAATGTATGTGTGCGTGTAACATGTGTGTGTGTGTCTTGTTAATGCATTTAATAAACAGAATTGAAATGCAATTCTATTAATTGTATCCCAACGGAAATGGCGACCCAGCCGGCAATCGAGCCCCGGACCTTAATGTAAGATCTGGTGATCTAACCACTATTTCACCAAGTGCAAGTTTTCGACACACAAACTATTTTAAAACCAAGTATCTAACGTGCCCCAACCTTAAATAAAGTATAGGCACTGCACATACTTGGTTTTAATTTGGGGAAAACAGATACCTTGCTTTAAATTATAATAATGTGCATTAACCTGAACATTCGATCAACAGAATTAAAATGCAATTCCGTTATTGTTTACCCCAACAGAAAATGGCGACCTTTTTAACCCATATAACATCGCAATGCCGATGACAACTAGTCCCATGAGTTAAAAAAATGAGATTGGATTCAAAATGAATGCGGCCGTCACTAAAAGTTTTGTCATCGGTAACGATGAGAGGAAAAATAGTATTTGGTTTGACAAAGTGTTATTGCTGTTAACCATGTGGTATAGTATTATGAAAATGAATAAAATGAAAGGATATGTTGATCACGTAAGATTGTTTTCCATCAGTCTCCGTTTTTGAAAAGTTTAATTAAATCACAGCGAATCAAATGTCGTTATAAATGCTGAATATTATATTCTTTGTGATACTTAGTAAGGTAGCTTACATACTATTGTCAACGTACTATTTGTCATAACCTAGATAGGCTGGCGATGTGCGTTGCGTCCTGTGAACCAGGGATTTTTCACGAGAAGCTAGTACGGAGGACCTAGATACAGCTTTGATTTGCCTTGCCTCCTCGCGGCCTACACGCGACTTCGTCACAGGCTGCGGGAAGGCAGAACCCTTCGGCTGGCACCCTTTTATCAACTTATAGTTGGGGAACCAGACAAAAAAGTGCCAAGAGTTTTGGTAAAGCTAAAACTCTCAGATCAGACAGTATTTTGGCTATATAATGCTGGGGTACGGTCAGCAGGCCAGATTCCGGGACACCTGGCGCTGGCATATTAGGAAAGTTGTAATTTTAATTAGTACCTCCAGAGTGTTTTAGAAAAGTTAAAAATTCATTAGTAATCAGGGGATGCAATAAAGAACTTGAAACATATGGCCAGACTGCTTCTTAATCGATTGAGTGGCTTTAGCAGCTTTATACCATTATATTGTGCGATTGCAACCATTATATTGCGTGGCACAACCGATGCCTTGATCATATTGCGTGGCGTCATAGACCGATGCCTGACATGTAAGGAGATGATTTTTAGAATCACCAGTACCTTCTCGTTACACCATCCACACGCTGCGAATAAATCTTCCCGAAAATTCCCCGAATCGAAACACTCCATCTACGAGTAGACATCATCTTTTTCCTCCTCCGCTTTGGTGTTTATTTGGCTGTTCGTCGGCTCGGCTCCACGACCGCTCGCACTGCCGCTGTGCCCAATAAAACGTCCCGAGCATGTGACTATCTCAACTTCAGTTAGCGTCATGCTCTTCACTTCCAATTTTCCCTCGCTCGCTATGTACTTCCTTTCCTGGCCGCCAACGCCGCCACGCGACGTGCTTCACTGATAGTCGTATGGGTCGTATAAGATCTGCTTTACCCGCACGTTTTTAACTTGATTCTCATACAAATCTATTTTGACATCAACACGCAACATACATTGTAGATTTCTGGTTTGCAAAATGTCGTTGACGAAATAGCCAAAAAAGGACACGGTTCCGTCCAGACCATTGGTATGATGACCATTTCTGACGTGTAAAACGTCGTTGGCGACTTTACAAGTCTGACTTTACTTACTCTACACGATGCGTCTCTGCACTACACTGACTACCTACACGTAGCACTATTGTAACGCCACTGTAGTGCAGTGAAATGCGTCCTGCCAACACTTATAGAGTACCACGATGCCATTCATTACCGGCTAAGTTTGAATCGCCTTTAGCCCTTTGCACTCGAGCGGTGCCTCTGCGGCGCCCGGAAAGTTTCTTGCGTCCACTAGTATTTAAGTAGTATTTTTTGCACTTTTTGGTAATATTTCCGGTGTTATAAAAAATGGTATTTTTCAACATGATGTTTAGAAAAAATCAGTTACCCAACTGATTTTTTCTAAGATTTTCCCATTCTATTCCATTCCCATCCCCATTCTAAGATTTTTATATTATTTTAAGAGTATTTTTTTAGTATTTTAGTAGTATTTTCATACTATGTTTGAATTATTTTTGGGGCATTAAAATGGTATTTTTCCAATGTGATGTATTTTCTTAGATGCGAAAAAGGCCTCGAATGAAAAGGGTTAAAACCGTGAAAGCAGTGATAGCACCATGGCGATAACTCGATATTGCCAGCCAATAAGCATGCTACGATTTATGCAAGTATATAGTTGCCATCAAACCAAAAAAGAAGAAGAAGTGTGTAGTACCATTATCCAGTACTGTAATACCTTGTTACCATGCACACCGTGAAATGGTCCATCCATTACCAGTCCTTCCAAGAGCATTCACCTTCAGCCAACTAAGATGACCGTCCTGGAATAATTTAAACAAAAATACTAAAATAAATATATTATTTGCGTACGATCGATCAAAATACGCTTCAAATTGACAATCGCGTGTGATTGTCGCTATCTATTGATGAGCGACAACCACACTCATACAAAGTAGAAGTAGTAATTTTTTTGTTGTTATGAGTAAGCTTCCTGTCAGTCGTCAGTTGTGTCTTGCAGCGCGAGAACTTAACAATTGCATTTTAACGTATTGGAAATATGCATAATACACTATTCTTTCTGGACCACTAGCAAACGACTCATATATTTCACCTTGCAGTGACGCCATTAATAACGGCGTTTAGATGCGAGAAAGTGTTGAGATCCAGTGTAATGTCGTTACCGTTAATTACGTACAACTCTGTTATATCTAATCGAAAACTTGACTATACGTGTCTCTCCGACTTAATCGAGGCGTAGCACACAGATGTGTGTCTAATACAATTAGTCTGGCGTTTTCCGTTTTACCATTTTGACTGCTGGATGTTTTTCTCTGGGTGAGCTACGACTGGCGTAGCGAGAAGCAAAAAGGGATAGCTGGTAGAGATATAGAGTTTTTACCGAACGTGGGAATAAAAACCGAATCGGCTATTCCAATCGAGTTTTAGCGCATCACAAGCGTGTCGATTCCGGAATACAGATTTACATACATGCAAATTTCATTTCGCAATATTCAGCAACCTTTACGGTAGGAAAAAACTATTTCATCGTATCAAAGCCTTTTACTAAAATCTTGCCATTTACAAGTAGAGAGAATTCGTCCGCAACAACGTATTTTTTTTTACAATCTCAAACGTTCTACATTTCAATATTTTTTTTATCTCTTGACTGTTGATCTTAATTTCATGACTTACATACCAAAATTAACTACGTATGTTCCAGTAGTTATGCTTTTATCTGTAGGATCAGATAGTTATGTTTTTAATAATTCAATTTTAATCATTTAATTTTGTGACACATCCAAGTGTAGCCTATCTACTGGAGTAGTTGATTGTATTGTATTGTATTGTATTGTATAATGTACTTATATTGTTTATAGTATGCACGATTTCACCTATTTCAAATTCTATACGTGCCTATTAGGATGTTAGTAGTTTATAAGATTGAATAATCTAATATAAAGATAATCATCCGAGGTGACATAAATCATTATCGATTATTATTTATTATTATAGATATATTCCATTATAGCTTCTTATATGGCTCTTTCAGGGCAACTCTTTTTTACGTACTGTAATTTTGATTTCTTTTGATTTCATATTTTTCTAAAATTCAACCTTACTTTCGTTTGTAGTTACCGTTGCATTGTTTTACTGCTGTTAATTTATGAGTGTACTCACGTAAAAAGGATTTGATATAGTCCTTTAACCGTATAATTTCATAACAATATTCTTTTGAGTATTGTCAATATTCTTTTGAGTACTAAATATTATAAAATCAACATCTGATAATTTAGTCAACCTCTGATAATTTACTCATAATACTGATTTCTATAGTGCAAGACACTGGAAAGATCTCCCAGCAAATATACGACTCGCATTCATTAAAATAATCCAAGACTCACCTCAAAAGTATTATTTTTTTATGAAGTAACCAGTTCTTCCCTTTCTCTCTCTACTTACGCTCCCAATTTCCTCTCCTCGTGCTCTCTCAGTTTTAAATATAGTATTTTGTATTTTATGCAACCTTATTTTTAACACATTCATTGTCGTTTAGGCAATATCGCGTGTTGCGGGCCCTCACCAAACGGCCGTTCACGCGATATCGCGTGGTCGTCGCAAAGGAGTTTCTATGTGGGATAAATAACTTTGCCCATTATACAAAATACAATGTTTATTTTGGCAATGAACGTGTTAATAATGTTTATTTTCACAACGCGCGCATGTACTACTCCACCGTGATTAGTTTGTGTAGGTAATAAGCTCGCATTGTTACACGACTGCCCGTCAAAAAAGGAGTGTAATGTGTTCAGGGTTCATCTATGTATGTTTTCCGTTTCTTTATTCCACTGTAACTTCTATACGCTTGAACCGATTAAGAAGTATGTGGTATTTTTAGAACCGTTATGTTATCCCGATTGTCATACATTAACTGTCAAAAAATCAAGTAAATAGTTGTCTAAATGCCCGAATCTCCAAATGTAAACAAATTTACATAAATATATCGTGTTTAGTGTCAAATGAAAGTTCTGATTGAAGTACATTCCGAAAATATATAGAGGTTGAGTTTTTAATTAGTGACATCCCTGCAGTGGATGAATCAATACGACAAGGTAAGCAACTTTGATAATTTTTTTTGGCGAGGTAAAACAAAAAAAAAATGAAAAAAAATATTTTTTTTTTGTTAATTTGTAAATCCTATTTAATAAGAGAAGTTTGAGAGGCATTGAGCGCGCTGCGCCATCAAACGGTAGGTAAAATATCGCTTATAAACAATATTAGCGATATTTTACCTACTGCCTAGATAGCATATCGTGCTCATACATTTTTATACCACTTTTCAAAACAAAAAATAACAAATTAAAAAAAAAAACTCTTTTTTTTCAAAAAATTCTTATCAAAAGTTGCTTAGTTCGTCATACTGATTCACCCACTACGAGGTGTTGCTAATAAAAATCTCATCCTGTATGTTTCTGTCATGGATGTACGTTTCTGTCCCATATGTTTCTGTCCGACATCCTGTATATGGATACATACACGTACATTCCGAAAATATAAACAGGTTGAGTTTTTGATTAGTGACATCCTTGCAGTGGATGAATCAGTACGACAAGGTGAGCAACTTTGATATTTTTTTAAGGAAAAAAAAAAAGTATTTTTTTTTGGTAAATTTGTAAGTCTTATTGTTTGAAGAAAAGTTTGAGAAGCGTTGAGCGCGCTGCGCCATCTAGCGGTAGGTAAAATATCGCTTATAAAGAATATTTGCGATATTTTACCTACTGGCATATCGGCATACCTATTAGCATATCGTGCTCATACATTTTTAAATTATATAAAAAAAAAAAACAAGTTAAAAAAAGTTCGTCGTACTGATTCACCCATTACAAGAATGTTGCTAATTTAAAACTCACCTGTATGTTTCTATATGGATACATACTTACCTAAACTACAAAGAAAATATTTAAAAAAACGTAAATAAATGTTCACATTTTGTAACGACAATCATGTTTTTATTCCTTTTATATTTTTTTGTTATAGTGCAAATGAAGTGAAAATAAAGAGTTTCTTATTATTATTATAAAATAAATAAAATAAAGTGTATCCTGTATTTCAAATTTATTTTATTTTAATCGTAGTTGTAATACAAATCTTGCTTGGGCCATATTATGAAATAATTCTACTGTTTTGTGTCAAGTGAACATCGTTTTACCCTCTGCCTTCAAAGTGAGATAGCAGTTCTGCCCGTGGGATGATATACACTTCTCTTTGACTCCTATATTGTTGACATTTCATCGCCGCAGCGACTATTTCAGCATCTTACATAGTGGTATTCCTGTACTGTTATTTGTTTAGTGTACTCGACATGACAATACGGCTCGCCGAGGGGAGTGCGAGACTCACGAAACATTCAATTGAGCGAATTCATATTTTTTGAAATTAATCGTGGCTATGCAGTCTCTCGCTCAGAAGGCCGATGCGTAATATCCTTTGTAATATTGTATTAGGCATCTCAAACCTACTTTAACCCATTCGAGACAGCACATATATTTGGAGGCCATCCCCAGAATGTTTATAGCTCCTCTGAATGTTTTTATTACGAGGAACGATTCAAACACCAGGCGTGTAATCTATATATATATATAAAACAAAGTCGGGTTTGTTCGAATACTTATAACTCGAGAAAGGACAGACCGATTTTGATGGTTTTTGATTTGTTGTATTTGTCTCCGTCCCGAATAGCAGAATAACTATTAAAAACAAATATTGGAAAATTGACGAAAAATTAAAATAAAAGAAAAAAAAAATACCCACACAAAATGTAAATTCGTGTTTTTCTCATGGTCAGTTGTACGTGGCATGTTCACGTGTCGACAAATCATCCGCTTTATTTGTTCTTGCGCCTAATAAAATAAACAAAAAATGTCGTATATCACTAGGTGCTTCAATGAAGAGAATTAAACCGAGTGCATCTCAGGCTGCACAATATGTAAATAGTTTAATTCAATCATGTCTTGCTGACATGCGATTGATATACTTAATTTTTGTACTTTTATGTTTCTTTTTGTGTTATTATCTTAGTAAAGTAGTGTATTTAATATTCATTTTGTATTCATTTTATTACTTTCATAAAATCATAAATTAAGTTCAGCTAATCTGTAACACGGCATTCATTGACTGTTAGGCGGTACGAAGTTCGCCGGGTCAGCTAGTGTAAAATAAAATAAAAACACATTATTAAATTGAATAACATTTATTCCAAAAACAGTCAGCGAACATGAAATCGTTATTATAGGCCCAGTAATGAAGAAAACAATATAATGCATACACCTAAATATATATTTTTTTTATAAGAAGCAGCAAATTTTCCTATTTATTATTTTCAAAAATATCATCATGTGTTATCATCTAACTTCTGTATTCATATTCATGTCTTTCTCATATTCCGGATCACTGTCGGTATACGTAATAACATTTCGGTTCTTTTTTCTTTTTTCTGCAAACAATGAATCACCACTTTCACTATCACTGCTCATTTTCTGCAATCCTGATGTTCCTGGCTTTGGGTCTATCATTTTAGGGGCTAAATTTAAACCAACATCAAATTTAATTTTTACACACTTCAAAGATATTTTTTGTTTTAAACCAGTCTTGTCCTGACGGCTGCTTTTTTCATACTGACTGATAATTGCAATTCAATATCATTGCACACACGGTGTGCCATCGGTCTTTTTGACTCGGAAATGGTCTCGAATGGGGTAAGTTGTGACGTCGTGAAATGTGATGGCGGCGGAAGTATAATTGCTGAAGTTTATGTCAGCATGTAATGCAGGCTGTCACGAAATTACTGCTGCGACTTGCCGCGTAATATGAAGCCCATAACCCCATCCCCCATCCCCTCCCTCTGTAGAATCACCGCAGGGTTACCAACGGGGGTTTTAATATGTTTAACCCTAAAATGCACGAATTGTTTCTTAAAAAATATACATCGTCGCTCTATATGTGAGACCTCGTACACGCCAACAAGCAAACTTTTCAGGGCAAGAAAATCTGAATAACTTCATTCACGAGATACTTGTCTTAGTCGTGTAAATAGGAAAAAAATAAGAATTGTTTAGCTTAATGTAGGTACTAACAATTAAAATTGTCAAAGATACAAGTTGTTTGCGAGGAATCCAACGACTTATCACATGGTACCGAAAAGTTGACCCAGCGGGCAGACTCGTGCCCTCACTATCAGATTTGATCATTTCTCCGAGTCCCACGAGTCCCACGAGTCCCAAGTCGCTTGCTTGACTCCGAGATGAAGTCGCTTGACGCCGCACGTTGCGCAAATTTTCCAACGGTGCCCGAAGGACATCCCTCAGGAAAAACCAATCCACCATGCCTTAACAGGGAAAAACGGAGTCCTTTTCAGGTTTGACTATCTTCGAAGAGGCTACTGGAGAGGGCCTTAGTGGCCCGACAATGCTAATGGTTCTAGCTTCACCACAGCATCGATTTCTATGACATTTATCGATATTTTACATATCTCCTTCGAAGTTATCGATTCTACTAATGTTTTTATCGTATTGGGTCCTTACCTGTGAATTTGCTGTTCTATAAAGGAAATTTAAGGCCAAAAACTTTCTATGAAAAATATATATATTTAATTAATAGAAATATTGACCCCTATAATCTATGCAGATTTGTCATTTTAATGGGAATTGCTTAATTTATCTGCTGTAAAACTCTCGTGGACAGGAACCGATGAATTCTTTAAAGGCGTTTTTTACTGACTCTTCAAAGTTGTTTTTTTCGTTGTAAAAAGTTATCTAAATAAAAAAAAAAAAAAAAAAACTTTATTGGACCAAGGTCTGCCAAGTACGGTGGGTGACCAAGAGTCTACAGCCGCAACTCCTGCAACTTTGCGACTGTTTGCAGTGAAATCTTTAGTTATACGTTGTCATGCAGAAGCAGTGGCGATGAGCGATTGACCAGGCTCGGTTATTTAAACACGTGTATCTCCATCATTGTTTGCAGTTCTTAACAGTTACACATTTACAATAACTGTATACCCAGACTGCAAGAAGCTCTAATAGAAAACACCGTCACAGGATCTCATAATGAAAATTTTAAACTTTACCATGGTTGCACAAACGAAAATATTTGAGCAAGAACAAACGACGGGAAGACACATAAACAGCTGATTCTTAAAAAAAGAATAACATGGTGTTAAATTAAAATTTATTCGAATTTGAAATTCGAACTGAAACCCAAGTTTATTTATTTTATTTATTTTTATTCCAACAAAAGAGAAAAACAGCGCTCAGGTCTTAAGTTAATAAATAATAATAACAATATTACGGCCAAAATAGTCTCCTGGTAATATACAGTTAATGTGCGCGATGTTGTGTAATAATATTTATATATTATGTTATATTATCATGTTCTCTCGATTTGTGAGTGTGTATGATATAGTAGGATGAGTTTGTTTATGTGTGTGATTGTGATGTGTGTTTAATGGGTGTGTGTAAGTACATTTACGTGTATGTGTCATAGTTGTGTATATATTAGAGTGTGTGATTCTGCACAGGTATGTATCTGTTCAAGCTTTTAAGGTCTGGTCTATTACCGCTCTGATAAACTCGTTTTTGCTCATTGAGAATATGTCTAGTTCCTGAAACGATTCATCATAGGCTTCCATAATTCGATGCATAGTTGAATTCCTTGCTTGATTTGTATGGAGTCTGGGTACATTGAATACCCTTTGGTGACGAGTTCGGCGCGATGGGACATTTAAGGCTATTCTGTTTAGAATTTGTGGGCTGTCGATATGATGCGAAAATATATTGTGGAAGAACGTCATATCAGTCACTTTGCGTCGCTGCTGAAGACTCAGCATTTCGAACCTTGCCAAGCCGTCAGAATATGAGGTATATTCAGCGAGGGTTCGATGACACAAGTGCCTTACGAAGGTTTTCTGAATACGCTCTATACGGTCAATGTGTACATTGTACTGCGGTGACCATATAGGTGACGCAAACTCCACTATACTGCGAACGTAGGCGTTATAAAGAGTGAAGAGCATATTGATGTCGGAGAATGGTTTGCATGCTCTTAAATGGTTAATTTATAAAAATCCAAGTTATAAATGGCCAGTGTGAAAAAACAGCAATTAAGTAAGGTAAGGACCCAATATTCTACGACTGCTAGATTAAGAGGCCGTACACGAAATTTTGCGCATTTCGTGAATTTACGTAATTTTGCAGACGTGAATTTAAGGTTAAAACACTGTATTTCTATAAATTTTATTGCACAACATAAAAGATCATTTATATTATTGTCTAATGAGTGAGCTACTTTTTTGAAAATTATTATAGAATTTTGATTAATTGACCTTAATCCGGCGACTGTTTGTGAATTTTTGCTGTAAGGGGTTTAGAATATAACATATTTACGAATCGTTTTGACATCTAAACGGTATAAAAAAATTACAATGTATTGTTGTGAAAGTCCTCTATATAATAAATAATCACTTTTTACTTCTTTCATATAAAATTTTTGATAAAAAAAAGAACTCTCGTTCATAAAATAAAAACAACAGAAATAAACTTTAGTTCAATATCAATCCATTTCCTCAAAAAAAAATGCAAAACATTAATTAAAATTGTCAATAAAGTCTTTTAAAACAATCTAATTCTCGCGTTATGATACTCGCCTATGATACGATTCACGCCTCAAGTCAGCTGGTCCCCGCCGAGGTCTTCCAAAGGGTGGACGTATCTCTTTGGCTCCGAAAATCCTACCTACCTATAGTTATATTATACCATTGATTTTAGAGGTATCACGGCCCACATCGATTTCGTACACGGCCTCTTAATCTGTAAAAAAAAAGCGTCGTTTGGCAAATAGGCAGATTGTACGCCTTTGGCTTGGATTGAATCCAAACGGGCGATAGACGGACAGTTTGCGGGGCGTAGAGACGTAGATATAGGTGTGAAGAAAATCCCCCAAAATTTATTTTTCCACACGCGCCGGACGGATTGCCCCGGATAAAACGACAAAATCGGGCAATCTATTCCCGTCACCGCGACGGCAAGTCTTCTTATCCCAGACTAGCAGTCTCCGTCGCTAGAATACCATTTCTATCAGTACCGCGATTCGTGTGTTGTATGTTTTATGTTGTATTCGTTTGTTGTAGTATGCGAATAGGGCGTTGTTGTATGAAAGGTGTGTGTACCCAGAGTGTAACAAATAGGGACCTACTTAATTGACATTCTTCCATTAATTGTTTTTCTTTAAAGAAGTAATAATATGAAAGTTCAACTTATTAATCCATGAGTAAAAATCATAAATAAATAAATAATAAATAAATAAATAAATATATTTTTTTATTTTTTCTTCACGATTATTCAATTGATTTTTCTTTCTATTCTATAATTTTTTTTTGGTAACTTGTTGTAAATTCGTTATTTCTGTTTTAGATATTTCTTAATTTTAAATATTGTTTTAATATTTAGACAATGTAATGGGTAATTTTGTATAGTTTCTATAACTACCCTTGAAGGGTTTCTGGAATTAATTAAACTTTGAACTTTGACTTCTACGTTGCGATTCTCATCCACTGTCGCATTATAATACCCCATACAGAGATGTTTTTCCAGACTGTACTTCTCTCCAATACCGTCCATCCAACGTTGAAGTGGAGCAGCTACTCCAGGTCGTCCAAATCGCGCCCGGTCAACCCACTTGCTCGCGCCTCGCTGCCCCTCAGACGAACCATATTTTTTCATTCATTGTCCGTTTGGAATTTTATGTGAACAATATCCAACCCGATGGCCACGTGGGCGTTTTTGTGTTCGTTTGATATATTTTATTCGCCTGTTTACGTTGCCTGCCATTGTGCACACATTTAATACCGATGCCTGAGATAATATTACTCAAAGGCGCTTGTGTCCCCGTTCTCGCCCTGTAAACCGATCTTTAGAAATCGGGCTCGATTTCCCCCGCTGATGTGATGTTACGCTACTCTTTTTACCCTTTTTAAAATAAATATTTATTCAAGAAGATTTATTTAAACACCATGGTTCTGATTCTGCGTCACTCTTAACTAAGCAGCGACTGATCCAAGGACACAATTTTTATATAATAGCAATCTATACTAATATTATAAAGAGGTAAAGTTTGTGACGTTGTAGGAAGTAATCTCTGGATCTACTAAACCGATTTTGAAAATTATTTTACCAATAGAAAGCCACGTTATTTGTGAGTGTCATGGGCTATATATTAATCCGAAAAATGAAAAGACTTTTTCATGGTAGTCAGATTTGCAAAGTAAGTCGGAGAATAACCGGTCGAACGAAAACGTTTCTAACTAACGCTGCCCTAACGATGAGAGATATATGATTAAGTTCTAGAGAAAAGTTGTAGAACTTGATAATGCCTACAAAAAAGTCAGCGACAGCATATGTCTAACTTTTATATTTAAGTCACAAAAAGTAGTATTTTGTATTTAAAAAATAATTTAAATCTTTAGGTCATGTTTATTGGTCATATTATCAACAATTATGAATTATTATCAAAATAAGTAAATTTATCGTCTCAAGTGTTTAAAACAAAAGACTTTTCCCTTTTACTGCATATAATTTCCCTTTTACTGCATAAATAGTTAAAGAGATAATACGCTCACAAATAAGACACTCACAAGAAGACACTCACAAATAACGGTATTATAGTCAAATTGGCATGCAAATACATACATACATATGTAGTAAAAATATAACCCTTATTTTGGCAGTCAGGAAATAAATCATAGCACTCAGTACTAACCGAACCACACTCATAATTTCATCACAGGTAAAAAGTTTTACCGCCCAACGAAGTGGGCACGGGTCAGCTAGTATTAAATGTAATTTTATAAAAAAAGTTGTTTTCTAATTTATTGGTTTCATAAGCTAAAACCAAAATGGTTACGAATTTGTTATAGTAAAATTTAAAAAAAACAGGCAAAATAATAATGAATAAAAAAAATAATCATTACATAATAAAAGTAGATTACATTACATAATTATAAAATAAATCCAAAGATTTTATGTAATAGATTACGAAATACGTAATCGATTACAAATACTTAATATATTATTAATACGATTAATAAATTACGTAATAGATTACCACGTAATTTATTAAAACACATCACGGGTCAAAATAAAAAATACGGATTTACTTTTGTATAGGACATATATATTATTTATATTGTGAGATGTGAGGTGTGTTACTTATGTGTGTATAAATGATTTGCTTTTTTTAAAATGTGAGGATAGATTTAGTTTCCGTTCTTTCTTTACTAATTAACCACTGAATGATGCAATTTTTTAAAGAAACACCTGTGTCAGTCCTGAAATATCGAAATGTTTACCTAAAATATTTATTAATCTCGGATCAAGGTAAAGATAACTATGTTGTTCAAACGATGTAGATATCCTGGGCGTTATACTCGTATATTGTGCTACATGCGCCGATCTTGTGTTCTTAGCAGGAAACTATACCTCTGCTTGCCATTAAAGTTTGGAAGCCCTTAATATCCGAAATTTAAACATAAAATATGCTTTTCCTTGGTAACGAAGTCCTGAATCAAGAATATTTTGGAGCAGAGTAATCAATATAGAATACAAGAAGAATCTGCAAAAAATCGCCAATTTACAATATAGAATTCAGGTCTTGGAACATCAAACAAACGAAAATAATCATAAACTAAAAATGTTCAATATTGACTTAATTAATAACCTAAATGATAGATTATCTTTTACTGCATCTAGAAAAGGTGGTATTGCGACTGAATAAAATCAGCAACAATTCATTCAGTCATTTGCAATTCCTAGGTTACACACGGTAAAATAACACAGGAAGGTGACAGATGGCTCGTATAGTATTAACGTTGACACCCTTAGTAAAATCAGATTGTGAATAGAAAAAACTCAGACTTCAAAATGTTATTCAAATAGAGCAATAATAATTATGTTTATCCAATGCTTATAAGAAATTAATTAATATAGGTGTTTTAACAAATCCTCGGATCCTTATATCTGATTCCTACTAAGGCGGCTTCGTTACGTATCAATGCGTTATTGAAAATTCTGTTTAGAGCGGCTACAAAGAGACTTCGCTTCGTTATAGGTGCTTTATGGTAGGCGACTCTGTAACGAACGTGAACGTAGTGTTACAGTATTGTATATTGACACAACTCATGTTTATGACGATGAATTGACAAAAATCATCGGCCACGAGGTATCATAAAACCTCGTGGCCGATGCAATATATTAGAAATATATTGCATTGTACTTCTAGAATGCATGTGTTTGTAGTGTACCTTATGACCTCAAGTTCTTTAGTTGTTGACCATTTGTTAGATGGTATGATTTCTATTATTTTTTTGGCGATAAATCATCAGTATCGGTTGCTTTACTTCGTACTTGGTCTTTATTGGAAAGGGAAGCTCGGCTTATCTTTTATCGGATGTTTATAATAATATCGTTTCTTTTTATTAGGGGTTTATTTTTCGTCAACTTTTAACCTTGAGTTGCTGTTTTAAAAAATCCTCTCTGTTATACCTATACAATTGAAGACCCTTTTCTTTTCTGGATTAGTAATTTTATTGTATAGTAATGTTCATTTGTTGCATAGGACATTATTTATAGTCATACTCATACTCATACTCATTTTTGTTATGTTTACGATATTCACGGCGTCCTTTGTACACTACCTGTAAAATATAAGCGTTGATTCCACTGCTTCTCCTATAACTCTTCAAGTATCACTATATTTTTGGTTTCATCAGCGATTAATATTCTTCAAGTTTATTTTGGTGACTCAGTACAGTATCTGTTCAGAGACCCTACCTTGGGATGTTTATTTTCTATCGAAGCATATCGTCAGTCCATCGCTTGCGTTTTTTTCGTATGTACTTACAGCTGACCTGTGTCTGTCTGTTCTGTTTCTTCCATATTATTAAAAAAAATACATTTTGCCTGATTCACAATACATCTTCGTGCCACTCGTTTAGTTACCTTTTATTCTCAGTCAAGGACTCCACACATGTTACATTAATTTATTAGCTACATGTTAATATTTACCGATATTAGCAGGAAGTCATCGGCGTCCAGAGGTATTGTTAGGTCTCCTCGGAGTTTAACATCTTTCGAGCACCTACATACCTCTTCGAGGTATGTATGTGCTAGAAAGAGAACGGAGGTTATTTTCTATTTCAGAAAGTTGCAAGCTGTACAATTTGGAATGGTTACAGCTGTACAATGGCAATGTTGATAGTTCAGTCGCAGCAATGAAACAAAATATATGTATGTATTTTAAGCGCCTACGTGCGTTATTATGTCAGAAAGAGGTCTACACGTAATTAATAATAAATTCCTCATGTTAAATAAACACACTAATGCACGATACCCTTCATTGTAAAAAAAAATGTACTTCAGGTAGGTATAACTTTTGTCTTGATTCATGGAAGTAAAAGTCTAGTTTCAGATGCTTAAAGAAATACTGTTTATTATTAAGGATACCATTTTAAAAAGCGCATATTTTATTTCTTCTAATGTAGTAATTATATTATTTTTAAATTTGGCTATATTCTAATATTAGTAATTATTTCGACTCCTATTCTTAAAAGCTAAGTGTTAAATTTGATTTGATTAAGGTTCAAACTGTTGTCGAAATTGTTATATTGAAAGATGTTTATGCAAATCTTTAGATATCTATCACAATAAACAGAAATTTTTGAATTTTAATATGAAACTTCGCAATTCGGTAGGTACATAGTGCGACGCTTGGCGCGAAATGAACAAGCGTAAATCTGTGTCGGCGTCAGGACGTAGCCGCATCCAGTTGATGTACGCCGCGACCGGCATCCTCAATATCACTTTCAACCAATCGGTCTATCAACCAACCAACCGGTCTACCGTTTGTCTATGTTCGAATTGCCCCTTTAGGACATCCGTAGATTTTCCGCTGGCTGGCTGGCCCTCTTTCTCCTCTGTGCGGCGGTGACGCGACGTCACGACGCGACGGCACCGCTTTAAAGTGTTCATTTGGCTGGGTGTCACCTCCGCCGTCACTCACTCGTGTCTCACGTCACCTCGGCGAATCGCTGGGGCCCCTTAACGATGTCTTTCTTTCTTCTTCGTCGAGCCTATTATCCGCCATATTAAAAGGGACATCCTTATTTACTTCGGATGCCTCTCTCTCTTTTCTTAACCTTCGATACCAATACTATTAGGATACGATGCATGATGATAATGTATTGATTGAGGATTGTGTTTATCCATTTCTGCGGGCGAGCCAGTTATCTCAGGATGTTACAACAACTGTTGTCGTCCTGACACCCTGAGATGAATCGCAAAGATTGTTGAGATTTGAGAGAATGGATTGAGATTCTGATATGAGATTAAGATGACAGATCGAGGGAGAGGGATAAAAAGACATTCTTGTTTAGATTTGTTGAGTTGAGACTGTTGACTATTTGAGACGAAGGCGATCTACCGATACAGCTACGCTACTATCCCGGCAGAGACCAACTTTAAACCTCGAGGTACTGAGAAGGAGTCCCAGTGGCCTCCGTCGCACATTGTCTACGAGATTTCGCTGGATTTTTACGTCCACTGGAAGTCTGGTTTCAGTTCGAAGTCGCTCCAGCGGCACTAGTACACCAAGTCTGCAGACCTCTACCTGATGTTAGCTGTATATTCGTCGTTAGCCCGCGGCGCGTTTTGCCCGCTACTCAATCAGGATCAGGTGGCCAACGGGTTGTTTCTAAGGATAAGTGACATTAGGTCAACATCTATCCTCTCTCTGACGTTGGTTCCTAATGGTTCCGTGTAGCTTGGGCCTGATGGCCTGTTTGTGTGTCCTTGGCTCGGCCCAACGAGCTGGAACTCCCGGGGCTGGCGGGTTCGCCCTTAGCAATTCACACCCCTCAATGTCTTAGGAAACAAAGATGGCAACAACCGTTATAACATCCTGCGGTGGCTTGCACGCCTGCAGCAATGAAAATATTTTTTGAAACATTGTCGGAAACGCAAAATTATCTTAGGAAACATACGTTTCCAAACTTCCAAACACAACCACCCAAAATCCGCCTGAGGCAATTCCCCTGGCGCACTTCAGATCACAACTGTCTACAACTTAGGCATAGTTCACTGAGTCCTTCCAATGTAGTTCCCTTTGAGGAGGCTACCGGATGGGATCTGAGCCTTGAGATAGGCCGACTAACTGTTACACACCACTGACCATCAGACCCAAGATACATGGAACCTTTCGAGTCTCAGGATTGAAGACAAATCTTCAATAACATCGGAGTATAATTCGATCAAATATTAAGCATAGAGACGACGGGCCTCTTTCTCTTTGGCGGTGTCTCGAGTGCGGTCAAGTGTCTGTGTTTTGTAAATCTGATTATAAATTTGCTTTAGAAGAATCTCCTGTAGAAGTCGTCACTCTTGGTTTAGAAATTTGAGGGGGTGGCTCGTTTGCAATACGGTTTCTTTAACAAATAAAAAGGAGAAGAAGCATTCGAAAAGCGCCATGCGGTGCATCCTGCCTAAGGTCCTTTTTGCGTTGCAAAACGGCGATTTCTCCACACACCGAGCTGAGTCACGTGTCCGATATAACTCAGGCGGAGAGGCGTCTGTGTCGCCTACACGTCGCGCGCGTCGTGTGCCTCTGCAACCGAACTATGCGGTCATACTTTAAGCTACAGGCCGGCAACCGCCCGTTCCACAGATTATGAAAGAGGGTGTACATAACGCACCAGATGTTTTATTATTTTGTTTTTCTGTATTTTTTTCCAAAAATCGCTGATTAATTAACACATGTTATCCTATGCATGGGCACATGGGAACATTCATTATAAGATTACCATACAATACTAATTTATTTTGTCAGAATTGGAAGTAAATCAGACACACCAAAAGTTTTTTTTTTTAGTTTAATGTGTTAAATAGTTTGTTGGAATAATAATAATTCAGAAGGCATGTCTCATTACAATGTTTATTATAAATATTTAAATTCTTTATCTTAACATTTTAAGAACTTGCTCAAGGGCCCGATTGCGTTTCTTGGTGTACTAAAATCGTAATTAGTCCATTCGAGCGAGACAGGTAGATAGATAGATAGATCGATAGATAGAGATTCTTTTTTGCACATTAAACAAAAACATACAAAAGGTGGACTTATTGCCTAAAATACAATCTCTTACAGCCAACCTTCGTGGAAGTGTAAAAATTTAGGTGCCAAGAGATAAATTAAAAATTAACAAAAAAAGAAAAAAAAACTTATTACATAACAAAAATTAATCAAGTAACATAAATGCCATTTAAAAAAAAATAAAATTAGGATTTGGAATAATTCGCAAGGAGCGAAGGGTAGGAGAGGATGGGATGAGACCTAGGATAACTAGGAATTTACGGACATGAAATGCTTTTTCAGAGGCACTTGAAAGGTAGAAACCGTTGGTGCGTTTCTGATGTCTGGCGGGAGCTGGTTCCATAGTCTAGCTGCATGAACGGTGAAGGAATAAGTAAAAAAATAAGAATTATGAGTTGGAATCGCAATTTTACTATCCTGACTGGAGTTATGGGCCCTTGCTGAGTTGGCCACGAAGACCCATTCTGTTCAGGGTTGGTCACACTCACGGGTTAACACCCATCCGACGGCCTCCACGCATGAAGTGCGAGCCTGGATAGAACTCTGGCCTTGGTCAGTTTCCCCTGGGAATCAAACTTCTAGCGCTCCTGGACGGTCTGCGCACCGTGCGGCGTAAGCCAATCGACTGTGCACTCTGACTAACAGTGGGGGGAGTCTGGAAGCAGTACTGTTTCCTATAGAGCGGGGGTGGTTGCGGACCTTACGGCGACTGTTCTTGAAACGACCATCGGCCATCCGATCCTGGGTGAACAGCCGGGCAAAGGACGCTGTGGTCCGCGATAGATTCGGTATACACCGTTTCACCGCTTCGTAAGGGAGAGGACCGCGCAAGCGACCTCGAACTCGTAACCAATCGAGACACCGGAGTAATTTGGTCACAATTGGAAGTAAAGGCGTGAGTGTCGGCCCGCCGGGTAACATTCCTGGCTATCTTGCGGTTAAGGCGTTGGCCTCTTATGGGCTTGTGGCGTAGCTAGACGGTGGACTGTTTCGTCCTCAAGTCTTCTACGCTCACTCCAGGGAGATAGAACGACTAATCGTTAAAACTTCCTGAGGTGACGGGCTCGCCCGCTGTAGTCGACAACCCAAGTTTATCCATATATCCATCTGTCACCCATACAAATATGCTGTATTCGAAATGTATCCTTACTTGTGTGTATCCCTACTTTTGTTGCTAAACTTTTGTGTAGAATAGAATATCCATATGTCGATCTGTCGTGCTTAAAATATTCGGTATCCGAAATAACTTATTTGTATATTTAAGTAAAACTTGGCAAAAGTGACAGTTGCACTCGTTTAACTTACGACGGCAGTATTCGTGTCGAATCTGTTGTGCCTACACACAACTCTGATTAATCTGTGGCAGTACCCTTGCGGTCTTCGCCTGAGTACAGAATGGCGTGGGCGGCATTTCGTATCGCCGCACGTATGATAAATACGAACGGACACCCTGACCCCTATAACATAATAAATACGCCACGTATGGGAGCGGATTATCCTCCGCGGATGACGGCGAAAGCAGCAACCTAACTGAACTGACCCAAAAGGTGCCAAAGGAATGATTAAAATTAATACAAGTATATTTTGCTTCAAGCTATACTGTGAACAGTTATATAAAAAGCATAAAATCGAAGACTATCGCGGTTGTTTGACATTATAAATAGAATAGAAAGCGAATTTACCGCGTGAAATTTGTAGGACCCGACGTTTCGGTGACGTTGCAGCCGCCGTTGTCTACCCTAGACAACGGCGGCTGCGACGTCACCGAAACGTCGGGTCCTACAAATTTCACGCGGTAAATTCGTTTTCTATCCTATTTATAATATAAAAAGCAGTTAGGTAAAGAGATAAGACTCGAATATTGTCATCGGTAACCGAAGCAGTCAAGAAACTAGTTTCATTTGTTTATTTAACGTTATAACATTGATTATATAGCGTATTAAATTGATCAACGTCGTACTATAATTAGGCAACCAGGATTTTACTACAAAACGCAACGTGTAGAGGGCACTCTTAGTTTAAAAAAATATTAATCTTCTATTATTATGTTTTCAATATGGTGACTGATGGTATAACAGTTTGGCGGCGCACTGCAGATGGCTCTCTAAACACGCCTATACGCTAAAAAATATATAATATATTAACAGATGATTTTAAAAATAATACCTTTAAAATTTTAATATTTTAAATATAAATATGTCAATTTCTAGATCCTATATAAACAATGCGGTAGGTTGCATACTAGATACTAATTGCATACTTTTACTGTTATCTTTGAATCAATTATTAGGTTTTTATAATAAATCGGTTTTTATAAAATAAACAATCATTATCAATGTTATTATATATGACCAAATAAATTGCTATTAGTTAGGCCGTCAAAACTATCAGCGCCACCTGCAATTATAAAGTGTACACGCCGAGACCGTACAATCAGTCGCATGTACTTATAAAGTGGTAGCGAACGGTTTCGTGCAGCGTGGGCCATAATATCCATTGTGTTTCCATGTCGGTCCAACTCACGATTCAGCTCTTATTCAGTATCCTCCTCGTGCGGAGGACGACCTTGGGTAGGACTCTCGCGTCTCAGGCCTCACGGCTGGTAGATAGGTTTCCCCTGGAGGAGTGCCTCCCGGCGCTACTGGACGGATTGGGCATTGTTCGGCGTAGCCAATCGGTTGTGCGCTCTGACTAATTACTAATTACTGAGTGTGGAGACTATGGAAATATACTGTCCCCTTAGCAACGGGGATGGATGTTGACCTGTCGTCAACCACTTTGGAAATGACCAAATGGCTGCCTGATCCTGAATTCAGAGCCGAGAAAAAAATACCATTGGTCTGCGATAGATTCAAACTGAATCACCGCTGAATATACGACGGGTAGAGGTCGCGCAAGCTACTTCGGACCCGTAACCAGTCGGGAGGTTGGAGGTATCCTGATGATGGATTCCAGACGGAGATATCATTCCAAAACTGGTAGACAGGGGGCGAGGCTGCCCGCTGTATACCTTTTCCGGTGCCTCGCCGTAAGGCGTTGGCCTCTGTCGGGCACGTTGGCTTAGCTAGACGGTAGATTTGTATTGTCTCTAAGTCATCTATGCTTACCTCACAGGAGACAGGACGATTTGTTATCGTTAAAACTTTTTGAGGTGAGGAGTTCGCCCGTTGTAGTTGACAACCCAAGTTGTACTTCTAGAGTTGGGGAGGTAATGGGCCCAGCGAAATTAGGCCATTATGACCCATTGTGTTTAGGGTCGGCCCAATTTACGGGCCAGCTCGTTGTTGGGGCGCACCTGGGCGGTTTGCGAACCGGGCGGCTTTAGCCAATCGACTGCACTACGACAGATAACTAGGGGAGTCTGGAAACGGCTTCGTTTCTTAAGCAGCAGGGGTGTATGTTGACCTGTCGTCCTCCAGTCTTGAAATGACTATATGTCTACCTGATACTGAGTTCAGATCCGGTCAAAAGATGGTCCGCGATTGATTCGAACTGAATCACCGCTAAACACACGGCAGGTAGAGGACCACGCAAGCGAACCCTAGCCCGTAACTAGTCGGGAGGACGGAGGTATACTGATGGTCAAATCTAAACGCAGATATCCTACTAAAACTGGTAGTCAAGGGGCGAGGTGGCCCGCTGGGTTACCTTCCCAGTGCCTCGCCGTAAGGCGTTGGCCTCTGACGGGCACGTTTGATTTGCTAGACGGTAGGTTTGTACTCGTCCCCAAGTCTTCTATGTTCACCTGACGTCGGGAGACAGAACGACCAACATCTATAAAACTTAATGGGGTATAAGAGTTCGCCCATTGTAGTCGACACTTCCAACTGTACTTCAAGAGTACGCACAGTGGCGCCGTAAAAATGACATCTTTATTTTTGATCATTATTATCATTTTTAATTTACAATAGTGACAATTCGCAATAGTCAAAACCTAAGTAGGCTCCCGCATATTCTAAGGTAGACAATTTATTTTAATTATTATCATGTTGGGAAATCTATAATATTATTGTTATATTAATATAAACATTATTGTACTTAATTTTATTAAAATACTCTAATTATCTTCATACAATTCTAAATAAAATGTAATAAAATTAAAATTATCAATAAACTATTACAAATAATTTAAAATAGAATAAAAGTTTACAAATTATCAATAATAATCAACATGAAGTTACAAAAATAAATTAGGATATAAAAAATCGACAAGAATAATCCAGAACCTAATCAAAATAGTGTGTGATAATAATAAAAAATGTCATATAAAAAAATACACCTAGATACAACTATGTATGTAGATAACACCTATACTTACCAGCTATACCTCTATATATTTACTAGACAAGACGCACATCAGAGTAATCATGACAAATGCACTAAGGCATTTCTGGTGTCTTAATCTTTGCTGCTTTCAAGAAATAAAGTAGAAGAAATCTGCCGCTAGACACACATAACAGGGCGACGAAGGGTGCATAAAATCATTGACGTCACGATAATGTAAGATGATATTATTCCTAAAAGACACCCCTCCGTAAACCTTGAGGAAATCGCAATTTTTCCCGACGTCATTACAGTATTAACTGAAAACCTCCACTCTTCAGTCGATTTACCCTTACCAATCTTCATAAAATCCCGTGTTATTTTTCATCGTTCGACCGGAGCGACAATTCTTGTCATGATATTGCCTACGCGTCGTAAATACAATGTTGACATCGTAAAATGCAACAGGGTGTTTCAATTTTAAGCACAGATAAAAGAAGTTTTTTTGGAAAAGTTATTTGGAAAAGGTTTTTTGGAAAAGGATAATGCTACACTTCTAAGTTGTTTATACAAGTAATGTTTCTTTTTTCTTGTCCTCTCCTATTCCCATTATTTGAGGTCGGGTCTCCTTACTTTTCTGCTCCAGGTCAAGCGATCTTGGGTTATCGGTTCGGACAATTGGGCTTTCTTGAGGTCTCTTTCGATGTTGGACCACCAGGTCAGTGGCGGCGGCCTCTTCCTTTCTTTTGCTCATGTAGTTTCAGAGCAATTTGTACTACATAGTCTTCGCTTTGTCTTTAACATGGCAATATTCATACAAGTAAGGGGCCATCCACATATTACGTAATCACCGAGGGAGAGGGGGAGGGGGTTGGAGCTGAGGCTTACGCTTGATTACGGGGGAGGGGAGGCGGTGCCCGTCCTGATTAAGTAATCGACTTTGGTCACCGCATCGCATATTTTTTGGTCTAAACCTGCACGGAAATACCGCAGTTCCACGCCGAAGATCCCTCCTCCCCGCGCTCGTCTGCGATTGAGTCGCCCGGGCCTGTTCCTGGAAGCGCTGCGGTCTGAAGAAGATTGTGATTTGTAAAATAAACCAAAGAGTTTGAGATTTTGTAATTACTTTAAATTAATAAAGTGCATTTTGTAAAGCACTTTACAAACGCTGGGGTCACAATTATTCACAACCGAAAATTCGGTTGTATACTTAATCTTGGAGAGGAGGGGGGGGGGTCAGTTCGCTGATTACGTTTGTTGATATGGGGGAGGGGGGCGTGATAACATAATATGTGGATGGCCTCTAATGCAATTTCAATATTACGATTTATCATGTACCAATAAACAAAATATGGAAACAAAGTATTGACGATTTACAAAAATGAATATAAACAATAAAGCATAGTTACATATCTATAAGTCGCCTAACTAGGCCGAAGCCTGTGTTTTAAGGCAGACTCGTTGTGTTGTGGTATTTTTGTGTGTATTTGCTAAAAAGTATCTTACATAAAAAAAAAATTAACCTTAGTATCAACGTGGTTGTTTGTAATAATAATAATTAATAATACGTGAATATTTTTTTTCTTCAATAATATAAACAATATAAAAAACGACAATATATTCTATATACCTACCACATTTTGGTTTCGTTAGTTCTTTGAGGAGGAATTTTTGGGGAAGTGTTTTATCTAGAAATGTCATCTATAGTAGGTAGTTAAAGAGAGAGTGCCGCTTTATATGTCGCTGTTTCTAGACACAAACAACCGGAAATTTTCTGTCAATTTTGGCAGACGGATCTTCAGACAAAAAAAGCTTTTCTCTGTTCGATCGGGGTAAAATTAAGGACCACTAAAGTACATGGTATTATACACGCAATACAAAACACTTAACTTTTACGTCTGACTTGGAAAAGGCGGTGGTCTTTTAGGTTTAAACATCAATTGAAATCCAACCATAAGCTTTTAAGTAATCTTGTTTGTATATTTATTTGTCTTTTTTTTGTCACCAGCCTCGTCGAAGAAAAAGCAATTAGCTTGACTTGCGTTACAGAATATCAGCAAATATCTGTTCTTAGTACACATGATGTACATTCAGACATCTTATATTTACAAAATATAGTTTTAGTAAGGTATCTATATAGCTCTTATATCAGCGATACCCCAACGCTGATACCACAATTTAAAACGAAATAAGATGACAAAAGCATATATTTCTTAATGAAGTTTTCTGACCTGGCTTGCTAAACCCTTTGAAAGCCAGCCATCGCATGCAAAAACGGTGACCCAAAAACCTTTTTGGGTGATTTCTATGTAAATTCTATTATCATTTTTCATGAATTCCCTTTTGTTACAAAGTACCTATTTGTTTCATGAATTCATGAATTGTTTCATGAAGTCCCTTTTGTAAAAAAACCGGCCGCGTTTCGCCTTTAAATAAAATGGCTGTATCATCGGCGAAACATATTACTTTTCCTCTTGTTGGAATGTTATAAAGGTCGTTATTAAAGACACGGGCCCCGGGCATGCCCTGAGGTACACCGTATGAATAGGAAATTTCTCGATAAGGTTTTCAGATATACTGAACCCTTGCCAACCATGTACTAAAAAGATGTACCTCTTACACCTACTTACTGTAATTTCGTGATAATAATTTCATGTGACACTATAATAATAATAATTTAATATGTTTTATTGCTAACTATAAGTAGGTACCTATGAGGTGCATATTTGTTACTATAATTAAATATATGTTCACTTCACAAGTAAAAGGAAAACAAATCCGAAAAACATAAAGGTTTAAACATATTAATATAAAAAGCAATTACAATAACGACTAATATATTGAGACTATTATACTAAATTTCCTTTACTAGATATTATGTAAAATGTCAATAGGAATTTAAATGAAAAAATCATCGTGGAATTATTAAAGTATCTACGGTTTGTTAGAAAATAAAGCTAGAATGAAATGAGAATAGATTTAAAATGTCTGAGAAGTACAATAAGAATATGTTATAATATTTGTTTGTCATTATCGGTTAAACAGTCATTTACGCTGTATTAACATTTGTTTTAAAGCCGGTTCTTTAACCTTTTTAGGGCCATGGGACATATGTGTCCCAGAACTTCAAAAATCAATTCATAAATTATCGAATACGAATAATTTTTAAATTATATTTTCCATGTTATTGAGACACCAAAATCCTAGAATTAGCAAAAAGGTTAATTATTATTGAAAAATATGCCGCAATATTTTTTTAAATATCGCAAATAACCAACGAATTCTGGGGATTTTAAATATATAAAATATTAATGGCGACTTTTTCAAATATCTTTTAGTATGTTTTTGTACGTCGGGTTTTTGAGTTACCTAATAAAATAATCAAATTTTGGAAAAAGTTTTACCTTTGATCTTTATGGACCACAGGGAAACTTATATCCGTCGTTTTATACAAAATCTATTGAACCAATTTTCACAAAACTTGACACATGTTATCTACGTCGCCCTATGTATCAAAAATTTTCATACTCTACCGCAAAGCTTGTTTGTTTGTTTGTTTATTCTCTTTATTGTGAAAATGTCACAATGGGCGGGTTTATTGTCATATGACAATCTCTTACAACCAACCCTACTATGACGTGTTATATGTATGTGTGCGTATAACATGTCTGTAAGTGTGTGTCTTGTTATTGCATTCGATCGACCGAATTGAAAATGCAATTCCGTTAATTTGATCCCAACGGAAAATGGTGACCCAGCCGGGAATCGAACCCGGGACCTTACAATGTAAGATCAGGCAACCTAACCACTATGCCACCGGGCCGTGTGCTTATGGTCCTTAAAGGCTCGTTGTTGAATGGATTTGATATTGTGCGGAATAGAGTTAAAATACTTTTCAGTTAATTATTTATATCACAGGCCTTGGACATATCAAAGAAAATAACCATGCGTTAGTCGCTAATATTGTTCATATTAAGTTATTGGAAATACTTTATTTTATAAGCCTTAAAAATAGCGGGCTCTGGTAAACCCCTTTCCACTAATTGGTATATCTTTCGCTTATAAAATAGCGGGCTTTGTTAAATCCTTTTCGACGCTCCCATACCTTTAACTTTCTAGCTATTGTCGACTAATTGGTCGGTCCGGATTCAAACACCTAGTAACAGCGGCGACATAACCCCTATTTGTGACATAAAACTCGCGCAACAAGCACTGAAACAAACCCGGCACTTGGAAGCAACCTGTGTTGATGAAAAGATAAAATTGTTAAATATAATAAATAAAAATATAGTATACATTACATTACATTACATTTTCGTCGTGTCCAATTGACGGCTAAAGACTGCTCTTGGACGTGTCAAAATAATTGGGTTATGTAGTAAGTTTCGTTACTACTCTTTACTGAACATTATAAACAGTAGGTATTTAAATAATCATAATTATTAAAAGATAGAGTAAAGGGCTCTCTAGATGATCGAGCATGCTTGTTAAGCTTCGCGTCGCGTACTGGGAGGGGATCGTAAACCGCAGGAAATATGCATTTTTTTATTTGCCAAAAATGCCTAATTTTGTAGTTCTATACCAGGGAGTCACGTTAATTAGAAGTAAGTAATTGATTGGTTATGATGATTAATTGATTGGTGATTGATTTATTGATGATTAATTGATGATTGATTGATGATTTACGTCATGTGATTTGACACATGACGTCACGTGAAGATACCACTTATGGTAATTTATATATTTTTTAATGTCCTGCGGTTTACGATCCCCTCCCAGCCCGTCGCGGGCTGGGAGGGCATCGTGAACCGCAGGAAATATGCAAATATTTTTTTTATATTTACCTAAAATGCCTAGTTGTGTAGTTTTATACCAATGAGTCACGTCATTCATCAATCAACTATGTCTAATTAACGTGACTCCCTAGTATAAACTACAAAATGAGGCCTTTTTGGTAAATATTTTCGAAAAATATTTGCTTATTTCCTGCGGTTTACGATCCCTTCCCAGACCGCGACGCGGTGTCTGACAAGCATGCTTGATCGTCTAGAGAGCCCCTTAAGTTCATACCATAATCATACCTAATACAAATATTTTTTTTAAAGGACGTTTAAATGAGTAGGTACATATATACATATTAAAATAATCATAAAGAATAAAAGCAAGAGTCGCATTCATAAAAACCTATAATGTCCTAAAAATAAAAATAATGAAAGTTATTGTAAATATTTTATTTTATGGGCTTATAAAATAGCGGGCTCTGGTAAACCCCTTTCGTCGCTCTTATGCCTTTATTTATCTAGCTATTGTCGACTAATTGGTCGGTCTGGATTAAAACACCTCGTAACAGCGGCGATATAACCCCGCGATTGTGGCATTAAACTGGCGCGACAAGCACTAAAAGAAACCCGGCACTTGGAAACAACCTGTGTATCGGCCGCTAGATGCGGGTCGTTGAATTAATTTCAATATCTCGGCGGCTTCTTTCCACCTCCCCCACACTTGGCCGCGTGTTTATGGTAATCCCGTTTGGAATGGAGGCGAACGCGGCACACTTTGGCCTTCGAACTTCCGTTCAAATTGATTTCCCGCTCTTTTCACTTCGTTCGCCCTGTAAATATCGCCCATGCCGGGCTTAGCGGCCGCCATTATCAGCTTTCGTCGCCTGCTTAAAGTGGCTTTCTACTTAATGTATCGCGCCTTTTCCATATTTATTATACGCTAGAGGCTTGACCTAGGATCTATAAGAAAGGAAGATTGAGGATGTCTTGCTTTTTCACTTTTTTAAGACTGAATAATTACATTGTAATTATTCAGTCTTTGTATTTGTGTTTGTATTAATCAATACAAATACAATATTCTTGATTTCATATTTACGGTCATACATAAACTTTGTTGGCAGGCCAGCCTAACTATGACCGACTTAGCAGACTAGAACATGATACAGACAACATTTATCGCTTCGCTCCTCGCACCTTTCACTATCTCGCGGAAACATTCAATCCAGCAACGTTTGGCACCTAATGCTTCCTGTGCAGTTGTGCTACTCAGACACGCTCGTAATCTTGGGTCGGCCCAACACGGTTCACCCACCGCCCGGTAGCTTCATCAAAGAGGGTCGAATCTGGAACAGACTCGGTGGATCAGTTCATTTGGGGAATGGCCTGCGGGGGCTGCTGGTCGCTTTGCGCATCGTGCGACGTCGTCAGCCAAATCAACCGTGCACTCCGGAGAGTAACCGAAGCGGGGGGGGGGGGGGTCCTATACGTTTTCTAAGCAGCGGGGGTTGTTCTTGACCTGATGTTAGCTACTCTTGAAACGACTAGTTGGTCACCTAATCCTACGTGAAGGACGGGCAAAGGACACCACGGTCCGCGATAAATTCGAACTGAATTACCGCTAACATCAGTTACAGGACGTCGACGTCGGAACCTTGACGGAAGGACGGAGAAATTCTGCCAAATCTGGTAGTGAGGCCGCTTAGTTCAGTGCCACGCGGTAAGGCGTTGGACTCTCACGGGCATTTTGGCGTTGCTAGACGCTGGTCTATTTCGTCCGTAAGTCTCTACGTTTACCCAATGGTAGTAAGTACGATCAATTTCGTTATACCTTCCTGGGGGGGGGGGGGGGGGCGGCGGGTTCCCCCGTTGTAGGTGGCAACTCCATGTAGCGACGTTACTGATTACAAGTATGACAGAGACGACACAAAAAAACCTTTGTTAGGTTAGGTTTCCAAAATCCTCTACCAGCCTAAACCTCCAGCCCCCCCCCCCCAATATCCCCCATAAACCCCCATTTAATTTTGTTTGTGTTGCTTGTATAAGACAGCATTGCAATTAAGAGATATTGCAACTACATTTAACAATGTGTTTTCGACCCAACGACGCATCTGCGTACCAAATGTCGTTTCTCTAAGTCCAATATTTCGAGATTGAAGTATGACTAGCGCGCCCCCTGGTGGACCAATTTCAACCCCAATATTTTCAACTCTTGTCGTCATGGCCAAGTGATGCCTGCATACCAAATTTCAGCTCAATCGGATGAAGTGTTTAGACGCTATCAGGGAGGAATACACACATACACACAGACACACACAGACTCACAAAAGTGCATCCACGATACTTTCCTTGCCAGGAAATTAAAACAGCAATAACGCGACAATCCCTTCGTTCGTTCAACTGGTACACCCTTTCCTAGCGTCAGCTTACTGGGGATTGCAGTACCAACGTTTTGTTTTAAGGTTAGGTTATCTACCACAGCCACGCGCCTTCTCGCTCGTTCCTATAATCAATCAAAACGAAAATGCCGTGGAAACTGCGGGGAAGGCGCGACACAGCAAGGTCAACGCGGTAAACAAAGCACGTATTCAGATCGCGCATTCGTAATCCTCACACGCATTGTCGCATCGTGCAGAGCGTCACACCGCACGGTCCCCTACGCCGCAGCCGGTTCCTAGACAAAAGCGCGGTCTCTTGACCCGCTGCAGCCGCGTCGACGGCTGCATGTCTACGCGGTTTCCGCGGGCGCGGTCGCGAATACGGGTTGAGATCTGATTACACTCCCACAGAACCCAATAAGTAGGTATAAGTGGGTGCTTTGCAATACCCGAATGACAATGATGGTGGAGGATGTTTCGATAATTATGAAAATTGGAATCTGGGATGTCCGAAGCTTGTATGAAAGTAGAACCTAAAAAGTCAATGTTTCTCAATAACTGAATGACGACGACGATGGGGGATATTCAGAGGATGATGAGGATTGAATCTCGAATAACCGAAGCTCGTATTAAAGTAGAATTGTTTGTTTCAATTTTGCATTTTTTAAAGTGGCAATTAGTAACAAGGACCCTCGATTAACACATCTTGTCTTCCGATTCTATCTCGAAGATTAATACATTATTACACTTTTACCGAAGTTTACAGATACCCCACTTTGCTAAAAATTCGAAACGACAATGACAGGCAGATCGTGTGAACTTTCATCTCAATAATAATACAGTTAATGTAGCTCGATGGCATAAATATTTAACAGACACTTCCAAAAGAAATCAAACGCATACTTTCTGGTAAACAAGTATCAGGTAACTGCCTAATTGTTCAGGTTTAAAAAAATGTAAAAAAACACCTGCTCCGGCTGTTTTAAGAGTTGAAGCTCTCAGTATAGCCTATAAACTAGATAGCATATGTAGTCTCTTATCGATTTTTTGTAAACATGTTAACAAGCGTTTGCCACAATAAACTATATAAAACAAGGTTTAGCCCGTGCCTGCAGGGCACATTATCAATATATTAGTTTTTGGTATTGGTTTGTCGTTTATACTGTTTTAACTGAAAATCTTTTGCTTTCTTACTTGACACCTCAGGATTCTGTTTCAAGTTTGATATAGATCGGTTAAGCCCTTTATGCTTTAGGTCGGTGACCATAGAGATATAGAAACACAAAATTGTCACAACGAGAAGGTTTAGCCCGTGCCCGCAGGACGTTCATCAATATTTGTAATAGTTTTTGTATTCGTTTGTCGTTCGTACTTTTTTGATCTAAGTCACACTGCTTACCTGACCCTTCGGGAGTCTATGTTTTAAATTTCAAGGTTTAGCACGTGGCCGCGGGGCACATGTTATGATTTATGAATCACAAACATTTGATGAATCACTTTTTATGATTTACAACACTTAATTGTCTTCTTAGGAGCCCTTTGTTTCAACGAGCCAGCAGAGCGCATTGTTGATCATTTAAACAAATTTGAACATTTTTGAATATTTTTTTATTTTTTTTGAACATTTCATAAATTACACCGATTACCTGACCCTGTTTCAAATTCCAATATAGCGCGCTACAAAGTGAGGAATTTAAAGCTTGAACGATGTCCCCATTGCATTAATGATTATTCATATCTCCCGTTTTGCAGATCCGTCGTCGTCGCACAAAATGCCGTCCTGAACAAACCAGGCTATCATAAATTAACTAAATGTATATTTCCTATTAATTTAATTTTGCATGAAATTACTTGAGCACACCCCGTTAAGATCACTTTGAGAAATCGCGTTAATTAAATGCGTACTTAATTGGAAACGACTCAAAAGTCTACCATTTATTGCTATCGATAAATCGTTTTCAAAAACCTAATGAAATAAATTATTACTTGCTTATCCAGATTTACCTGTATATAATACTAGCTGTTGCCTGCGGCTTCGCTTCGCGTAAAGTTTCGAATCGATTTGCTACTTTAAGTAGAGTGCCATTTATTTGCCTTGTTAGACGCTACATTTATATATACAGTGCAAATATCTCCCCTCAGATGTACGCTACCTATCTCGTAGACGTACGCGTCTTGTTCCTCGCCACGCGTTACTAATTTCATGATATCTCCTTAACTATACCACCTAAATACTTACAGTATATGGCTAATTTTATCTCTATTTAATACCCGTGGTAATGGATAAATTTATTTTGATAAGGATTCTTATTTTATTGTTGATTCTACTTATTTGTCTTAATTTTTTGAGATACAAAAGCAGTTATTATAGCTTAAATATAAAAGTTATATATATGCTATCGTCGACTTTTTATACATCTTTTTAAGGTCGAAATTTTTGTCATGTATTGTTTTCACATATATCAAACCGTTTCTTCAGTGCACGCTGATAAAGCAACTCACTAGCTCATTTTATTCCGACTCGATTTACAAATATCGTGATTTCTTTTTGAAAACCAATATCTATCACAATAAAATATAGCCTATAGCACTCGTCGATAATGGAGCTTTCCATTACTGAAAGAATTTTTGAAATCGGCTATGTAGTTTGGGAGATTACCCCTTACATACATAATTACAAATTTACAAACATTGAAATATACCGTCTTAATACAGAAATATAGAGTTTTATTATTATTTGAAATATAATAATAAAACGCATTAAACTCGCTCGATTCGATAGTTAACGCAAATATACTGACCGGCGAAAATTCAATGTGATTTCAGTCCAACAAGGCGTACCAAATTTCAAGTCTTTAAGTCCAATACTTTGACATTAGAATATTACTAGTGCGCCGCTTCCTGGTAGACTGATTTGAAAAAAAAATTAACTCTTGCCATGACCAAATAATGCCTGCATGACAAATTTCAGCTCAATCGGATTAAGGCCTGGGTAGGACTGGCCTTAGGGTTAGTTTCTCCTAGGAATCAACCTTCTGGCGCTCCTGGACGGTCTGGGCACCGTGCGGCATAAGCCAATCGATTGCGAACTCTGAAAATCGTTAAAACTTCACCACAGGACGTTTTAACGATTTTCTCGTTCTGTCGCCCTGCAGTGAACGAAAAAGACTTTGGACAGAACAATCCAACGTCCAGCTACGTCACAACCCGCAAGAAGCCAACGCCTTTACCGCGGGCCGACCCTCGCGCCCTTGCTACCAATTGTGACCAGATTTCTCCGGTCTCTCGATTGGTTCCGAGTTCGTGGTCGCTTGCGCGGTCCTCTCCCTTACGAAGTGGTGAAACGGTGTGCGCCGAATCTATCGCGGACCAAGGCGTCCTTTGCCCGACTCTGAACCGGGATCGGATGGCCAATGGTCATTTCAAGAGCAGTCGCCGTAAGGTAGGCAACCATCCCCGCTCTATAGGAAACAGTACAGTTCCCAGACTCCCCCGACTGTTCCTACGATTATAGATACAAAAAGCGGCATAAATGGGTCTATTGTGTAAAAAAGTTTTCTGTATATTGTAAACAAGTATGTTATTAAGAAATCTAATAAAAAAAGAACAACGATTTGAACCTACTTTTTGAACAATATATATAACTCAAAGGTAGGGCGGTTAATCATCTCAGGGGGCCTCAAAATGAATATTTCTGTCTTCGCCTTGAAAACAAATTTTAGTGCGTTTACAATACTTTCCCTCCTGGCCGGTCGGTGGGCCGGAAGAGCAAAAGGAAGGGGGGAAGGGATTAAAAAAAACATCTATACTAATATTATAAAGAGGTAAAGTTTGTGAGGTTGTAGGAAGTAATCTCTGGATCTACTTAACCGATTTTGAAAATTCTTTTACCAATAGAAAGCAAAGATATTTGTGAGTGTCATAGGCTATATATTAATCCGAAAAATGAAAAGAATTTTTCGTGGTAGTCGGATTTACAAAGTAAGTCGGAGAAAAAACGGTCGAACGAAAACGTTTCTAACTATACCTTAACTATGAGAGATATATGATTAAGTTCTAAAGAAAAGTTGTAGAACTTGATAATGCCTACAAAAAAGTCAGCGACAGCATATGTCTAACTTTTATATTTAAGTCACAAAAAGTTGTATTTTATATTTAAAAAATAATTTAAATCGTTAGGTCATGTTTATTGGTCATATTATCAACAATTATGAATTCATCAAAATAAGTAAATTTATCGTTTCAAGTATTTAAAACAAAGTTCTTTTCCCTTTTACTGCATATAATTTACCTTTTACCGCATACATAGTTAAAGAGATAAGACACTCACAAGAAGACACTTACAAATAACGGTAATATAGTCAAATTGTCATGCAAATACATACATACATATGCAGTAAAAATATAACCCTTCTTTTGGCAATCAGGAAATAAATCATAGCACTCAGTACTAACCGAACCACACTCATAATATCATCACAAGTAAAAAGTTTTACCGCCTTACGAAGTGGGCACGGGTCGCTAGTATGTATAAGTAGTCAAACAATTGTAACTGTTCAGCAGTAGAGCGCGATAAGTTGATATCTGGGTGTTTCTATTGATCAGACTTTACGATGGTCTGAACATATCAATACTTAACCCCTGGGAGGCCAAACACGCAAATTGGTGGTTGCGGTGGTTAATAGATCCGCACATAGCCATTTCGGTCAGCCTCTTAACATAGTATACATAAAGTTACTAAAAAAATCTTAACACCTTCGTGTAATCCACCCGTTACGGCTGCTTCTCTCGAGGGTATAGTAACTCTGCATGGTGTCGCCATGTTTTTCTAAAACACAGACAACTTATTTCCGCGCCGTGCCGGCGACACCGTCCTCGTCGCCAACTGTGAATTATGTAACTTAATTTGAATTTCGTATGTGTGGGCGGAGATAAATCTTCGGCCATTCAGTCCCCGGAGCGTTCCGCGAAGGGAGACAGCTTTTTTAACATCTTGTAATGCGACTAGGGAAAACGCTTTTATTCTGGCCGGAAAGCGGAAAATAAGGGTCTTCCCTGTTGTTCCTCCTTTGTACGAAATAAAAATAAACGGCCCGAGATACATCCGATGGGCCTTTATAATCCCGTGATGATGGTGGGTTATTTCGGATTTTAATAAGTAATATTTTTTACGAAAATACAGTTTTTGTTTTCATTTACAACTCTTTCTATTTCGGATAGAACCAACAATTGATTTCGTTCCAAGAGTTGGGCCCATCAAAATTAAACGACGAATTACTGATCATTGCTGTTTGAAAGGTTATGTATGTATTTTTATGTATGTTTGTATATATATATATATATATATATATATATATATATATATATATATATATATATATATATATATATATATATATATATATATATATATATATATATATATATATATATATATATATATATATATATATATATATATATATATATATATATATATATATATATATAATATGTATGTTTATATATTTATGTATGTTTGTATATATTTATCTAATATATATATATATAGATATTATAGCTAGTAAATATTTTGTTTAGTTATATGTAGTTACCTGATATGACGTGCTTATCATTGTCATTATACGTATTGTAATTAGCTCATCTAGATACAGGCCTTAGTAGACCTAGTTAGATGAGTTTTAGGCAGGTGCCAAACACGATGTGACGGTTTCTCTGAACTGTTTATGTTTGATTCTTGAACCTTTTTAAAGATCTTGGTCTCTCCAGGAAAATAATCCGCTCCTTCTTAGAAAAAATATCTAAAACCGCGATTTCGGCATCTCAAATTCTATGGCTTCGAAGGGGGAGTAAATGGGTGGTAAGGTGAACGCTCACATGTGGCAAGACAACTGTCCTAAACCTACCACAGCCGGTCGTTAGTCTGGAATCCACCGTTTCCCTCCCAGAAGTGTAATAATAGTATATGATGGGCCCGATTTCGGTCGGTGAATCCCATGGCAGCTCCGTTTGTATTTTATTTTATTTATTTTATGTATTTATCCATATATATATATATATATATATATATATATATATATATATATATATATATATATATATATATATATATATATATATATATATATATATATATATATATATATATATATATATATATATATATATATATATATATATATATATATATATATATATATATATATATATATATATATATATATATATATATATATATATATATATATATATATATATATATACATGTATATTTCCGGAATGTACTCAATCAGACCTTTCATTTGACACTAAACACCATATATTTAAGTTAATTTATTGACATTTGGATATTTAGACGACTACAAATTTTGTATTTACTTTATTTTTGACAGTTAAGGTACCCTATGACTCTCGGTATGATATTGCGATTCTAGCAATACCACACACTTCTAAATCGGTTAAAGTATGTATAAGTTATGGTGGAATAAAAAAACTGAAAACATACATATATGAACTCTGAACCCATTACACTCCTTTTTTTGTTAGGCAGTCGTGTAAAAAAGTCTTTTTCAGTGGGTAATTAGTAAAGGAAGAACGGAAACTGAATTTATCCTCCTGACATTTCAAAAATGGCAACACATTTACACACCCTCACATCTCTAAAAATATAAATTACCTACATACATGTAAACAAGAGTGAATTCAGCTTTTTATTTTTATAACAATATTCTGCATTTGGATTTACTTTATAATTATTTTCTAGCCTTTTTATTATTTAATGATTATTTTGGTTTTTTAATGATTATTTTGTTTAAATTTACTGTAACAATTTCTTAACATCTTTTTATAAAACTAAATTTTAAATTGAAATTGATATCATACAAAATTTTCGGTTTCCTTTTAACGGGCACTGCCTAGTTAGGAGTGACGCAAAATCATTGTGTAAATATAAATAATATGTATTTTTTCCGATTAAATAAACAAAAATATTTCAATAATTATTTATAAAGTAATGCCAGCCTAAAAAATCTAAAAACGTCTTTATAAAGGCGTTTTGAAAAATAGGTATTTAGGCTATACACTAGATAAAGACAAATAAGGTTATACAATTCTTTGTCAGCAACAATTAAAGTCATATTTTGGAATACAAAATAAATGGCTTTATGTAATAATTTAATAGTCTTTAAAGCACTTATAAATACTTTGTGAGTCAAAATCTAACCAATATAATTAATTGACTTTTCGTTTTAGCTATTCGACTCTTTATTATTAATATTATATATACTTTAATGACAAATATTATTATTATTATTCATTTTATAAACTTAACAGAATATTTACACAAGAATTTTACACAGTATGTCGGACATTGTAGATATTCAACCCTTAACTAACGCTCACGTTCACACTACACACACACACACACACACACACACACCCTCACACACACACACACACACACACACACACACACACACGCGCGCACACACACACACACACACACACACACACACACACACACGCACGCACGCACTTTTATTTTTTAATAATCTGTATTTGTGTCATTTAATTATTCGCTGTAATTGAGACTTGATCAATAAATTTCTCTTGGACTTCTATCAATGCCAACGACTCAATTCCTACCACGGACTCAAGGCAATGAGTCAAAAAGGGTCAATTCCTTCGGGATTTAGGTATGTGGAAGAACTGGGATGATATTATACCGTGATTTGGCTGACGATGACAAGCCAGAAGAGAGCGGTGATCATCACCATCAAAATAACGATGCAAACTTTCAGATCTGGGATTTTCCAAATAAAGAGGTCCTTGAGTCCTGAACTATTATTTGTCATACCTTGTTAAAAGAAAGTGGTAATTTTAGTTTTAGTGAATATGATTTTTGTGTATTTTTTAATGGTTCCCAAAATCGAGAAATACCAAAAGAGGGTACCTTTATATATATCTGTTATATGATAGATCATATAAACCGTACCCCCACATTTTTGTGGGTTAGGAACTCGTGATCACCCACACAATTGTGTGGTGACGGTTAGAAAGGGTTATGGTCACGAACATTTTAGTTAGTAACTTCCGACAATCGCTGGAATAACTGACTTAGCAAAAAAACTGCGTCTTTCTTTTTTTTAACTGCGTTAAACTGCGTGAGCACCATCTCCTTTCAGATAATAGCTGTAAAGGTTGCGCTATTGATCGCCAAGGTTATCGTAGGTTGTGGTACTTGAAGAAAAAGATAAAAATTCTTGGCATGCATTACAGTAGCTGCTGTGGCCCCAACGTTCGCGTCAAAATCTGTTGATTTTGATATATTGATAAATATTTGACGCGCCCGTCAAATGCAAGCAAATTCAAATATGTATGGATGTAATAGACCAGACGAGTTCGTGTACTCGGCGATTGTCACGATTGTCCATTGTCGAACTTTTCAGGGGAACCACAATGAAGATTGTACCGCATTGTGACTTTTCAAGAAGCCGACGCACGCAGCGCGGGCGTGTAGCTGCCATTTTGTATGAAAAGGGAGATAGGCCTAGCTCTTACGGTTTAAGACCATTTCAAAGAATTGATTTCAAGAAAAATTTCAAGTAAAAGCAAGAAGCAAGAAAACATTTCGAGAGACATTTCAAGAAAACATTTCAAAGTTTTTTTTTGAATTGTTAACGATTTTATTAAAACACAAAGAAGAAACCTTCGCACAACTTTTTTCTCAGCTACAATTTACATACTTTGTTTGTTTTGTTTGTTTGTTTCTACTCTTTATTGTGAAATTTCACAACGAGAGGGCTTATTAACATACGATAATCTGTTACAACCAGCCGCTATGAAGTGTTATATGTTTGTTATATTCATGAAGTGTTATTTGTTTTTTTTTTCAATAATGTACAAACTATCAAAATGAAATTCAGTAAGCTGTTCTTATATTTCGTTGAGCCACACATTGAAAAGATCCCACATGGAGATAAATGTCATTTTATTGTTCACCTGAATATTTACTTATTTTTTGTATGCCGCCGCAAAATATTTTTAAATTCAATTTTAATTTTCCAAATAGTCGTCAGGGACATTGACGTGTCACATTGATCTTATTCATATATTAATACGAATGTAATATGATCAGTCAGTGTACTTTTACTTTTTAAGTCGCTTATTAATTTATAAAATTACGTGTCCAGACATTGTTTTAACCCTTCAGGCCTTGGCCCCTCAGCCGATTGACAAGTTGATGTCACAAAAAAATTTAGTAAAAATTAGTAAAAAAAATGAATTATGACATTGTCTCGGCAAAACATTAATTACTGCCAAACCACTGTACCTACCCATAATTAAAATAAAACATATCAACATAATAAAACATAATATAATAAAACAAATTAAATTGAAATAAAACTAAAACCGAGCCGTCACGCAGAATCGTGTTGTGGCCGATATCGGCCAATTGGGGCTCTAGGGGTTAAGGTACCTACTTGTTGGCACCACAAGTCGACACGATTCTTCCATGCAGTATTTTACAGAAGGTGAGTTTTTAGTTACCGGCATTCTTGAAGGGGGTGAATCAGTACGAGCAAATAAGTAACTTTTGAAGTTTTTTCTATAAAAAAAATGTTTTTTTCTTTTTTTCTTATTGTCAAATTTGTAAATCTTATCTTTTTAAAAAAGTTTGAGAAGTATCGAATGCGCTGCGCCGTTGAGCGGTAAATAAAATATCGCTTTTAAACACTATTGTCGATATGTTACCTACCGCTAGATGGCGCATCGTGCTTAACGCTTTTTACACTATTTTAGGAAAATAAAAGTTTTCAAATTAAAAATAAATAACCAAAATTTATATTAACCTAAACGGGACCCAAAAATTGTGACAAATTGGCACGGCCAAGTGTCATGTCAAAACAATACTATAGAGGAGCCGTAAAATAACTATCGGTCACTGCTTTAGGAAGCTTATTATACTAAAGGTCGACATCCACAGCTTTTAGAAAGGTCGTGTTTAGGAGTAGTCGTATGGAATGCTACTCTTATTTACGCGACTGGTCTTTCTTTCTATTACGAAAAGAAACATTTGGAATATTAATTTAGCAAAATAAATTATTCAAAGTGTTTAATGAAATAAATAAAGAAAAATAGAGAAATAGAAAGAAAAATAGATATTTAAAGAAAAATAAATTATTCAAAATGTTTATAGAAGTGTCTGATATTGTTAGGTAAAATTATCACATATGCCGATGACACTGTTATACTATTCAAGGGTTCAAACTGGGATTACACATTTGAGAAAGCAAACGAGGGCATGGAAATTGTTAAAAATTGGCTAGGAAACTTTATGTTGACGCTTAATGTTGGCAAAACCAAATACATGCCATTTAGTATAACAACCAGAGGTCAACCCACTACTAATAAAACTATTGTAATACACGAGTGCGATAGCGTAGAGTCTTGTACCTAACTGTCAGCCTATACAAAGAGAAATATCTTGGAAATATCTAGGCATCACTCTAGATTGCTTTCTCCGTTGGGATTCTCATATACATAACGTGGCTACGAAGGTGCGAATCCTTGGATATGTTTTCAAAGAACTGAGGAATATTCTGGATTCCAAAACACTAGAAACTGTTTATTATGCTTTATGTGAATCGCTTATTACTTACGGCATAATTGGATGGGGTGGATGTGGTAAAACCCTGCTAGAGCCATTGCAAGTTGCGCAGAAATTTATATTAAAAATTATTCTACGTAGACCATATCGCCATCCCACTAATGAACTTTATAAGGAAGCTAAAGTTCTTGACTGTAGGCAACTTTTTCTAAAAACTTCCCTCTTAAGGCTATTTTTGGACAGTATCTCAAATTTAGGAATAATTCAGAACCGGCGACCAACGAGACAAGTTTTAGAAAATAGCTCAATAATACCCAGAAGGAAAACATCATTTGGACAAAGACATTAGCCACTAGACACTCTTTCATTGCGCCGAGATTTTACAATCTGATCAATATGGAAATAAAAATGAACTTGACATTCAGGGAATTCAAAAATAAACTAAAGAAATGGTTATCGAATCATGACAGACTAACCATACATCAAATGTTAGAAATAATAGTATAATAAAACTTAGGTGCACAAATTATTAACATATTTTTAAACATATATGTTAAGTATATTTTAACATTGAACTAACTACCAAAAATTATTTGACTTTGACAATGAAGTATACTTTTTAGACTAGGTAATTTTATATTAATAAATATTAATGACCGTTTCTTCCTTTTCTCACATATAACTTTATTTATTTTATTTAATCGAATTTTATATGATATTTATTGCAGATTAAATAATGGAATTGCATTTTATTTATTATAATATCTTTTAATATTTTTTTATTATTATTATTTTTTTATTTTATTCTGAAGACCACATTTTAGGGCAATTTAGTGTCATTAGCTTTTTACTAAAACTTGTATATTTGTAAGCAACCAAGCAATCAAGCAATCTTGATTGTAATATTGGAGTCCTGTCCACCCTAGAACGGGCTAGTCCCAGTTGGGTGACAGAAACAAATAAGCAAAAGGTTAAGGGTTTGCCATTCGGTTCCTGTTATTTTTATAAGCTAATCAATGTTTCATAGTAATTAATTCTTAAATAAATAAAATTACACTCCACAAAATATTACCCATTTTTAAATACCCGTTTTTGGATCTTACGAATTTATTCCAATCCAATATTTGAACCGATTTAGAAGTGTCTGATATTGTTAGAATCGTTATGTCATCACGAGTGTCATAGTGTACCTAAACTGTCCAAATGTCGAAAAATACTTGTCTAAATGTCCGTTAAGAGCCGTATTACAAAATAGCGTAGGTATTCTTTTAAAATGAGTTAAAAAAATGAACGCATTTTTTTTTGGATGTAACTATAAAAGATAGGATAAATAAATAAATAAATAAATAAATAACTATTCAACCCTGGGAGAAAAACCGCGGCACTGAGCGCTCTTCTCTTGCGCAAGCAAATATATACACAATTTCTAATTGTTTTTTGCAGTGTTTTCTCCTTTCTAATGACAATAATTTATATTATGTCGTATTGCTAAAAGAGTGAACTTTAATATAGTATAAGTATTATATAAGAATCTTATTTTATTTCTGAGAAAATTAGAATGATACAGGAAGATTTTTTTTTAATTTTGTGTAATTGTAAGTAATGTATACCTTGGATATGTGGTCAAAAAACGAAAAAATAAAGCCGTAGTGTACATCAAGAATACATGACGGACATAAAAAAAATAGTATACGGTTTTCGTTGTAGTGATATTACTGTATTAAGGAGCTCAAAGTTTGCCTTCCGAGCGTTTTACGAATAACGACTTTCGGAAAATGGGCTGAATAAGTAAATAATATTCGTTACACCTAAAATTAAAGGCCGCTATGGTCAACATCAAGAAATGGTCCAGGTAATTCAGTAATTAAAGTTTGTAGAAATCTCTTTATTTCTTGGAATTAGAACGCCAAAAATCCACTTTTCTTGCCTTTCTGGAAAAAATATGTGATACGGCTCTTAACTATACAGCGAAATTTTTGCGCATCGCATCGTGTGAGCCGGCTCTAAAGGATGCCGGTAACTAAAAACTCAACCTGTGTAGGACTCATCTACGCGTGTTCTCATATCGTGTATCGTCCGTTGGTCAGTGCGAGCAATCAGCCGTCCATACACAGGCTAAGTAATTACTCTCGATTCATGTCCGAAAAATATTTTTCCGCTGCTCTCAATGCACAATTTGTTGCTTTTGTTGTGTCTACGTCTATTGGTTTGACGTTTTTGATTTTTTATGCTGTAAGAGGCGTATAATTCCTAGAATGCCTTAACTTTCTTTAGTCACAAATAAACGTCGATTTATTTTATTTTATTTGATATCGTTTATACATACATAACAAATACAAAATATAACAATATAACTATGACTAATTATATGTTAACACTATCTATCTATAATGTGTATAGTACATATCTCCGTTATTATGTCTTATTTATATATACATCTTTTAGCAAATTTATTATTATAGAAAAAGAAAAGGAACAAAAAACAAATGAAAATGAAATTTTACATTAAGATTATAAAAAATATTATTTATTTTGTACTAAAGATACATTTAAAAAAACAAAAAAATACAAAAAACCTTACAAAAAAGCTATTCATGTAAACTGTTCAAGCGATTAATAGTCATTATATGAAATACGGGGGACAAAGGGCTGATTTTTTAATGTTTTTTTCAATATTTTATCGATTGTTTCTTTTTACACGACTGCCCAACAAGAAAAGAAGTTTAATATGTTTAGGATTAATCTATGTATATCTATGAAATCGGAGACTATCGCGGTTGTTTGACATTATAAATAGGATAAAAAACGAATTTACCGCATGAATTTTGTAGCACCCGACGTTGCAGTACACCCTAGACAACGGCGGCTGCAACCAAAATAAAAATGTTCTTTATTCATATAGACACAATTAAATATTATTTTTAATTTATGTTCTTATGATGCGTCCAAGCCTTACTCCCAAGCCGTTTTGTCATTTACATAATCAGATATTGTATAGTATGCTTTTTTATACAATTTTCCTTTGATGGTAGCTTTAAACTTATTTACAGATAGTTCTCTAATAGTACGAGGAAGTTTGTTATAGAAGCGTATACATTGTCCCAAAAAAGAATTGCTTATTTTATGGAGACGAGTAGCACGTACAACAAGGTTATGCTTATGTCTAGTATTAACATTAAAAGTGTCGTTTTTTTGTCTTGTCAATATTGTCGTGGACATACAACAGATTTTCGTATATATATATATATATATATATATATATATATATATATATATATATATATATATATATATATATATATATATATATATATATATATATATATATATATATATATATATATATATATATATATATATATATATATATATATATATATATATATATATATATATATATATATATATATATATATATATATATATATATATATATATATATATATATATATATATATATATATATATATATATATATATATATATATATATATATATATATATATATATATATATATATATATATATATATATATATATATATATATATATATATATATATATTGTGATGCAACAGTAAGAATATTTATCTCTTTGAATTTTTCTCTAAGTGAAACCCGAGGACCAAGTTTATATATAGCTCTTACAGCACGTTTCTGTAGTATAAAGATGTCGCCGAAACGACGGGTGCTACAAAATTCACGCGGTAAATTCGTTTTTTATCTTATTCATCTATATATCGACGCTTGAAAGGCAAACCTGACTAAGCGACATCAAGTAAACTTAACAGGAAAGTTGTTTAAAGTTAAAATATTTTATATAGTGATATTAAATTCACCTAGTTGTTGGTTTGAAATGATTATTTAAACAGACATAGAAATATTATTTTTATAGCTATCCAAGATATTAAAATAAGTCCTAAATATTTAAGGTTTAAATCAGTTTCCTGTAAAGTTTACTCAATGTCGCTTAGTCAAGATTGCATTTCAAGCGTCCTTATGTTTTTCGTTTCTTTATTCTAAACTCTTAAACCGATTTACAAGTGTGTGGTATTATTAGATTCGTTATGAGATCCTGAGTGTCATTGGTTACCATAAGTAGTTGTCTAAATGTCTAAATGCCCAAATGTCAATCAATTAACATAAATAATGGTGTTTAGTGTCAAATGAATGCTCTGAAAATATACAAGTATTTTTATGGATAAATACATAAACCACAAATATTTCATTAAAAAACCGAAATAAAAAATATTATAAATACTATGGTCCACTTTCTGTAACGGCAGTCGTGTTTTTTTTTTATTATTTTAAATATATTTACTTGTTACTTTACCGGCCCGGCCTATCAACCGACAAGAAGGTAAAAGTATTGTGAACGCTCAAAAAATCGAGATGAAGACCGATATATACATGTTGACACCCCACGATACGAATAAGACCATTTTCAGACTGAAGTCTGTCTGTCTGTCTGTCTGCGTGTGTGTGTATTCCTCCACGATAGCGCGCAAACGCTTCATACGATTGATCTGAAATTTGACATGCATGCATCATTTGGTCATGACAAGAGTTGAAAAGATAGTGGTTGAAATTGGCCCACCAGAGGGCGCGCTAGTCATACTTCAATATCAAAATATTGGACTTGAAAATCGGAACACAGATGGCTTTCTTGGACCGAAATCACGTTGTGAAATTTTGGTTCGTATACAAGTGACACATCAGTAGAAAGTAGGTACTGCATCATTTTTGAAAAAATACCATGGAAAATACTACGAATTGGCCCACGGGGGAAGGTTGGATTGGCGCGGGGGAAGGGAGGGGGTTTGTCTACTTGCCGGGAAAGTATTGGTGTGGCACAACCGATTTTTTATTCTATTGCATAGAGGCGAATGCTTCAAAGAATGCCTTAACTTTTGTCACAAATAAACGTCGATTTATTTTATCGATTCTTTTTCTTTCACTTTGTTCTTCGGACGACACCAATCCATTATCCCCGTAGTGAAATCAAGGCCTGCAATCCAATATGTAAATTTCTCAGTAAAGCAAAGTTAGCGACAGGAAGTTACAAGGTTTACGGCCAATTTCGTAAAAACGTAACGTCACGCGCTGTAAAGAAGAATTCGGCCATACCACAAATACATACAGAGGGAGGCAAATACCACGCAGCAAATTGTGCGTTTAGGTCGCACCTATAATAATAATTATTTTTAGAAACTTTTGTCGTTTATGCCGGATATTATATTAGATTAGATGCACTGGAGTATGAGCTCCGGCGATCTTCACAGATCGTTTGTTTGTTTGTTTCTACTTTTTATTAAAAAAATACAATGGGCGGGTTTATTGTCATATGAGAATTTCTTACAACCAACCCTACTATGAAGTGTTTATATGCATATGAACGTGTAACGTGTGTAATTGTTTCTTGTGAGCTATGGAGAGCTAACAGGCCCTCTTGCAGTTTGGCCACTAAGACCTATGTGGAGGGTCGGCCAAACGCACGGGTCAACGCCCATCCGGCGGCCTCTGTTAGGACTCTGGCCTGCGGGCCAGTTTTTCCAAGGAGACAACCTTCGGGCGCTCCTCGACGGTTTGCGCACCGTGCGGCGTCGGCCAATCGATTGTGCATTCCGATTGACAGCCGGGGGAGTCTGAAAGCAGTACTGTTTTCTATAGAGCGGAGGTGGTTGGTAACCTTACGGCAACTGCTCTTGAAACGACCATTCGGCTACCCGATGCCGGGCGAACAGCCGGCAAAGGATGCTGTGGTCAGCGATAGATTCGGTAGAAACCGTATCACCGCTGCGTAAGGGAGAGGACCGCGCGAGCAACCTCGACCCTTTAACCAGTCGCGAGACCGGAGTAATCTGCTTCAGACTGGAAGTAAGGGCGCGAGTGTCGGTCTGCTGGTTGATGACCCTGGTTATCCCCCGGTAAGGCGTTGGCTTTTGACGGGCGAGTGGTGGAACTAGAAAGCGGATTGTTTTCGTCCCAAGCCTTCTAAGGTCATCTCACGGGAGACAGATCTATACCGTTAAAACTTCCTGAGGGTTCGCCCGTTGTCGTTTACAGCTCTGGTTGTGTCTTGATATAGCATTCGATCGGCAGAATTGAAAATGCAATTTGGTTAATTTTATCTCAAAGGAAAATGGAGACCCAGCCGGGAACCAAGCCCGGAACTTTACAATGTAAGATCAGATGACCTAACCACTATGCCACCTCTAGCGCCACCGCCAATCTACCGCTGTGCTATCTTTTGTGTCTCCATTTGCTTACATTCATCGTAGAACGTTGTATTTCGTTGTAGAACGCACAGACCTGGGTGGCTCTGTGCGTTTTACAATCTCCAGTATATTTAAAGAAACGTCTCCGTTTACTTAAATTTTGTTGTGGATCGTTGTATTTTTCTGTAGAACGCATAGGGCTGGGTAGCCTTGTGCTTTTTTTTTTTTTATTATTTGTTGAGTGGGGCTTTTCTAAGGTCTTTATGAGCCTTGTAACACTGCGACCATTGCTGATCTATTGTGCTCGCCACCTACTATAGTTCTGCGCTAAGCCCCGTGTCATTCAAGAACCGCAGCAGGCTTTTGGCGCCAGATTGTTTTACCTCCTCAGGTTGGAGGTAGTGACCACCCAGGTGGTTGTATCTTTTACGCATCAGCGGGCCACACTCGCACATGAGGTGCTGGGGAGTTTCCTCTGCCCCTTGGCAGAACCTGCACATTTTTGTGTCTTTGAGCTTGAGGTTGAACATGTGTTTGTTCAGGCCACAATGCCCCGTGAGCGCCCTTACCAGTATGCGTAGATTGTTCCTATTTAGCGATAGGGCCTCACGGGCCGTCTTACGGTCGTAAGGCTTAATAAGCGCTTTGGAATGATTCAACCCTGGCGTGTTGTTCCAGTGGTTGACGGATTGTTCTAAACACATTTGTTTGAGCATTAGGTTTGCAAGGCTTTTTGGTACGCCACAGCAAGGTTCAGGGCCGTATAACGTTCCCTTTTCTCCCGTCCTAGCAAGTTCGTCGGCTTTTTCATTTCCCTCGATTCCTGCATGGCCGGGAACCCATCTTAGTATTACCCTGTTCTTTTCGCCCAGGGAATTCAGTAGTGATATGCAGTTTTGCACTAGCTTTGAATTAATGGTATTCGAGGCTAGTGCCATAAGAGCTGCTTTGCTATCCGAGTGGATATAGATACGGTGGTTGGCGTAGTCCTTTTGGAGGTTGATATCCGCACATTCAATAATGGCGTAAACCTCCGCTTGGAATATGGAGGCGTATTTTCCCAAGTTTACACTTCTTTTGAAGTTTGGTTGCTCTCCATATATACCACAGCCTACGTCAAGTCCCGATTTGGACCCATCAGTATACCATTTAAGGCTACCGGCCTCCCATTGCAGTTGGCTTTTTAGCCAGTCGTCTCTGGGCGGCAGTTCCACTGTAAAAAGTTTTCCAAAGTTTAGGAGTGGGAGCATGGTGTCTGATACCATGTTGAGGGTTGGATTTTCACTGACTGAGTCAAGAACTGATCTTAGTGCTTGTGAGATCCAGTTTACCTTCTCTCGGGCAGATAGCCTGTACATGCTGGCTTTCGCCACCTGTTGCAAATGAATGTGTAGGGGCGGTAAGTTCAGCAGTGCATCTAGAGCTGCTCCAGGAGTGGAGGACATTGCGCCAGTTGTCATGAGGCACGCCGTCCTTTGGATATTGTTTAGTTTGGTAATCACAGTTTTCTGGTTGGCTTTGTTGCACCATACCACCGAGGCGTACGAGATTATCGGCCTCACAATGGCAGTGTATAGCCAGTGGGAGATCTTGGGGTTAAGGCCCCAGTTTTTCCCTGCCAGTCTTCTGCTTATACCCAAAGCACTTTTAGCTTTTTGAATTGTTTTATCTAGGTGGCTGTTCCAGGTGAGTCTTTGGTCGAGCGTGACTCCCAGATACTTTACTTCCTTGGAGAAAGGAATCTGCCTGTGGTTTAAGATTGGCATTTTTAGTCCACCTAGTTGACGTTTGTTGGTAAATGGCACGAGGACGGTCTTATCGGCGTTGACCGATAATTCGTTCTCTCTGCACCAATTGCTAACGATTGTTAATGCTTTTTGCATTATGTGTGAGATCGTGTTTTGGCAGAAGCCCCGGACAATGACTACTAGGTCATCAGCATAGCCCTGTGTGTCTATCCTGGCCTCTGCCATCCTATGCAGGAGTTGATCTATTGCAAGAGTCCATAGTAGGGGCGAGAGTACGCCTCCCTGCGGGCAGCCTCTTGTAGTGGTGACTTCAAGGTTTGTTCCGTGAAGAGCTACCTTGGCCGTGCGGTTTGAGAGCATCGCTTTCACCCATCTGGTTGTGGTGTTGTCAACTTGTTTTGACTCTAGCCCCTTCACCAGTGATTTAATTGGGGTTTTGTCGAAGGCGCCCTCAATGTCTAAAAATGCGCATACTGCGATTTGTTTGTCTTCCAACGCCTTTTCCACTCTGTCTACTAGGTAGAGCAGAGCGGTTTCCGTGGATTTGCCTCTGCGGTAGGCGTGTTGGTTACAGCTGATAGGGTTGACCGTTAGGATTTTTTCCCTGATATAGCTATCCAGTATCTTTTCCATCGCTTTCAGTAGAAAGGATGTTAGGCTAATTGGCCTGAAGGACTTTGACAGTGCGTAGTCCTTCCTGCCAGCTTTGGGTATGAATAGCACTTTGACCTTGGTCCATTCTTCTGGTATATGTCCCCAGGCATAGCTTGCTCTGAAGATTTTAACCAGATATGGGGTTAGAATGTCGATACCCTGTTGCAAAAGCACGGGCATGATTCCGTCGTCCCCGCATGATTTGTAAGGTTTAAAGGATTTTACGGCCCATTTAACTTGATCGGGCCTTATGATTCTAGCAGCCCTACTCCAGTCCTCGTTTCGAGGTCTGTATGGAGCAGTGGCGGCGTTGCTAGTTGTCACAGCACCTGGGAAGTGGGTCGATATTAGTTCCTCCAGAGTTTCCTTTTCATTTGTTGTAAAGGTTCCGTTTGATTTTTTCAGAAGACCAATTTGGTTAGGTTTGTCCTTTGCGAGCAGTCTATGTACTCTGGCTCCTTGAGGCGTTTCCACTATGTCCTCGCAGAAGCTTTTCCATGTTGCTCTTTTGGCTCTCCTAATTTCTTTGTTGTACTCGGTTAAGGCTTTTTTGTATTCCTCCCAGTTGAGAGTTTGTTTAGCCTTATTAAATAGTTTCCGGGTTTCCTTCCGTAGTTTGTCCAACTTCGGGTTCCACCATGGAACTTTTCTTTTGGAGGTCTTTGTCTTGAGTGGGCAGCTTTCCTCATAGGCGTTTATAATGCCTTTTGTGGTATCCGCCACGGCCAATTCTAGACTCTCGCGTGTTTTTATATTTTTTTGTATTGTTTCAAGGTTAAGCCTTAGTGTGGTACGGTAAGCGTCCCAGTCGGTGGCTTTAGGATTCCTGAAAGTTGCGATTTGACAGTCTACGGTGTTTAGTAGTTTAAAGGTTATTTGTCTGTGATCAGATATTGAAGTGTCATCCCTGACATGCCAGTTTTTTATGTGTCTGGCTAGATTTTTAGAGGCAAAAGTAATGTCTAAAACTTCCTGTCTTGCACTTGTCACAAAGGTCGGCATGCAGCCTTTGTTTAATAGGCATAGGCAGTTGGTTGTGATAAAATCATTAAGTAACTCACCTCTATTGTTGATGTCTGAGCTCCCCCACGCGGTGTGGTGTGCGTTTGCATCACATCCAACCAGTAACTCAGCCTTTTGGGTACGGGCGTACTCCACCAGGTTTGCCAGCTCTTCGGTTGGATTTTGTTTCTCTCCAGATAGATAGGCTGAGCATAAGATGACTCTGGATCCATTCCATCCTTTGAGATTTATATACGCTGCTGACAGGTCATTAGTACATAGCTCTGTAACAGGCAGGAAGTTAATGTTTTTCTTGAACACTATGCATGCTCTGGGTTTTTTCCCTCCCGGGTACGAGAGGATTCTACCCGCAGCGTTTAAGCCCTGGATAGTTAAGTTATTTACCCAGGGTTCTTGTACGAGGGCGATGTCGATTTCTCCTTTGGTGAAGCAACACTCCGTCACTGCGCTGGCGGCAATGGCGTGGTGGAGGTTGATCTGGAGAATCCTCGTAGAGTTGCCTATGTTCGCCATCAGTGATCCATAGGGGTTGTGGGCTCTGTCGCAGGCTTTTCCCTCTCCAATGGAGGACGAGACCGTCCATGTTTGGATTGGGATGTGCCTTGCTCATTCCCGGGTTTTTCCCCCTTTTTAGGCGCTCCTGTACTCTCGTCAGCAGGAGAAGGCCGATTTGCCGGCTCTTTCTTTCGCTGTATGGGAGCAGGCGTTTGTCTGCCTTTGTTGGAGTAGGACGGGATAGCCCTGTTTCCTGGGGGATTCGTGGGCTCACCCCTGATTTTCAAAGAAATCTTTCCAAAACCAAGGGTGGCCCTGTAGTCGGTTTTCCGAAGGGTTTCCAAAGAGGGCTCGTCAATTGAGAAGGTCACGTGGTGTCCATTCTTTTCCTCCCTGCTGTTGAGTATTTTCCAGTATTCTGGAGATATGCCTTCGTTCTGGTTTGTCAGCAGACTTAGGGCGTCCTTTATGTTCGCCGCCTCGCTGCTGGGGAAGAACGTTGTGCAAACTAGTGGCTTGGGCATTTCGCTTTCCGTCATGATAGACAGCTTTGCCTCGGGCCATGGTTTGAGGTTTGGGATTACTCCCACAAGCCAATCCTGGCTCTTCTGATTTTCACATGTGATCAGGACCCAGCCAGGCCTGTGAGTGAAACCCAGAAATTTTGGGCCCGAGCCTCTGACAGTGATGTTTTTAATCAGGGTCAGTAGCGAGCGGTGCACCAAATGCATTTGGTTTTCTTCCATCGGGCTTTCATTTTTTATTCCCACACGTGAAGAACCCACCACCTCCCTGAAGTTTGGCTTGATGCCTTCTTCTGGGTATATCTTAGGAGCCTTTTTTGAGTTTTCCCTTGGCGACTCCTCCTCCGACCGTGTGCGTTTGGACGCCCTTTGGTCATCAGATATGGGAGTGCTCTGATGGGTCAGGCTCTTAATATCTTTCCAGGGCCTGAGGCATGCTACCGAGGCTTCTCTAGCACTCACGTTTGCTGCCCTCAGCATCCTGAAACGTTTTCGAGCAGCACCGGACAACTTTGTCCTGTGCTTCTCGTGTGTCTCAGTGTCTTGGTCCTTTTCTTTGGGCATAGCAGAGTCGTTTCCTATTCTGTCTGCACCTTTGCTTGTCCCTGCGACAGCTGAGATTTTTTCGGGCAAAGAGTCGGTTTGAGTCGTGCTCCATGGCTCCGAACTGTTTCCTTCCCGGACGGTACCGTCCTGGTCGAAGTTTAGAGGGGAATTTTTATTTTCTTTTGAGTCCATATTTGTTCCCACGAGTAGTCAGGAAAGGGTCGTCAAAAACCGACAGAGCCTGTTATCGGTCAAAGGGCATTTCTACTTCCCGATTCGCCCCGGTTTCGGAAAGCCACCGTTAGAGACTGAGCTCTCCCTCAGCCACGCAGCCGTCGGCACGGTACGGGTAACACCTTAGCTTGGGGTGGAGGTCTTTTGGCCTCCAAGTCATCAACTTCAGGGATCTCTCCCTGTTGTAGCTGACCGGAGTTTCCAGGGTGCACCGGCACGCCCACTCACTACTTTCCCATCCTAGACTTTTAGGAATAGTCTGGGCCAGAGCGAGATAAAACGTGCACACGGGGAGGTAGACCTCCATCGCACCCCAGCCTTGTGCTTAATGCGTTTCAACAAATAACGTATCCACTGGTTTCTGCTCTTCTGCTTTCGACATTTCTGTCGAGAGATTTTGTGAGGAATTTGTTTGTTTTTCGTACCTATCTCTTCGAAGTATATGGTCGATTCCACCTCAAAAATGAAATTTTCGTCATTGTCTCAAAAAAAAAAAAAATGCGCGATCACAATACTTTTCCTAACCGTTGGTTGACTTGGAGAATAAAATCCTTGCGATATTTTACGCATTTCGCATTTTATTTATTAAATGTGAAATTTATGATTAGGTGTATTAAACAATAAACATATGCATAACATATGTAGGTACATTTGGTCTTCTTGTTGACTTGTACAATCAAAACAAATAGTACAAAACATTTTTTTATTTTTAAAATCACACATTATGAAAGGTTGGCAATCCTAAATACTTTAATGGAAATTAAAGTGTATTATCTCTTTTTCCATGACCGCCCAACAAAAAGGTAAAGTGACGTGTTCAGGTTTCATCTATGTATGTTTTCCTTTTCTTTATTTCACAATAACTTCTAAACGCTTGAACCGATTTAGATGTTTATTGTATTGTTAGAATCTCTATATTGTCCCGAGTGTCATAGGGTACCTACATTAACTGTCCAAATTAAAACAGAGAGAAATCGCTGACCTTACTTTTTTGCAAAAAATTGCACAAGGTTCGTTGGATTGTCCGAACTGCTGTCAAATCTCTATTTCAATGTCCCCGTTAAGTCCCTAAGACACAACAAACCAATTCGGCTACCTGTGGCATCATCTAATTACATGCAAAACACCTTTATGTGGCGTGCGAGTAATCACCTCAATAAACTGATTTGCGACGACTGTGATATTGATCTATCTAGCACTAACGTTGTAACAGCGAGACGTATCCCGAGTAACAACTTCTTTTAATCCTCTTTTTCTCTTGTTTAATGTTATTATCACTTTGTATTCAATTTTTTGATCTTGTTTTGCTTCTTTACCAAGTACGTAATGTAAATAACGCAATTTACTAATCTATATATGTAGTGTTTGACCCTGACGTGCGTTTCTGCTGGCATCCCATGTTTTCTAAATTATTTCTTCATGTGAGAACCTGTTATTGGCTATCAGTTAGTATTCCGATTGTTAATTAATATTTTACATGGCTGTTGGGTTTCCTTAAATAAACAAATAAATAAATAAGGAAATACATAAAGTAAGTAGTTGTCTAAATGGCCAAATGGCAATAAATTAACATAAATATATCGTGTTTAGTGTCAACTGAATGGTCTGATTTAGTACATTCCGGAAACATACATGTATCTATATGGATTAATACATAAACCACACATATTTCATAATAAAAACCGTAATTAAACTAATAATTAATATAATTGTTCACTTTCTGTAACGGCAGTCGTGTTTTTTATTCTTTTAAATATATTTGTTTCTTAATTTATAGGTTAAACATTTAGGTCGGCTGTGGTTTTACTGTGTTAGGGGCTCTCTAGACGATCAAGCATCGCGTCGCGGGCTGGGAGGGGATCGTAAACCGCAGGAAATATGCAAATATATTTTTTTTATGTATACCAAAGATGCCTTATTTTGATGTTAATACCAGGGAGTGACGTTAATTAGACGGAATTGATTGATGAATGACGTGACTCCCTGGTATAAAACTACAAAATTAGGCATTGCTGGTAAATATAAAAAAAAATATTTGCATATTTCCTGCGGTTAACGATCCCCTCCCAGCGCGCGACGCGATGCTTGACAAGCATGCTTGATCGTCTAGAGAGCCCCTTAAGGCCGTATATTATTTCATGCTTTATCTAAGGTTGTGATTGCAATGAGAACCGCATCGAGTATCCCTGTTTTACTCCCGTCCTTTCGACCTGAGCGAAAACTGGAATCTATGAGCACTGCGCCACTCCTCTTGCCACCCTTCGGTCGCGTCGCGTTTGCTAGGAGTTATAGCGCAGCTACTAGAGCAGACACTTCCGATGCTAGTCAGCCGAAGCGGCGAATAGCTCGACTCAAAGGCTGTCGATGCGCAATGAGCCATCGATAAAGTGGTGCAGCACAATCAGGGCTGAAACTGGTCAACTAAGTCAGGCAAGTCGGGCTGCCACAGTGAGCTATAAATAAATAAAATACAATCGGAACTGCCATGGAATTCACCGACCGAAGTCGGGTCCATCATATAGTGCTATTACACTTCTGGGGGGGTGAGCAGTGGATTTCGGACTAACGACCGGCTGTGGTAGGTTTAGGACAGCCGTCTTGCCACACGTAAGCGTACACCTTACCACCCATTCACTCCCCCTTCGAAGCCATAGAATTTGAGATGCGGAAATCGCGGTTTTAGATATTTTTTCTAAAAAGGAGTTGATTATTTTCCTGGAGAGACCAAGATCTCTAAAAAGGTGAAACAAAGATTTAGCTGGCATGCCACGAGCGCCAACTTCCACCGCGTGAAGGTGAACAGTGAAGCCGTTCCGGGTGACGGCATTTGCAAGATCATGGTATTTATTTAATTTGTACTCGTGGTCTTTTGGGATATTTGATTCCCATGGAACAGTTAATTCTACGATAAGGGCCATCTTCCGAGATAGATAGTAAAGAGTTATATCTGGTTAGCGAGCTCTATCAGCTTATTTAATTTGTCCTGATGTATTTTTTAAGGTAATTGCTTGGTTTTTTGATGGGTCGAATGGTTTTGAATGGAATTAATGTATTATAGGATCCTTTTTCATTTATCAAACAAAACACATCACTAGATTAGGTTCAGCTCTAACAGTTTCACCAGGTTCCAGAAGCTCGTAGTGAATGACTCCTTCTCAATCCCATCAGACACGCCGTAACACTTTCTTGGCATGAATATTCATTTTTGCAACTGATGTTGATGGCTGGCCTGGATCAAACCATGCTTTTCTGCGTTTAGGATTATCGTACATTATTCACTTTTCATCACCCGTAATGGCTTTGTGCAAAAAAAACTTCCTTTTGTACCGAGAAAGCAAATTTATGCAGATGTCATCTCTTCGGTTTCTGTTTTCTTCGTCAATTTTTGAGGAACCAATTTTCCTTCCTTCTGTATTTTCCCCTTTTTGAGTTTGACACTGATTTACATCCAGTAAACGATTAAGTTCTTCATTTTTAAATTGTTTTACTGCATCTGGACATGGATCGTCCTCAAGACAAATTGCCATCACGAAATCTTGCAAACCACTTTTTTACTGTTGAATGACTTACAGAATGTTCACCCATAGTCGAAATAATCAATTCCATAGTTTGAGCAGCATTTACTTTCATTTAAAAACAGAATAGAATGCAATGTCCCAAATGTTACTTATCGATCCATCTATTAAAATTGATGCGCACAGAACGACAGCGTGTAAACGACTGAAACTTATGTATGACATAAAAACAGCAATGACTAAGCTACATATATCCAAAATGGCGGGCGATTTGGATTCGTTCAAGTTTATTTTAATGCAACCAAATTCAGAGGCGAGTTTCTACTTGCACGCCTAATAGATAAAGTGGTGGGGGGGGGGGGGGGGGTATCTAGTTGCTGTGTCGTATTTTTTCAACAACTTTTTGAAAGTGAGCATGGAAGGTGTTTTTTTTTGTGTAAAAGGTTGTTTCTTTTATAGATTGCTTGCTACAATAACATACGGCTGGATAAAACACCACCGAAAATTACAACACGTCGCAAAATTAACCATATCGCTCAATTTTCAAAAAGATACGAAACGAGCTAGGGGAATTTTTCGTCAAAATCGGTTCAAGGGTCGTCGGGTTTTAGTCAGGTTTATTGCTTTTTATGGTCAGAAAAATAAGTAATGTCGATTTGTAAACATAACCAGTTTCCAGCCCTGTGCACTTTACAGCTACCGCGCCGGCGCCGTAGCGCGCATTGCACGTCGCGCATCGCGCGTGATTTGTGGAGGAAGATCCCCCTCACTGCTCCGCGAGATTGTAAATCCAATGCGCCTGCTGATTAATGAACGTCGGACTGATCGCTCTAAAAAATAGAACACTGTACAAAATACATTGTTGTTGGGTATTAATAAAAGACGACTAGTTACTGTGGATGATGTCGGCAACAATTGCGGTTTTTAGTTTTTAAATTCTGTTATTCTAGTTTTGACGTGTCAAATTTCTTTGAGATAAAGCGGGTAACCCACATGTGCCTTACAGCATTTGCTGAAGATACAGCCAGCAGGTCTGGCAGTTACGACCCGCAAGTTGCTTCCGAAATGCTCCAACTGGAAAAGAACTCAGTCCATGAGTAGCTGACGCGTTAGATTCAGTTGAATATCGTCGTTATACATACATATATGTGAGACCTCACACACACGCCAACAAACGAATTTGTCAGGGCGTGGAAAAATGTGAATAACTTCATTCACTAGATCTTTTTTTTGTTGCGTAAATAGGACAACATTTCAAAAATATATTAGTTTACTGTATATTAGTTTACTGTTCTGTTAAAGAGTTGTTTGCGATGAATCACTGCTAAGCCCGTACATTAGAGGTATCATCGGATGAAATCGTCAACGAATGCCTACGAGTTGTCACTGTAATGATAATTACAAGAAAACTAAGGAATTTGAGACTTCGGGACATTGTTTTAAAAAAATGCACATATAGCGGACTTATCACTATAGCGATGTCTTACAACCAACCATTTTATAAACGAATTTTTAATTGACATCAAAATATAGTAAGTTTACAATATACCATTTTTACTATTTTTTTCCACGGAAGGATAAAGTAGAGGATAAGATAGTGGTATTTGGTTAGTGGATGTACTCGTATAAAAGCAAATGTTTCTTCAACAACTTTTTAAAAAGGAGCATCAAAGGTGAATGCCTGACAGAGTATGGGAGCTGATTCCACAAACGAAAGAAAAGTAAAAATTTTGAAAGGACAGAAAAATGTAAAAACAAATGTTGCTTACTTTCTCGTACTGATTCACCCCCTTTATGGATGCCGGTTAATTAAAACTCATACTGTATATCGATCCCCTCTTGTACCTCCCTATAAAGTCTGTTATAAAAATCTTGTCGCTACTTTAAAATGTGGTTAAATGCCTTACAAACACTTTGCAGCTTATAGGATATGGAATGGTACAGCAGGATTAGAATTGACTAGATCTTCCACAAACCCTTGTTGATAGATTGTAACCGAAACGTGTGGTAAATGTGTACAAAGGTTTGCCGCTTCTGTCCTCAGAGTGGCTCGGCCTAGTGCTGTACCGCTGATAGTGGGTGGACGCACGATTGTTGTGTTATGATTGTACGCTATTTACCGCTTTATAGCGACTAAAACCGTGTTACTTTTTTTTGACGTGGACCACGGATCGGTAACCATTAACCATTTCTAGGCTAACATTCATTCATCAATATTTAAGGAAATTTATTGAAGTGTTTCGTTTTACAATTTTTATTGAATGCGTGTGGAGAGTTGCTATGATCACTTGATAGAGATATCGAAAAGCGCCTTTATTGCATTTAATTTCCTACACCGCAGTATGAATGGGGTCCTATGTTTTCTCGGTATTCTGAAACTGCTCCATAGCATATCCTCCAGTATTGTAGACAATGACAGAAGCCAACCATATGCCGCCCGGGCAGTTATAACAACTGCGGTCGTCTTTCTACCCAGGTTTATGTTGTTAAGTGAACTGTTAAGACAACTTTGCACAAATTGTCTATCGCCTCTCATTTTTGAGTTCAATTCATGGCCAAACGACAACGTTGACATAATAACCATAGCCATAACGTACTATTAATATACATTCATCCGCGAGACATTGATAAGTCTGTTTCAATACATGTTTTAATAAAGGATTTCGGTGAATCTGTCAGACACACACATACAGATACACACAGACTCACAGAAGTCTGTCTGTATGTGTGTTTGTGTGAGTTCCTCCACGATAGCGCCCAAACGCTTCATTCGATTGAGCTGAAGTTTGGCATGCAGGCATCAATCATTTGGCCATGGAAATTGTGGTTTAAATCGGTCCACCAGAGGGCGTGCTAGTCATACTTAAATCTCGAAATATTACAAATAAAGACTTGACATTCCGTACACAATGCCTTGTTGGACCAAAATCACGTTGTGAAAAAAAAAAGTTTTGAATATCTCGTATATAAGCGACGCAAGTTATATTTTATGTCCACCATATTTAAAAATATACTACATAAGTTTTGTAAAAATACCATTTTAATACAACGGAAAACACTACAAATATACTAAGAATTGGCGCGCTGGGGGCTGTTGGGTTGGAGGGGGGGGGGGTTTATTTATTTAATTATGTTGCTTTGTACGTAAATATATAAAATCATTTTAGCTATTAAAATTGCAATAAATGGATACCTATTACCGCATAAAAAGTAGCAACTGCGTTTTTTTACATAATGTTTTTTGACATCCTGAACAGAATGACTAATAAGATCCGTTTCACATAAACGTGATGTCAATTAGCCATAACAGCTAATAAATATTATTTTTTTGGCTTTGTATGCCACTACTTTTATAAAAAAAAAAACGCATTTCGCACATCCATACTTTTTGCTAACAAATACACCGATTTGTTCCTAAGAAGTATTTAAAGTTTTTTCGCGAGCGGGGCTTGACCCCTGTGAGTACGAGTTTGTCATTAGGCTGACCCGGAATTCCGTGGTGGTAACGGTCGCGCGGCGGGGTTCCGAACCCGCCCGCGGCACGGTCATTTCTCACCTGTCAGCCTGTATGAACTTGTCAATCGGCGCACGAGCAGCGCGGACTGACGCGCCTGCGCACCACTTCGTACAGTTAAACAAAAAAAATGCTGAAGGGAGATCTTGCATGACTTATAGATCAGAGAGCACGATGCAGTATTTGGGCCCTCGCCTCCTGTTATGACAGCTCTTTTGCCTTTTACACAAGTGGGCAGTCAAAGACATTGTAAATATGTAATTACATAATCAGCAGATGATATCGCCAAAACCTCAGCCTTTATGATAACATAATACAAACAATGGCCTATTATGTTAATTTATAATATCATTGATTCAAATATGGGTCTATGTCTATAGGCCGTTAAGCGAATGCTCTAAGCCAGGGGTTCTTAAAGTGTGTGCCGCGGCACCCTATGGCGCCACGTAGAGATGAGAACTGCTGCTGGGTGCCCATGATCTCTAATTTCATCTGTTGCTAAGCAAACGAGTAAGGTGTCAAGGTCACTAATTGAAAAACTGTCGACGTCGCGTCGCGCCCAGTCAGGCGTCAGAGTATCTCGCTGGTGGTCGCTGTATAGTTGTGAGTCGTGATCTCAGAAAACAGTATCTACTAATTTTTGTTAAATAATAGATTGATTTTTCATTAAAAAACCAATACTACTCGCTTATGACCTGGTCCCGTAACCGACATGACCGCTCAACACGGGCACGTGAACTACTTGCCATCATTCCCGAGCAGAAAAAACACAAATTTACAGCGCACTTTCTCCTATTATTCTGTGGTTGTATGGAATCGGTTGGAAGTGGCATCGCGAACGAGATCAATTGATTTTTGGACCACTACAAGACTATGTTATTAAAAGAATTTCGATTTTATGGTAGAATTATTAGTTGTTAATTTGATTATTACTATTGTTTCTTTATTTGTCTATATTTTTTTATCTTGATTATTTGGTGTCGATTTTTAGGATTTTTTGATTTATGTTATTTTGATTATTTTATTTTAATTTAATTAAATAGTGGTGTTTTCTGTACAAATAATAGGTCTGTCCTGAAAACGTAAATAAGAGATATCCTGACGATCCCCTAATTTGCAGCGTTTTTTGTTTTATTACATTGTCTTTGTCTATTTTCAGTTTTAGTTTTTAATTTTGTGTTTTTTGTCTATTTTTTTTATTGACAGTGCAAATATATATTTTTATTTTTTTATTAAGTACTAATTATCATGCATCGGCAAGTGGAGTGCGACTAAAGAAGCCGAATGCCGAAAATTTGAATACAGCTACTTGGATTTTTGCTTCACTTTACTAGAAGTCAACGATGAAAAGTGACTGCATTGTACGATCATCCGAGAGCATGAACCCAAGTTTGTTGAGGCGGCGGGTTTAAAAAATGCATCCCAACATGGTACACATACCACGTGAATACTTTTGAAGAAAAATTTAATACATATACCTACTTTTTGCACAATTTGTTCTTTCATAGTTTGCTGCACACATTTGTGTACTGATATAAAAGGATATTGTTGTTGTTGTATAGCCATATACTTTAAATTATTTTGTTTGATTATTGAATGAAATGAATGAATGAATTAATTTATTTGTACCTATATCCATGCATACCATCATTAACAATTAATCGACTACTAGATTAGATGCATCCGAGTATTCCAAATATGATGCTTAACAAAAAATAAAAAAAGTACAGGTCTATGTGGATTTTACTGCCTCACTAGGCCTATGCCTGTATCGCGACCGTACTCTAGTGGTGTTTGATAAATCCAAGACAGTGGTCATAAGCATCCGTATTTTAAAAATATATGGTCATATTATTATTAATATATTATGTATAATATAATCATAAAATCATAAATATAACATTACTAATAAATATGTTTTAGCATTATAATTACTAATTACTTCTTATTTCGTTAAAATATACATAAATTTTTTAACAAATATTAAAGAAAGTAATGATAATAATAATAGTGATATTAAATGTCAGCACGATAATTATGATAAAATATAAAAATCTATAATATTCATAGCAATGGAAAATATATTTACACACTTTTAGACATCATTTGATATTTAAACAAAAACCTTTCGTAGATTCTCACATTCTCCTCTAACTGTTCAGTAGCCAACGCACAACCATCTTCTTCAGCATGGTTGTTGATGTCGAGGAGTTTTCCTTGTATTAAAAAAAAGAAAAAAAACATTAGTCTTGAAAATTATTGTTTACAGCTGTACCCGAAGCATCGTTCCGGTCATGAATCAATTTTCATGATGCGACGCTTTCGTATCTTTTGATTTTTATTTCCGCATCACCCCGATAAAAAAAATATTCAATGCGGGCTGTTAAATACATTGATATCGAGGCGATGGCGGTATTGATTGCGTTTCACTGGCACTTTCATATGCTACGTCATTGAATTTCGCGAATCGTTCATCGATAAATGTTTTAAAATATTACTCTTTTATTATTTTTTTTAAATTGCGGAATGTCCCGCGCGGGATAGCGTCAGTGACACCGCTATGTACCTAAATATTTTATAGACCACGCGATCTTGATCTGTTTAACAGTATAGTATGTCTGTTATCTGAGGGCCGAAACGGGGCCGTGCAGATTGGGCAAGAATAACGTCTATTTGGGTTGGGATGCCCGGTCCAATCTACGGTTCAACTCTCACCCAGCAGCCTCCACAAAGAGGGAATACCTCTGAGAAGCCGAAGTGGACTCTGTATGTGGCTTTATATACTGCAGTTCGTTGACAGTTGGAATCTGTTGTACGCCGGGGAACACCTCGGGAGGCCCTGGGCGGTTGTACATTAGCCGGTTTTCTAACTACGGTGCTCAATCGGCGAATTGCCGGGGGAGTCTTTTATTTATTTTCTTTTTATTTACATATACATATAAATTCAAATGCATGAGCACAACAGAAAATGAAATGACAATTTTGACAATGCCGTTGTATGCTTTTTAAGTTATATACACATCTGTCTGAGCCCAGGTTACATAGCGCATACATTAAACGCAAATGATTATTCAATTGTGTTAAGCAAAGAGCAGCCGAGCCCGCCTTGCTTGGCACCCCTGTGTTAAGGCGAGCTCACTAGAGTGCCACGGTTGTGTCAAAGTCTGGAAACGTACGTTTCCTAAAAAGCGGGGGTAGGTGGTTACCTACTGCCACATATCCTTAAAAATGGCCCGTTTGTCACCCGATCCTAAGCCGATCTACACGATGCGGGACGGCGACGCACCGCAAAGATTTCGCCATATGGGCGTGCACACGGTGCACGGTGCGGCGCCGCAACGTTACTACGACGCCGCAGTGGGCGAATTCTATCTAGGATGGAAAATGGGTCGGAAAAGACGCGTATTGTTGCTCCTATTACTACGCCTCCGCCAAAATCGTAAAGACGTAAAAACAGACGACGGTACTCCGGTGGACCGGTGTGCGTGCGGTGCGACGCCGGAATGCACCGTGTGACGTACCAGTACCATGGATATTTGTATGTAGAACGCCGCAGCGGCGCCGCGCCACAGCCGCACCGCATCGTGTGGCCCGGCCCTTATGAGTCGGTCACTCCGGCGTCGAAAACGGTTCTTCTGTGAGTCGGTTACTCTAGAATCGCTCATTCCGATTATTTTCAATCCATTCTGCGTCCGGGCGCAATGGCCGGCGACCGCGGACGCTAAAAATATTCCCCATTTGATGATAACAGATAAGACGTTTTTCGTAACAGATTAGATTTCGAAATCTTTTGAATATCATAGGATGTTATTTCACTAAAAAAGAAATTATATTGGTTAGTAGAATTTTGGAGGAGAAGCGATTTCTTCCGGGTAGAAAAGTGGAGGTCATAACCTGGCTGCACCCTGAATGACCCATCAGTATTGAGGCACTCGCTAATTACGTAGTATTTTCGACACTTTTTGTTTTATATATATATATATATATATATATATATATATATATATATATATATATATATATATATATATATATATATATATATATATATATATATATATATATATATATATATATATATATATATATATATATATATATATATATATATATATATATATATATATATATACCTGAAGTTCTATAATTCGCGTTTTTGGTGAACGATTATGCACGGCAGCTCAACATGGAACAATATGTTACAATATGTAACAACATGGTAGTACAACATGGTGGAATATGGAACTCTGTGCCTTTGCCACTGAGGCAGCTTGAAAACCTGATCGGATTTAAAAATCTATTAAGAGACTTTTACATTACTACTTTAAAAAAAATCTCTATTGTTTAATATTAATTTGCTGACATGACTACTTAGTCACTATAACCCTGATGGTAAGGCCGTAAGATGTTGCCACTTGACAATACGCCCACCATGTTGTATTCTATTGTGCGTGCAATAAAGTTTTTAAACACCCCACAGGCGACGGTAGTAGAAGGTCATCAAATGAGACATTCCACAAAAGTAGACCTAAAATCAAACCTCGAGGCCGGAATTTAGTCCACGGTTTAACCCTTTAAGGACAACGGGACATATGTGTCCCATAACTTCTAAAATCATTGACCAACAAACTCGAATTACCAACGAATGATGATTTCAAATTAATAAATATTTTTTTTTTCAATTTCAAAATTATTTTTTTAGTACTTACCTATTGACGCTTATTAAGTTAATAAACTCATATTTTATTATGTACAAAATTTATTTGAATCTCTTATGTAGGTACTACATGACACATATGTCTCATCAATTTATACGAAATCTATTAAACCAATCTTCACAAAACTTCACATACATGTTATTTACATCGCCCTGGAGTTTATGTATTACAAGTTTATGTATTACAGTTTTATGTATTACAAATTTCCATACTCTACGGCAAAGCTTATGGCTCTCAAAGGTTTAAAGCCATGAATCCTCAGGCGATGTACGTGGAAAGATCGTAGAAGGGTTTATAATTTTCGCTGGACACTAACGAACGCGAAATTTTCTCATTCCCCATCGACAAATGATATCCGGCGAACGTTCGAGCTGTAGATAACGGTTTGTTTCTTTTCGTTTGCAGGCCTACGAGCTGTCGACGCTGACCGGCACGCAGGTGATGCTGCTGGTGGCGTCGGAGACCGGCCACGTGTACACGTTCGCGACGCGCAAGCTGCAGCCGATGATCACGTCGGACTCGGGCAAGCGGCTGATCCAGACGTGCCTCAACTCGCCGGACCCGCCGAGCGGAGCGCCCGTCGGCGACCAGCGCATGTCGGCCACCGGCTTCGAGGAGACGGAGCTCACGTACAACATCGCCGACGACGACGTCAAGGTCAGGCAGGCGGCGGCGGCCGCGTACGGCGAGCCGCCGTCCGCGTACGCGCAGCAGCTCGACCACCACCACGCGGCCGCGCAGCAGTACCACGCGGCGGCGGCGGCCGCGCAGCACGCCGCGTGCCCCTCGCCGCTGCCGCTCGGCGCGCTGGCGCAGTACCCGCACTCGCACGCGCACCACGCGCACTCGCCCGCGCCGCACCACCACCACCACGCCGCGCTCTCGCACCACCCCCACCACGCGCACCCCCACATGGCGCACCACTCGCAGCGGTAGTCCCCGAGCCTCGAGCTCCCCGCTCCCGAGCTAACGAAGCTTTTTCATGATGTTTCCCTGGGTTCGACGCCTGGAATGGCCAGTCTCTCCGTCGTAGTCGTTCCGAGCCCCGAGTTAGTCATGATGTTTCCCTTTGATTCCCGCCTGAATGCGGCAAAAAGAAGCGAACTGAGAGTTTGCAATCGTGAGTCCGGACGTTTCGAGACGCTGGCTCGTTGCTGGTCTCACGGAAGCGCCGTTGATGATGTATTGCTCTCGAAGTGATACGTGGAAACCTACTTTATCACTCGTTCATTAGACAAATACGCGAATCCATACCTTCGCAGACATCCTCTCCTGGCTACTCATTACTATTCGGCCATACATTATAGTATCGTCTTGATAAAAAGAAACACAAATGAAGATGAAAGTCATAAGGGTCTTTACCCGGATACTATTTTATATTTTATGATAGGCCCTTGCTGAGGTGGCCACGAAGACCCATTTTGTTCAGGGTTGGTCACACTCACGGGTCAACCCATCCGGCGGCCTCCACGCATGAAGTGAGACCCCGGGCATGCTTTAGGGCTAGTTTCCCCTAGGAGTCAACCTTCTGGTGCTCCTGGACGGTCTGCGCACCGTGCGGCGTAAGCCAATCGATTGTGCATTCTGGCTAACAGTCGGGGGAGTCTGAAAGCAGTACTATTTCCTATACAGCGGGAGTGCTTGCGGACCTTACGGCGACTGCTCTTGAAACGACCATCGGTAACCCGATCCTGGGTGAAGAGCCTGGCCTCTTACGGGCATGTGGCGGAGCTTGACGGTGGACTGTTTTGTCCAAGTTTTCTGCGTTCACTTCACGGGAGATAAACGACCAATCGTTAAAACTTCCTGAGGTGACGGGTTCGCCCGTTGTAGTTGACAACTCTATTTATGTCCATCCAGAATCAAAAAATTAGAGGAAAACATCATGAAATGCAATCGTCAACTCTGCGGGCCTTACGTTGGTTGCCCTTTGCTCTCTAACCATGGACACAGTTGTTGTCCGAGTCACTCGATCCTTTCGTTGTGGTAGACTGACAAATTCTTGGCTACGATCACCGCTTTGCTAAAACAAAGGCTGAAGAATGATTGGGCATTTTAACCAGCTGGAAATTCCTCTCTATTTCTTTGCATAACTCCCTTAGCGTTTTTTCTCTTCCAATTTTCTTATCGTCAAATCGTGTAAAGGCGGTCCAATTAAAAAACGCTGTTGTAATTATCTCAGAAATCAGCATTTAGTGTGTCCACCTTAGTTTTTTACTCATTTGGTTACCGTCAGCTCATATATTAAAAATCCACCCAAACCACAACGAAAGGATAGGACATTGGACCGTTCCGTGTACCCCCACTGCGAGTGTTTCATTTTTGTGGTTTTGCGATGTAATGCGACTGCGGTGTACTGCGCGGCGAACCTCTCGTATGTTTAGAATCCCTCGACCCGGCTGGCTATACAATATGCAACGGGGCACCAAATTGGGTTATTTTCCAGCGCCGCCACTCGTTATCTTAGCGCGCGCGCTAAGTGAAAGAGCGCGACCCGTTCCCGGCGGAGAGCCGCCTGGCAACCGCCGCCCCGTCTTTGTTGTCGCGAAATTGCCCCGGCAATCAGGTAATTGCTGGCAACTCTTGAGAAAATGGAAACGGGCGGAAATTGTGGATTCTCTCAAACTGGCTTATGGGTAATAGTACAAAGCTGTCCCGCGGATAGTCCAAGAGCTAACTGCGGGAACGTACGATCTAGTCCAGCGATTCCCAACCTATACTAGCGGTAATTACCCCAAATGAGAAAAAAATAGATTTTCTAAAGGGTTCAAGACAAGGATTGGATCATTGTTCAGTCACAGAAAAAAGTAATAACAAAATCATCCTGATCCAATCTAACTATTTACATAATCACCAATCATTAAGGATTAATTGGTTAATTAATTTGAAAATTCCTTAATCACAGATAAAATAACTCTTCATCAGTAGTACATTCTATCAGCAAATATTTTCCTGTATTGGAAAATCGCTAAGTAAATGCTAAAGTGCTGGGATCCTTTTCAGTGAATTCATGAATATTTCCAGATAATGAAATTGAATCCAATGCACAATTCATTGGACTGCGCGAAAACAACACGCTGAAAATAGATTCCCAAAACACACACCTATCAATATTTTGGCGAAAGATTGATAGCGAGTATTCAATATTATCGGAAAAAAAACTTGAAAATACTGATCCTATTTGCCACAATTTGCAGGTGTGAAATTGAATTTTCGACAATGGTGACAATGAAAACAAAAGCAAGGAACTTATGTAAACAATGCGATATCTAATTTGTTTTTAAAACTAAACTCTCTGTGGGTATTTGCCAATATCTAACCCGCTTTATGGGTAAAAGTCTCAAAAAAGTTGGGAACCGCTGATCTAGTCTCATAGGGGGGTGTATGTTGACTGCGTGAGTGTGATCGATAAGCCTAGCGCCGATAGAACCGCGACGGCGACGTTTTCTTCTCAAAGATCTCGTATATTTAGAGCCCGCGTACTTAATCTTGTAAATAGTATATTTTGTAATTATTTAACCCCTCGTTAACAGTCAATATATTTTATTTATTTAGTCGAAAATCGCGTAGCAGACTAACATATCGAATTAAGAATGAAATAACAAGCGTCTCCGAAATTCGCTTGATATTTCTTTTAGCTACTGTGTAGCTGAGTGAAGACGATAGGAGGAGGAGCCGTACGATATCTCCCTCGATCATTCCACTTCGTTTATTTGTTTTGATATCCAAATTGACACAATATTTTGTTTCGCTTCGATATGCGTCATGATTCATCTCATTGGCTTTTTGCTCATTTTTGACGCTTCGTCGTTTACGTGGCGTATTTTCGCTTCTCTTTCAACTTTGGAGCTACCATTATCAATAGCGCTACAACTCATTGTGAGTCTTGACTTCGTCAATAATCCTCTTCTACTCCACCCTATCCTAGGCTTTGGTGCTCCAGTTGTTCACTGTGAGGCATTTGGCTCTTTAACCTCATTTGAACACGTCACTACAGCAAGAGTTTTCAACCAACTCAGACAAATGGTGCGGTCTACTCGGACAACCTCTAAATGTCGCTGGTGAGGATTGCAGGATTCCAGATAAACGCCTTGTGGTGTTTACAAGGCAAAATATATGGATTTTTTTGAGCCACGGTTATACTAGCATAACGAAGACGTCCACCGACTCTTAATAGATTCTCTTCATCTAAGAAAGGATTTAAAAGTTCATTTTACTTGAATTTAAATTCAATAAATTGGAAGTTTCTTTGGCCTTTTTTAAGATGCTTTTCTCTTGAGCAAAATTATTTTGCTGTACGAGACCGATGATTATTTTAAAGGATTTTTTTAAATTCTTGAGTAGTTAACGGGCCGTGAATTTTTAAATATTAAAAATGAATCAAATCACAGAGGCTATAGTTCTCTGGAGTTTAAACCAATTTGAATATTTATGGCAACAATCCAACATATAGTTTGAATTCTCGGATACTACATTGCATACAACTGATTTTGCATCTGGCAAATTCTCTGGTATTTAAAAAGTTGTGCATGGTTTCCAAAAGTTTTCACCTGAACAAAATGAAATCGATTCTTAAGGAGTAAACTCCAACACATTCTTTGGTGCTCTTGCTTTCTGGACATGCCTCGCATTTCATCTAGCTGATCAACCAAAGCACCCAAAAGAGTTAGCTTAGTTACATGCTAGTAATATCATCGTGAATATCGTACCGCTCATCGTACTCAACGTTTAGACGTAATAAAATTATTGGTGCTTAGGAATTACGCTTTAATACTCGGCATAATTCGACGTGCAGTGATATCGATAGTCGTATAATGATTTTATTTTAACCGTAGGAACTGATGAGTTTCGTCTGTGATCGGCCCGCGAAGGGGTTTATGGGTCGTTATCACAAGCGGCGGACCTGTCGGACGATTTGTCCGCATCGGCGCGTTTTCAGATTAATTAATAGTCTGCGAGAGGATCATTTCGTGCGTTTGTATGGAAGCGATCCCGCAGCGAGTGTATTTTATTTCACGTTTATCCAATGCAAACATTTCTCGATGTGCGGCGTGATGTTATTGCTCTTTTCGTTGATTGATTTGTCTGCGGCTGTCGGTGAGATGATTTTCGGGGCCATTTCGACATCGCGCTTCGACGATCTATCAATTTCGTATTGAGATCGTGTAATGATTTTAGTGCGGGGTAATTAGTCATCGTTTCTAATGTTTAACTGCAATTGAAATGTTGTAGATCCATACGGTCTTTATTTTTTTTCTCGTAGGTACGCTACTTTCATACATGACACTACTTAAACCTGATAATATTGCTTAGTCTATTTATGAGCATTTCGTTCTGTTTCCATTACAGTCCCTGGCCATATTATCAGACGCGTCATGAGTTTTCTGCACTAATATGGAGTTTTCAATACTGTCAAACTATAGTTACATCGCTTACTTTATTTTTTATAATTAATAATTAAAATATATTGTTTTTTATTTAGGTTATACATTTATTTCAATCACTACAGTTATAAGACATGGATCTTACCGATGTATAATGAAATACCTAAAGTTATCCTGTAGTCGCTAACTTCTTATTAAAACTTAAATTCTATATACTAAACAGGAAGCTAGGGGTTATAAATGTATGCAATAAAATATTTTTGATGTTTAAGTTTTCAATATCTACCCTACAAGTTTATTAACTGATATCTGTTAGTCAATCAAAAAAATGTATTTAAATATAATTTTATAAAATATCTTCTGATTGTATACGAAATCGCAATAGTTTTGTTATTCAAATACATGGGCAGACTGATTTCTACAATGTACCTTAAATATTCATAAATACACATATAAGCCTAATATACGATATATCTGTAAAAAGGTAACAAGATATTTCGGAAAAGTGATGTGGGAAAATATGTTGCACAATCCGTTACTCATAATTATAATAACTTAAATAAATTTATAGCTTACGTAAACAACAATATATTTCGATTAATAATGATAAACACTAAGAATTAGGCAATCTATTTATGTTTGACAATATTGAAAAATCCATATTAATTTTAAAAAACGCATGGTGTGTCTAATAATATGGCCAGGGACTGTATGTTTTTGCTGGTACGCGGAAGTAGCACATATCCATGCTAGATTGGCCGATTTCAGAACTCACCATCTGAACGTCACCGGGGAATGTTGTTTTTGCTAACGGCGTAATCCTCCTCCCTATAAATAGCGGTGAAAATTTTGAAATAACTTGGGTTTGGGTAAGAAATCGATCAGTATAGTTAATAAAATTGAGGAACATCGTCTTAGCTTTTGGGATGTATTTAGAAAGTAAAGGACCTTGATATACCGTGACTATCCAGATAGAAGAGGGATGGAACCACCGAATGTTGTTTTCGATAACGGCTTAAAAACGGTGACAATTTTAGATTGACTCGGTTTGAAAAAGAAAGCGATAAAGATATTGCAGTAGTAAACATATTTCAACGTGAACGACCTTGATGATATCTCAAAACAGGAGTCATGATGATACTGAAGAGCTGGTCGAGTGTTATATTGGCGCGAATTCACTGTTGACGAAAACCGAGGCAATGAGAAAAGAGGTAATAATGAGCTTCCGATTCTAGCAAAATAAAACGGATTTCTTAGGCAGCGATTTTAGGACATTCTTTTCATTGTTTTTTTCATGTATTCACTTTTCATCGTATTTTATTCGATCTTCTTTGGCGTTGTGGTGTATTTTTATTTCTTTTGTTATATTAAAAATGTTTTAATTAGAATGAGTATCAAATTGTTTGAGGTCATAGACTTTCTGGACTATAGTATCGTATTGATTTTATGATTCGTTGACGTTGAATTGTTTTTTACGTGTCTTGTTAGATGTTTCTGTTAGGATAATGGTATTTTCTCAGATCCTTGGTGTTCCCTCTTCTGGTGTCGATACTGATGCCACGCGTTCGTTTATAAAGCAGTCTGTTTCAAGTTATTTATTGCATCCCCTGTCTACTAATGAATTTTCAGCTTTTCCAAAAAAAATAATAATAGGGGTACTAATTAAAATTACAACTTTCCTAGCACGCCCGAGCCAGGTGCCCCGGAATCTGTCCTGCTGACTGTACCCCGGAATTCTATGCCCAAAATACTGTCTGATCTGAAAGTATCAGCTTCTCCACAACTGTTGCACTTTTTTTTAGCTGGCTCCCCAACTATGTGTATTGATCGCCATGCAGAATAGTAGCTTCATATTGAGATCGTCTTCATCTTGAAGTCTTGCGACCACAGTGTAATTTCAGACTCTTACAACCCATGATGTCTAGAGCATCTTCATCTATAGGCACATTTAAAATACGCCTATCTATTTACGTTTATACTCTTCTCTCTAATTCTTTCAACAATTTTTCAATGATCGTCTTAATCTCTACTAAGTCGGCCCGAGCGGGTATTTTATTTTGTTAAATAAAAAAAAAAAACTATTTTCAAATACCTGATTCTTAGGCTTCCATATGACAAACATTTTCGACTGGGACTTTTTACAGTTGTAGGCACACTCTTTTGTTATTTCAAAACGAAATAAGAACAGTCTTCCGGCGCGATTCCAAATATTTAACGCCTCGTTGTGTTTCCTCGCCCGCCTCTAGTGAATGTTAGTCAAATAAAATCAGTTACGGCTTTAGATGCCTATCGCGCGCGTTGCTTTAAATGAAGTTGTCAAATTTGATGTGTCGGAAATTATTTCGTGGGATCGTTCCACCCCACCGTCGAGTTATCAAGTCATCGGAGATCATATTTGTGTACTTCTATAATTGATTCTGGTTTCCTCTGGCGATAATTTTCCAAACATTTAGTTACTTTTTAAAACCTGTACAATGTAAATTTTTTCATCAACCACCACTCGAGAACTATATAACTTAAAATCTCTTTTTACAAGACTGCCCAAAAAGAGGAGTGTTCCGTGTTTATGATTCATGTATGTACGTTTTCAGTTTCTTTATTCCACCATGCTTCTAAACGCTTTAACCGATTTATACGTGTGTGGTATTGTTAGAATCGTTATGTCATCCTGATTATCATAGGGTAGCTACATAAAGTGCTCAAAAGTCAAATAAATAGTTATCTAAATCTCTGGCTAGCATTCTTCAATCCACTACCTGGGGGGGGGGGGGGTGCGGTTTTAAAACGATAAACTTCCCCGAGAGTCTACTTTCCGTCATTTTCGAAACTACTCTCAACAGCAATGAATCCGAGTCACAAACATAAACGTGTGAATATCTCGGAAGCTAAGAGTGTTAGCTTATTCAAGAATTACCATATTAATAGGTAACATTGAATATTGAGCGCTTGTTGTATTTTTTTTTATGAGAGAACAGAAACAAAAGTAAAAACAAATGCAGTAAATTCGTTGATTGATTTTCAAAAAATAAGTTTTTTTGTTTTAGACTTTTTGATGGCATTACTTACAGCCACTAGGTAATTTTATTAATTTTATTTGAGTAGTATTAAATAGTCTATTAAACCTTTTTTATTTGAATAAGCTAGCATTCCCGAGGTTATGTGACTCGGGATCATTGCTCTTGAATGTATCTATTTTAGTCTTCAGTTTTTTAAAATTACCATATCAACGATTTTTTGGTCCTATCTTTGAGCTTCATCATGATCACATCACCAACGTTCAATGATCAGCTTACGATTCAATAAGTTAGTGAATATTACAGGTCTACAGCCCAAAATTATAGACACTTGATAAGACCATCAATTAATTCCTAATGCGCAGACTTCTATCCCGCCCCGGTTGGAATTCGAGCGCGTCCGCGCTTCCCGGTCGCGTCGCCGGGAACAGTAGTGGGTCTGGCGCTGCTGGCGAAACCATCGCCTCGACGAATTACATCCCAGAATAGAATCCGGCCTCGCTCACACCGAAATAGAAATTTAGGCGCGAGCGCAAAATTATGGTCAAACGGCCGGGCCGGGCCGGCCGGACCGCGCAGTGACGAAATTTCAGCAGCGCCGGCATGCGGAAGCAGCGCAAGCCACAACCCGCAGCCGGTCCCCTATTATCTCCCAGCCAGATTGGCCAATGTCAGAACCAACTAACTGAGCGCAACTAGCGAATATTGATTTCGTTATCGGTACAAGCCTCCTTCTCAAAAGCAGTTACAATTTTGGAATAACTTGATTTGCTAAAGAAAGCGATGAAAAAGTCGTCTCAGGAGTTGAAAATTTTGAAAAATATCTTCTTATAGCTTTCAGATTGTAATTACAATATAAAAGTCCTTGATATACCTTGACTATACAAATAGAAAAGGAATGAATACATCTGCCGAATGTTGCTTCTGCTAACGACTTCAAAGCGGTTACAGGTTTAGATTAACTTAATCATCGCAGTATTGAATTTTTTTGAGGAATATCATTGTTTCCCTCCTGGATGCTATCTCAAAACATGATACATGGTGATACTAAGGAGCTGATCAAGGCGTTAGAGTTGTTATATTGGGGCGAATACCATTTTGACAAAGAAATATGCATAGTGAAAATAGAAACTAGTGGGCGTCCAATACTAGCAAAATGAGACGGACTTTCTTCACAGCGATGTTATTCAACATTCTGTTCATTTGCTTTCTTCATTTATACACATTTACTTGTTTCTTTCTTTCTCTGGCGTTGCGATTTGTTTAATTCGTTTGTTGTTTTTTTTTTGTAGAATGAGTAACAAATTGTTTGGGGTCATAGACTTTCTCGATTATGGTTTCATATTGATATAATGATTCGTTGACTGTTTTGTCTTTTTAGTTGTTTGTGTTGTCTGTTCTCAGATCCTCGATTCATTTGCTTTCTTCATTTATACACTGTGCATCGTATTTCTTTCGTTCTTCTCTGGCACTTTGTTTTATTTTTGTTTTTTTTTTTAATATAAAAAAAATGTTAGCCTCAGAATCGATTTTTTGGCTTTTATAAATATGTATGCAGTCTTCTTCGACGATGGTTTCATGTTGATCTCATGTTTCGATGACATTTTGTTATATCTTTTTAGTTTTGTGTTTAGATAATGGTTGTTCCCGGATTCTCGGTATGTTTTCGTCTACCGCACGAGCTGATCTTTAGGCAGAAGGGATCTTAGTTGTTCATTGACTAGTCGTATAGCAGTTCTTTTCGCTATAACAATCTAAAAAGACTTCACAGCCGTCAATTTTTGTTGTCTCTCATCCGTCAATGTGTTTTTTTTTCTTTTCTGAGTGTGTTATTCAGTTGTGCACAGCCGTCAATTTTTGATGTCTTTCATCCGTCAATGTGTCTTTTTTTCTTTTCTGAGTGTGTCATTCAATTGTGTGCCGTTCCGATGACGACATCCGAAGCGCATCATGCTTCAGCAATTTTGTAAATTAATCCTCCATTTCTTTATTGTACATATATGTAACCTTTCCAGCGTCATTTGGTTTTAGCCGCTCACCAGTGCTGACATTGCTGCTGTTAGTGCTAGGTTTGTTGGTCCGGGAGAAGTATTTTATTTCTATTCGTTTTCCATTTCTGGCGAGCATTGTTCTATCTGCTTCCAGGGGCTGCTCTCTTGGAAGAATACACTCTCTCGAAAGTCTTCTTATTTTCTAGACTATCTACTTTCGTTTTTCGATTATCTTCAATTTCCATTTCAATTATTTTTTGGTCCTATCACGTATTCGCCAACGTTCAACGGTAAACCTGCGATTCAATGAGTTAGTGAAGATTTCAGGTCTACAGCCGAGAATCATAGACACTTGATAAGACCATCAATTAATTCCTACTGCGCAGACTTCTATCCCGGTCCGGTTGGAATTACTGAAGTACTCTAATCTATTGTAATATAACAAGACTTCACAGCCGTCACTCTTTGATGTCTCCCATCCGTCAATGTGTCTTTTTCTTTTTCGAGTGTTTGTCATTCGATTGTGTGTCGTTCCGATGACGACATCCGAAACGCGGTGCTACCTGTCGGCGCGCGACGGCCGCGTCGAGAGGCCCGACCTTTGCGAGGTTTCGTTTCGGTGTTTGGGCGTAATGGACCGGCAGACCGCGCGTTGGCGTCGGCGTAAGGACGCCCGGGCCCCGCGGACCGGTCGCGATCAGCCGCGCGCGGGCGCTATGGCGAAATTCGCCTTTTGGGCCGCGTCGGCGTCTCCGCCTGCCTGGCCGAGTTCACGATCAAGGCTTCCTCATCCCCGCTGAACAAATTGTCCGTTCGTACCGATCAGATAACATCTCCCCCACCTCTCGCAATATATCAAACGTCAGCCTCTGTGACGTTGGTGAAAATAATATTTCCTGTGCGCAGACGCCTCCGTTGGTTGGGTGTCGTATCGGCTTTCTCTCGCTCGCTTTTGTTACTATCGTCCTATTCTTTTTCTGTGACGTAAGCAACGTTGAATCAGATGTAAAATATCATAAGGCAGATGCAGAACAGGAAAACGCAAACGATTTAGGGTAACAAACAAACGACTAAAAGAACTAGTAAAGCGAAAGAATGAACGAATTAAAGAAATAGTCTCTAATGAGATTAACGATAAACAAAGTTAAGTATGACTGAATTATTGCTTTTGTTACTATCGTCCTATCATTTTTCTTTAATGCAAGCAACATTGGCTCAGATGTAAAATATCCTAAAGCAGATGTAGGACAGCAAACCGCGAGAGATCCAAGGTAAAAAAACGAATAAAATAACTAGTATAGCAAAAAAAATGATCGAATTAATGAAATAGTTTCACGATATATAATGTTAATTAAAGTTAATGGCGGCTGAACTAACTAAAGCATGTTGAATGAATCAAATAATCAATCCTTCTAACAATAAAATATTATAAATAGGATTACAACGAATTTACCGCGTGGTTAGTAGCACCCGACGTTTCGGCGATGTTGCAACCTCCGCTGACCAGGGTAGACTATCCTGGACTACGGCGGCTGCAACGTCGCCGAAACGTCGAATACTACACACTTCACGCGGTGGATTAGTTTTTATCCTATTTATTATGTCATATAACCCCGATCGTCTTCGATTTCTCCATAAAAGTATTTTAATAAATATATTTAAAGAAGCACTAACTAAAGTAGCAGAAATGATAGTAAAGTAGCTCGATAAAAGTGTATAAATGAAAATAGGAAATGAACAAAATATATCGATATTTTAATTGAATGAGTACATGCTTAGAAACCTAAAATCATCTTAACAAGAATTACCAGAATCTGTCATGGTGGATAGGAATACGTAAACAACTTAAGGTAGCAAACAAATGACTGAATGAAATAGTATCTGAAATATAACAAAAGAATGAACGAGGCAATGAAAGAGTCTCTAATGAGATCAATGTGAAACACAATTAAAGACGATTGAATTCATCGATGAATTTTAGCTAGCAACTATGCACATAACTCAAACAATGAATACAGCTAGCAAAACTATTTCAAAAATAAGAAACATAAACCACATTAATTGAAATGAGGCGAGAAATACGAGAAATACATGGAAATAGGAAATTAAAAAAAAACATCTGAATGAACATGCTTAAAAATCAAAAATTAAAAAGGGAGAACTAAATCAAGAAGAATAAGAAGGGACAAAACCAGTATAAAATGAAATATTGAAACAATGGATGAAACAAGAAAAAGCAGATAAATGAAATTGTCCGAATTGACATGTCCGAATATTCATATAAATTGTCCGAATTGACCTGTCCGAGTATTCATTGTTTTTTTATCAATTTGTATTCTATTTTGATTGTTTCATTGTAACGAAGTGTCGAAAGAAGACTTAGTCAGATAACAATCGTTTGTAAATACGGAAACCATAAAAATAAATCTTCTCATCGCGATGGACTGTGTGATTCCGTCCATTGCTGCAGCGCCCTGCCACACATTGATATCGCTTTCGTGTTTTATTTTAGGAAATCTCCGCATGGATTTTTGCCTATTCCCGCTCGACCGAAAGAAATAAACGGTCCATGCGAACGCGCACTGTTTTGATCGGCGCGGCAGTCGCTGCGTTTTGTGATTCTTTCCATCCAATTCGCCTCTCGAGGTCGCACCAGCTGTTGGCTATAAATGTATAGTGATTAATGATCGTGCATATTTGTCTTTCTATGCTGCTCTCGATATTTACTAGTGTTTAGGATATACCATAGTTCATTGAGGATGGTGTGGTCTACAAGGAAAAAGATTTCTGATTTTAGTTTCCTGGCCCACTGACCAACAAGGAAGGAAAGTATTGTGAATGCGCAATTTTTTTTCGAGATGAAGACGGAAATATCCATTTTTGCCAGTCTGAGACGATTAAGAATGTTTCCAGATGGAAGTCTGTCTGTGTGTGTATATATTCCTCCACAATAGCACCCAAACGTTAATCCGATTGAGCTGAAATTTGGCACGATGGCATCGTATGAACTTTTGGCAGCTTATGTTTATCTACCCATTTTCCTAATTCTTCCGCCGAGTCGGTAATCAGTCCCCGCTTTATGGATCTTCTTAATTTATACATGCAATAATCGAAATATCTCACCTGAGACGAATAAGAATATTTCCAGATGAAAGTCCGTCTGTCTGTCTGTCTTGAACTATCGCTGTAATACAACAGGCGGAGGCCGCGTAAGCGACTTCGGACCCGTAACCAGTCGGAAGGATGGAGGTATCCTGAAGGTTAACTCCAGACGGAGATATCCTACCAAAATGAGTAGTTAAGGGGCGGGGCTGCCCGCTGGGAACCTTTCCCGGTGCTTCCTGCTGCTCTAACCTGCTGGCGACCTAGACAGTAGATTGTCTTTTCTCTAAGTCTTTTATGCTCATCCCACGGCTGAAAGAACGATTTTATATCGTTATACCAGCCTGGGTTATCGGGTTCGCCCGTTGTTGTCGATACAGCCCTACTGTCTGCCTGTCTTTCTGTACAGACGGAGATATCCTTCCAAACTGGTAGTCAAGAGGCGAGGCTGCCCGCTGGGTACCTTTCCCGGTGCCTCGCCATAAGGCGTTGGCCTCTGACGGGCAGGTGGCGTAGCTAGACTGTGGATTGTTTTTCGTCCCAAATCTTCTGCGCTCACCTCACGGGAGACAAAACGATTAATATCGTAAAAACTTCCTGAGGTGACGGGTTCGCCCGTTGTAGTTGACAGCTCTATATGTCTTTCTGTCTATGTGTCTGTGTGTATTCTACGATAGCGCCCAAACGCTTAATCCGAATGACCTGAAATTCGGCATGCAGGTATCATTTGGTCATGGAAAGAGTTGAAAAGATGGCAAGAGTTTTAGTTGAAATCAGTCCTCCGCGCTAGTCATATTTCAGTCTCGAAGTATTGGACTTATAGACCTAAAATTTGGTACGTAGATTGGGCCGAAATCTCGTGAATTTTCGCCGGTCGTTGTGTTTAACGTGTTTAATGCGTTGTTCTCTTACTATCCGTACTAAATAGTCGCTAACTATCTCTTTCAATCAGGTCATCCTCCTTTCCTAATGGATATCACGTTCATGAAATCCTTCCATAAGTCATTGGCTGCTTGCCGGGAAAATCTTAGGATGACACAACCGATTTTTTTCTTTTTTCAACCGCTTCCTAATTATTTTATTTTACTTTATTTATATCCTAAACGCTTACCTTTACATTTCTTGTTACGTCAGTTTTCACTTGTGACTGTGGCGCCCCCTTTACTTTTAATGCCTCCGACAAAATCTCAAGCATTACTCTACTTAAGAACGTTTGTGAAACAAATGATAATAAATGCTTATCGTTAAATCTTTCGTCGTAATACCCGCCTTCATTTAAATCTTGGACCTTTTGACGTTTAGCATCCGAGCAGACTGAACACCTACGCCGTTGAGTCGTTGGCGCTGTCAGTGTAGGCGGGGTTAGTGAATGGCAGAAGTAGCTGCCGTGGTGTTCTTCCCTAATGTCCAATGGAGGAATATTTGCGGAATGAAGGTGTGAGTGAGAGTGACGTCGCATGATTTTTAAAGAACGAAGAAGTCTATATAAAAAAAAGGCGATAATCAGTCAGACATGTTTGAAGCCAGCGAATGTTAAAAGCGCAACTTTTTAAACAAAGCACGGAAATACTGTACAGATTGTTCAACAAATATTTTTTTTTTTGTAAGGGGTTATTCTGTGCATTAACCTGAACATGAAAACAGAAAAAATTGGTATTTAAGTTTTTTTTATCGAAAGTAAACAGTTTTATTTACTGAAGATTATTTAATATGAGAAACTGAGTCAAAAATAATGTACAACTTTTTTTGATTTAGGCTTCGGTTACCTTGGGAAAAGCATTATATTTCAACTTTAGGATATTGAATATTTTTTTCTCAGTAACGAAGGACGGAATAAAAAAAAATGTGTATTATTTTCAACTCAGTTTATCATGTTCAATGATCTTCCGTAAAGAAAGAATCATAACTTCCAAAAAAAAGTATATTTTTTTACGTTTTTTTTTAATTACTGGTTCAGTTTGATGCACATAATCACGCCTTTAAAAAAAGGATGTTAGGTTCCGAATAGCCTGTATAGTTGCCTGCAATCATTTTATGGAAAATCTTTAATAAACAGCAATATTGTCTATAGTAATAGCGTTGCCATGTAAACATTGCTAAAAATCAATAAAAATGGAATTTTAAGTATCGCTACGTTTCAGATTTAAATCGGTCTATCAGCAGAGCAGCTGCTACGTTTGTAAACGCGTGACTATCGAGCACTCTTTAGAGTTGCCTTCAAAGGAAGTAAATACAACAAAGTTAATCTTTCACTCGGGTCTGAGTCACTGTTAGTTCTCGCTTCTGGAAAATATTATGCTTCGCTTTTAGCAAGCCTCTGCGCTCGTGCCGGTGAAATTAAACCTTACAACTTATTTAAAATACCTGTAATAAAAACCGCAGTGCACCACTTTTAATTGGGCTATTTCCGATGCAGCGATGGATCTTTCTGAGTTTCCGTGAAATGGAAAACTTGTCGCAAATCCCACGCCTGGCGCTACTTGTCAACGCGCTGCGTCGCACGGAAATGTAGGACATGTAAACTAAACTGACTATTAATATCATTCCGAAGTAGCCGTTAGCGAATAGCTAGTTTCTGCCGAAATATGTTACGGCTATGTTACGACCACTTAGGTTTATTGTCGTCCGTTGCAAGCGGCCCGAATTAAATCGCGATCTTCTTCATTGTAGAATGACAAAAACAGCAACGTTTACGAAATTTGAAAGGCGAGTTTAGTATCAAATGATGTTAGATGTCTGGTGGTAGACAAGACTGCATATGATCGTTCTTTTCTTAACCTCGTGACAGAACGATGGATATCTTTGGAACATCTAAATACAGTTAACACGCTAGACGCCATAGAAGAAATGTATTTTTTTTGCTGCGAGGTGATGCAGCTAGATTAGAAGATTCGTGCTTATGCCTTAGATATGTCCACAAATTCAAGAATTCTTAAATGTTTCGTAAACCACTTGAAACCTATAGAAAACGCCTCCTCTGACGCACACATTCTCTTTGAAAACAGGTGTCTGCTGCGAGGTCACCGGTGACCAACATGGCGTTTAACCCCTCGCGGCCCGCGGTTTGAATTTTAATGTGTGCCTTACGGCCCGTAAGAAATTCGCGAGTCTCAAAAAAAAGATGGCGTTTCAGAAAAAAAACGATTACTCCGAAACTGTCACACCGATCGTCTAAAAAAGACCTGTTTTATGTTCCTATTGAAATTTGCTATTAGATATTTGTAACGTCGTTATGTAAAGCAATAAAGATTATTCATAATTATTAAAAATGGCCAACGCCCGTAATCCGCGCAGGATGCAATTCGCACTTGAAATATTTTTGTTCAAAATACTCATTTCGGTAAGCCCTCGGTATGAAATTTCTACTCCAATAAATAATAGTATCATTATAATATATAAAGAACTTACGATTATGACGATATAATCACACAAACGAACGTTTTTTCTCTTTACGTCTCCAACGTCTTGTTTACCGGCCGAGCGATCGCGGCACTATGGATCTTCAAAAATTTGTATTGGCTAGTCAACGTGACGAAAAATACTTATCTGGCTACCAAACGGTAGAGAATTTTCTCCGCTCCTCGTACATACTACTGGCTAAGTGGTTGGTGCGAGACAGTAAGATTAAATAATCCATAATTAGCGGTCGGCCTCGCCTGGCCATTTCGGGCCGTCTGGGGTTCGACGGTAAATATCAATTCTGGACGTTTCGGGCCGTCTGGTACGCGAGGGGTTAACGTGTTAATGATCATCACATTAGGACTACCATGCAATTTTAGTACTAATTGGCATTTTTCAATATTTCTAAGCTTTCAAACTGCAATACTTTCTGGTGTCTATATTATAAAAATTATTAAATAATTATAAAAATAACATTTTTTCTTTAATTTAACAAACAATATAATTAGAGTGAGCCACGTTTTTATTCAAGTAAATGTTTACTTGGAAATATCATAATTTTGATATTTTTTCTTATATTTCATAATGGTAAAAAAACAATTTGAGTACCTAGTCAAACAAAAACTGTAAATAATATTGATCAAAGAATATCAAAATTACTAAATCATAGACAACAATCAATAAAATAAAATAAAAAAAATATTTACTTCAATAATAAGGTGGCTCACGTTATTAATACATAATATTGACTGTTAAATTACAGAAAAATACCTATTTATATTTATTTGTTAAAATAAATCATGTGGACAACAGAAAGTATTACCTACAGTTTAAAAGTTTAGGAATATTAAATTTTGCCAATTACTACTGATATTATGTGGCGGTCCTGATGTGATGGCCACCTACTGTATAAACGTCAACTAGAAGAGAAGTCCTCGTCTTGTTCTTACATATGTATTGCTTATACTGATATACACATATAACATTCATACTATTTATTCTACGTAACTAGTAACAGGGAACCTTTTTATGGTAAAGGGTGCGAATAATACGCTCCAAAAAGGAAATTCAGTCTAAAGTGATAAACATAGCCAGAAGCCATGGTCCTCCAATCTATCTACTACTCTTATAAGAGGCATGACTCCTGAGCACCTTATCGCTTGTTAGCAACGTTTCTTGATGGTCTTTTCCTACTTAAAATGCTGAAGTGCTTATGGACTTAATCTTCTCCACTGGCTGCATTAGTAATCCTCCGATTTTGAATTAGAGTTGTGTTGAGTTCAGCACACAGGGGTTTCGTTTTATTTTCGTTATTGCTTAGTCCTAGTGATTTAATTAAATGAGTCAGCTTTGCAACTATAATGTCCAATTCACCTTTTCCGTTAGTCGTTTGTTTCACGTTGCCATGTTTTAATACATTTTGATTTTTCGTTCTACAAACGTTCGTGTTTCGCACCTGAATTCTCTCTAATCTGTAATGAGAAATGGAAAGATGAAACATATTTTTCCACAATCCAGGTAGTCGAGAGCTCAAGAGTTTTACGAGTAAGTCCTCCCGATGACGGTTATGGAAAAACAAAAGAATATCGCTTCATATATCATTTTATACATATGCATGTGTGTATACATGTATACGTTTTCGTGTGGAATGTGTAGTTTTCCTTTTCATTAAAGCCCATGACAAATAAAAAAGTTATGTCACAAGCAAACGTAATTATCACACTGAGAAAAATATTGGATTGATTCTTAAATTACCATTTTGTTGTTACGGTTTTTTACAGAATAACGATGTTTCAATCGTAATTTTGTTGAATTACAAGGAATTCTATTGAAACTTCATTACTCGATTATATGTATGAATATTTTCCGTGCGGGTAATACGTAGATAACAGTATATCGTAGTTTCAACATGATTCATTTATCTGAATATGTATACTAACTACATGCTGTCAAGATCCAAGCTCGCGACGTAATGAAATAACTTTACGGCACTGTAACTACCGTCACGACAACACCAAGACGCGTCATGTTAATTCATACGTATGGACCACAGTCCGAGTTATTATTTTACATCGTTATATTTTTCTGAGTGTAACATAATAGTTTAGCAATAGTTATCATTTTATCGGCTATAAAGTACCCAGCAGATGCATAAAAAAAAATAGAAAACAACCATATCACATAAATTAATGACTATTTTTAAAGCCACAGATAAATATGTAGCTTACTTTTGTTGGCGGAAATTTTCTTCCCTGCCTTATCCATCACCTTCTAAAAATTCACTCTCAATTCATAAAAGTGACCCAAATATTAGCCTAATATTTTTCCGCCGGCGCGGTAGCTTGCGGATTTAACGACACGTTAAATAGTACAAAGATATTAGCGAAACTGGCGTGCTGCCACATCTGCCCGAATACAAAATCGCACGATTACATCCTTATTCCGGTGGCGAATCTGGCGTGAACCAGCTGCACATAAAATCCGCTTGTTAAAGCTCTCGTTTGGCGGAGTTTGTTGGTCGAGCGGAAGCCGCAGCGCTAATTTTCATTTAACCTTTGACAGGAGATTGCACGTAACTTGGTTATGCGGCGGTTGTATTTACTGAGAGATTTATGACAAAGGAAAATTTTGATTTGAAATTTATTCCTCCGAGATTACCGAAGAATTTGGTTTTTAGCGCAAAATCGTATAATAGGGGATTTCAAAATCGATATAAGTTCAAAGTTCAAAGTATACTCGATTTCAAAAAAAACCTGCAATGGTATTAGAACTTACAATGAATACATATATTATTTATAATAATTATTTTAATTATATAGCTGGCAAAAAGAAAACTTAATCACATTAGAAATCTGACTGCCCATAAACTATACAAAATTAACCATTACACTGTCTAAATATTAAAACAAGATTCAAAATGAGAATTAAGAAATATCTAAAACAGAAATACCAAATTCACGTCGTTAACAAAAAAAAATTTATAGAATATAAAGAAAAATCAATTAGATAATCTTGCTAAAAAAATATTAAAAAAAAACAATAATCAAATAGTAAAAATATAAAAATAAAAGCAGTAAATAAATTGTCTATAAAATTAAAGGTTAAAATAAAAAGGTCTTAAAAAATTAAGCAGTCGATGGTGAGTAGTCGATTGTAAAAGTCTGTGCCATATATACATTTTTGTAACAAAAACTCCTTGGTTAGTTTTTTTAAATCGTGCATATATTTGTATATTTTTTAATACCTCTGGTAACCTGTTATAAAAAATTATGGTTCTGTATTGAGTTGTACTTTGAAATTGTGACGATATATGCTTTTCCCGGTCTACCAACCAACGAAGAGCGAAAGTATTGCGATCGCCATAAATTATTTTTTCGAGATAAAGACGTAAATATCAATTTTGAGTCTCCCTGAGACGATTAATACCGTTTCCACGTGAAAATATTTAATGTGTGTCTGTGTATTCCTCCAAAATAGCGCCCAAACGCTTAATTTGATTGAGCTGAAATTGCCATGCAGGCAGAACTTTTGGCAGCTTATGTTTATCTACCCATTCTACTAATCCTTCCACTGAGTCGGTAATCAGTCCTCGCGTTATGGGTCTTCTTAATTTATACATGCAAAAATCGATATATCTATAGTCGTTACTTTTAATAAAACACACCCACGTTACCACTTATATGAATTCATTGTCTATAAAACGTAACGATGTGTAACGATTGCATGACTTCCGCTAATCCCGCATTTAAAATTCGGGATCCGCTGTGCCATTCCTGTCACGGACCAGGAAGGAAGTATACCGTAAGGAAACCATTACTGCACGCGCGCATCGAATGCTAGGCAGCGAGAAAGGGGGACCGGTGGACGCGACGACGACGTGCCCGCGGGACACGGAAAAGTTATGGCTCCAACGCGGGCGCAAGCCAACGTCCGACCGTCGATCTTTCTTTCCTCAGACTTTGTCGGTAGAGAACAATGTAGCTGCCATTCCTGATTGCCTAAATAATTTATTTGTCTTATGTAAGTTAATCATTCGGAAAGCGAACGCGTTAATTTTAGCGGTAAAAGCCTTGCACATTCAGTGAGTTTTAATAAACGTGGCGTGAGTTAGCGGATCTTTATTTTCTTCGTTATTTCTGCGGTTTTGCTGAACTGAAACGTCTAGTACTTTTTTTATTCCTGACTGTCAACCCAGCGTATGCGGAGTATCCTCTAATAGACTTCATATCAAAATCCTCAAGTTTCCCAGCATTGTATATGGTGGCCCAGGCGCGCTCTAGCGGCTTGGCCGCGGCGGCCAGCGAGATGCTGCTAAAACTATGAAAACATATTTTAGCAGTATCTCGTTGGCCGCCGCGGCCTGGCCACCAGTGCGCGCCTGGGCTTAGTGTCAAGCTATCAACTCCCGATCGATTATCATCATCATCATCAGCCTGTAGACGTCCACTGTTGGATATATGCCTCCCCAGTAGAATGCCATGAGGAGCGATATTGAGCCGCCTTCATCCAGCTACTTCCTGCGACCGTGGCAATGTCATCTACACTACGTCTGGCGGTTCATGGTCGCTATTCTAGAACCTTTTTTCTCCAACGGTTGTGGTTCTACGAGCTATGTGGCCTGCCCATTGCCATTCAAGTTGCTAACTTTACGAGCTATGTCAGTGACCTTGGTTCTTCTGCGGATTTCTTCCTTTCGGGTCCTATCACGCATGAAACTTCAAAGAATAGCTCTTTCCATGGCTCGTTACGAATCTTTGAGCGCGTGAATGAGGCCTATAGTTAGCGACCACGTCTCAGTACCCTGTCATAACTGGCAACACGCACTGAGTATAGACTTTCGTCTTGAGGCTCTGCGGTGTTTGTGACGAGAAGATATGACTTAGTTCCCGAACGCTGCCCATTCGAGTAGAGAGCGATATAATATAGAAAATACGTAGTAAGAACGGATATTGAGGTTTAGGCTACTGTTTCTTCTGCATAATATTATATTCAACTTGAATAAAGCAGCTCTAGCTTTTTGATGCTGATTTTAATCTCCTTGTTTATGTCGCAGTTGATGACGTAAGCTGTGATTGATGATAGATCACTCACAAGCACTTTATTAACGTCGTTCTTTGTGGTATTCAGTTTTACTCTAGTGACTTTGTCAATGAGGAGTCTGGAGCTTGCTATCAAGTACATCATTGCTTGCTATCAGTACGGAGCTTGATGTTGACACTATTGATTTTAATGATGCCGCTATTGAATTCATATCGCGCTTCCTTGAAGATAAATTCGGGGGTGAGTTTACGTCTTCGAGCTTAATAAATAAAAACACTGTCGCGCTTTTGGTGGTCGATAACCGAAACCTATTTATATACCAAATTATAGAATCACTTTTATACTGTATGCGCTTTTATACATAATTTCTAAGTATCTCTACACTGAGAAAAATATTGGATTGATTCTTACATTACCATTTTGTTATTGCGGTTTTATACAGAATAACGATGTTTTAATCGTAATTTTGTTGAAACTCCATTACTCGGTTATAAGTAACAACATTTTCCATACGGTTAATACGAAAACAACAGTATACTTTAGTTTCAACATGGTTTATGTATTCTACCATAACCATCTACCATATATTACAATTACATGCTGTCATGTTAGAATCGAGATCCCAAGGTCGCGATGCAATGAAATAACATTATGTTTTAACATCGCGGCGCGGTAACTACTGTCACGCCAACACCGTTACGCGTTGTGTTAATTTATACATATGAACCATAAAACGACTTATATACATACAAAATACAAATCCTTATTGAAACATGCGTATTTCCGTGTATTACATCGTTATATTTTTCTCAATGTAACATAATATGTAGTCAGTATTGACAGCCTGATTCGAAGTGTTTTTTATTTGCCTCTATGTGGGTCCTTTTTTTGCCTGTGATTCGGTAACTATTGAAATCAAAATTTTCACTAAATTTCGAGTTATATGGAAAAGTCGGTGCCTCTAAAGTTTTTCGATGTGTTTGCCACTATAGATTTAATTTGTTTCTACTGCCATCGGGATACTGACGATGGTCTTAGAACACGCCGACAGGAAGGATGGGGCCTGTAGTCCCGATACTTTTGAGTACCTTTAGATATATCTGTTCGGCTCTTCAATAATAGCTTTTTTTGGGTTATGCCATTAGTCTTTCATCGAAAGGCCGCACTGTATCCGCTGTTTGTTTAATATTATCCCTCCCATATCCATGCGCTCTCCGTGGCGCGTCCGATCCATCGAACGGAACTGGCTTTGACCGAGCTTTTTTGTTTGTTGATTTTGGGTCAGCGCTTGGCTCTTCCGCTGTCGCGAACGCGACTTTCTTTTAATGTAATTCCCTGCGCGGGCCGTATGCCGAGCACGAATCGCGGACACACCGTGAATACATTACTAAATCGCTTATTAATCCGATACTTTTGTTCTGTGTGACTCATTGTCCGCGCGTTTTTTCGTTAATATTTAAACAGCGTAGCGATCGCCACCATCTATGATTTGAGTTATTGAAACATGCGTGCCATATTTTTAAACATGTTTACTACAGTCTGCGCCCCAGTGCTAATCACCGCCTAAAGAACGACAGGGGTGAGACGGGGGGTGCGCGATCGACAAGACGCACGTGAGATATTTGAGGGCAGCTTAAATAAGAACCTAGCTAAGCCTTTCGCGCGCGAAAATCAATTAAATACTAATACGGATCGCCGCCAGTAGTAGTTCCGCCAGTATTTGTACTTCCCGATGTGAGCGATCCCGCGACTAATATTGCCGTTATATTCTCTCGCATACTGTTCAATGTATTGCTCTCTCTCTCTCTCTCTGTCGCATGTTTTACGAGCAACGGATATGACACAACTCATTTGTACCTGAGGGCATATCTAGGTCTTATCTATCGATGGTTACAAACGTTTCTCACGCTCCTCCATCCCACCGCTCACATACCTCAGGCGGTGACTAGCACTTGCGCGCAGACTATAGCACCAGTAGGTAATACAGTACGATCTGGTGGCATAGTAGTTAGGTCGCCATTGTAAGTTTCCGGGTTCGATTCCCGGCTGCGTCACTATTTTTCTGTCTGTTTTCTGTCTGTCTATTTTTCTTCATTTCAATTCTGTCGATCGAATGCAATAACAAGACAAACACTTACTTCCATGTACCACACACATATCCATATAAACACTGCATAGTAGGGTCGTTTGTAAGAATTGCCAAACCCGCGAATTGTGAAATTTCACAATAAAAGTAGAAACAGTCGAAATGGTCCTTAAATCCGTGATCTCCAATGCATAATTCAGAACTTCGAAAGCCAGTTTAATTGTATATATAGATTTTTGTACCCATCAGTGCCATTCGCCACTTAGTGTCATAATAATATACTACTTTGGACAAATGAACGCTTTAACGAATCGAGGTGCCACTTATTTTGTAAGCATTTAATAAAAAAGTCTCCTTCGTTTCCAAACCAAACGTATTATTTATTAAACGAGCGTAATTTATTTTCATACGATTTATCCTAAGTAATAACGTGACATAGTCACTCGAGAGGCGGATGTATTATAATTTTATTTTAAAATTAAGCTACTTTATTGTTTTCTCTCTAACTTAGTATTGTGATATATTCGATATGCTATTTTGTGTGTAAAGTGCAAATTTTATGATGCGTTGATTTTTTTGGGTTTATTTTTTGTAATGTTGATGATGTTTGTGAATTTGTCATGATGTGTAGCATGTTTGTGTATCGCTGGCTTTATTGTATTATTTTGCTTTTTTCTGTGTGTGTTTTTGTTACCGTTATTGTGAAACATGGTTGCATTTCAGCTTTTTTTGTTCGTTTTTTTTTTGTTGAATTATGTTCTGTTTGTTTTATTGTTTTTTCGTAATCATTGCATCTAATGTGATTGTAAATTATGCATATATGTAAAGTATTTTTATACAAATAACACAAACCTCGAGAGGGAGCTTGAACAACAAAATAATGTTAACGTCGAAGAATAATGTTAAGTTATGTTAGATCTTTTTTTAAGTAAATGAAAGAAACGAAAATATATGCGTAATGAACGAATTAAAATAAAGAATATAATGACACTATTCTGTTATGATTTGTTTTTATTTTGATTAACGTCTTTTGTTTCACTTTGTGTCTCACTAATATTGCTTATCCTAATATTCGCCTCGACTGTGGAACGTAAGCACGCGAGCTTGCGTTCTATGCTCGGGGCAGCATCCCCCGCAAAGGTTGTAAAATATGCGCTAAGTGTGTGTTTAGAAACAGCTGTATAAATATTTTTTTAAAAGTGCGTTTTCGTGTCTTCGCCAAGTTCGGTAAGTTTATTTTTATTTTTACTTTCCCGGCCCATTAACCACTTGAATTATAAATTGCAGTTGGCTATACTTTTTACTTTCCCGGCCCACCAACTGACCATAAGGGAAAGTGTTGTCAACGCGCTAAAAAGAATTTGGGTATTTTAGTTATGTTAAGTAGTTTCCAACCTAATTTCTGTAATATTATTGAAATCCTTAACCGGTTTTATTTTTAATTAAACTGTATTACTCCCCTGGTTTACCAACTGACGAGGAGGGAAAAAATTGTGAACGCGCAATCAAGATGAAGACGAAAATATCCAATTTGAGCCCCTCTGAGACGATTAAGTCAATTTCCAGATTAAACTCTGTCTGTGTGTCTGAGTGTGTGTGTATTCCTCCACGATAGAGTCCAAACGCTTAATCCGATTGACCTGAAATTTGGCATGCAGGAATTATGTAGAGTGATGGCAAGAGTCGAATAGATTGTGGTTTAAATCGGACCTCCAGTAAGCGCACTAGTAATATTTCAATCTCGAAATATTGGACTTAGAGACTTGACATTCAGTACACAAATGCATTGTTGGGCCGAAATCACATTGAATTTTCGCCGGTTAGTATGTTTGCGTAAACGTCGAAAGTGTTTAATTCGTTGTTCTCTCATTATCCGCGCTCGTCGCCGATTATCTCTTTCAATCTGATCATCCTGCTTTCCGAACGAATATCACGCTTAAAACCCTTGCATATGCCATTGGCTACTTGCCGGGAAAGTCTTGTGGTCACACAACCGATTTTTTCTATTTTCAACAGCTTCTTAATTATTTTCTTCAAATTTATTACACGACTGCCCAACAAAAAGGGAGTGTTATGTGTTCAGGGTACATTTATGTATGATTTCTGTTTCTTTATTCCACCACAACGTCTAAACGCTTCAATCGATTTAGAAGTATGTGGTATTGTTAGAACCGTTATGTTATCCAGAGTGTCATAGGGTACCTTAACTGTCAAAATATCAAGTAAATAGTTGTCTATATGTCCAATTCTCCAAATGTTAATAAATTAACATAAATATATCGTATTTTGCGGTTGGAATTTCTTATATACAACTACATTAATAATATTTAAATTCCGCCATACATTTTAATCAAATATTATCGTCGAGCCGCCCGACGCTATTCGAGAAGCGAACCGCGGCGCTTGAGGTAGTTGTGTAACGAAACCCAACCAGGTTCGTCCGCCGGCCAGTAAAGTCTTGGGGTGTCACTACTGATTTTTTTCAGCTATGCTGGCTTATATTTTGCCGGGCGTTACTCTTGTCTCGTTCTGTCGCCCGGAGCGGCGGCGCTTTGCATGAAAAATAAAATGTTCCCGACACTTTCGCGCCTTGAAAAGTATAACGGCCGGTCCGGAGTCACGCTCGCGAAGCGCGACAGCGATCGATTCCGCAAATATAGTCGTAAATCAGCGGCGTTATATTTGCGGCCCCGAGGAGCAACGAGTCCCGCTGCAAAAGTGTCGACCGCTCAGCGCTCGCGCGCGCCTGTCATTAGGGCAATTTTTCAACATAAATCAAGGCCCAATTTGAGTTTTTAATTGCTACGTTTTACAGCGTTAACTTTGTGCCGCTTTTAACCCTCTCGTCGCTGAACAGTACTTATAAACAACTAAATCACAGTAACTGATATTGTATTAAATAGACATGAACGCCTGCTGCAAGTCTTGATTCAATTACGACATTTTTGCGCAATAACACCGCTTTCTTTGACATGTGTATCCCCTTGTTTGCCCCTAGTAGCAAATGTAATGAAAGGACCGGCATGATCAAAAGAGGCGTATTTCGTAAATATTTTTTTATTTAGTGTATTTTTACACGACTGCCCAACAAAAAAGGAGTATAATGTGTTCAGGGTTCATCTATGTATGTTTTCCGTCTCTTTATTCCACCATAACTTTTAAACGCTCAAACCAATTTAGAAGCGTGTGATATTGTTAGAATCTTTATGTCATCCTGAGTGTCATAGGGTACTTTAACTGTCAAAATATCAAGTTATTTATACTATATACTACTAGTTGTCTAAATGTCCAAATCTCCAAATGTCAATAAATTACCATAAATATATCGTGTTTAAATAAATAAATGAACATAAATATATCGTGTCAGATGAAAGGTCTGATTGAGTACATTCCAAATATATATATATATATATATATATATATATATATATATATATATATATATATATATATATATATATATATATATATATATATATATATATATATATATATATATATATATATATATATATATATATATATATATATATATATATATATATATATATATATATATATATATATATATATATATATATATATATATATATATATATATATATATATATATATATATATATATATATATATATATACATATACATATACATATATATAAATATATATATATATATATATATATATATATATATATATATATATATATATATATATATATATATATATATATATATATATATATATATATATATATATATATATATATATATATATATATATATATATATATATATATATATATATATATATATATATATATATATATATATATATATATATATAT